>CM047809.1:22737459-23181155 GCA_026214975.1 Gentiana macrophylla | reverse complement strand
CTTGAAGAAAAAGGTTTTTTCTCCGATAACGAGTTGACATCGCCGGAAATTTGTGTTTTCCTTTATAACGAGTAGAAATTTGTGTTTTATCTTTGGTAACGAAGTTCGAATTCATGTTTTTTCATATTAACGAGTTCAAATTTGTGTTTTTCTCGTAACGAGTTGTCCTTGAAGAAAAAAGGTTTTTTTCCGATAACGAGTTGACATCGCTGAAATTTGTGTTTTCCTTTATAACGAGTAGAAATTTGTGTTTTATCTTGGTAACGAGTTCGAATTCATGTTTTTTCATATTAACGAGTTCAAATTTGTGTTTTTCTCTGGTAACGAAGTTGTCCTTGAAGAAAAAAGGGTTTTTTCTCGATAACGAGTTGACATCGCCGAAATTTGTGTTTTCCTTTATAACGAGTAGAAATTTGTGTTTTATCTTTGGTAACGAGTTCGAATTCATGTTTTCTTCATATTAACGAGTTCAAATTGTGTTTTTCTCTGGTAAGTTGTCCTTGAAGAAAAAGGTTTTTTTCCGATAACGAGTTGACATCGCCGAAATTTGTGTTTTTCCTTTATAACGAGTAGAAATTTGTGTTTTATCTTTGGTAACGAGTTCGAATTCATGTTTTTTCATATTAACGAGTTCAAATTGTGTTTTTCTCTCGTAACGAGTTGTCCTTGAAGAAAAAAGGTTTT
The DNA here is from genome assembly GCA_026214975.1 of Gentiana macrophylla. Classification (NCBI taxonomy): domain Eukaryota; kingdom Viridiplantae; phylum Streptophyta; class Magnoliopsida; order Gentianales; family Gentianaceae; genus Gentiana; species Gentiana macrophylla. Next base: position 23,180,471 of record CM047809.1, on the reverse strand, counting down.
TTCTCCGATAACGAGTTGACATCGCCGAAATTTGTGTTTTCCTTTATAACGAGTAGAAATTTGTGTTTTATCTTTGGTAACGAGTTCGAATTCATGTTTTCTTCATATTAACGAGTTCAAATTCGTGTTTTTCTCTGGTAACGAGTTGTCCTTGAAGAAAAAGGTTTTTTCTCTGATAACGAGTTGACATCGCCGGAAATTTGTGTTTTCCTTTATAACGAGTAGAAATTTGTGTTTTATCTTTGGTAACGAGTTTGAATTCATGTTTTCTTCATATTAACGAGTTCAAATTTGTGTTTTTCTCTGGTAACGAGTTGTCCTTGAAGAAAAAAAGGTTTTTTCTCTGATAACGAGTTGACATCGCCGGAAATTTGTGTTTTCCCTTTATAACGAGTAGAAATTTGTGTTTTATCTTGGTAACGAGTTCGAATTCATGTTTTCTTCATATTAACGAGTTCAAATTCGTGTTTTTTCTCTGGTAACGAGTTGTCCTTGAAGAAAAAAAGGTTTTTTCTCTGATAACGAGTTGACATCGCCGGAAATTTGTGTTTTCCCTTTATAACGAGTAGAAATTTGTGTTTTATCTTTGGTAACGAGTTCGAATTCATGTTTTCTTCATATTAACGAGTTCAATTTGTGTTTTTCTCTGGTAACGAGTTGTCCTTGAAGAAAAAAAGGTTTTTTCTCTGATAACGAGTTGACATCGCCGAAATTTGTGTTTTCCTTTATAACGAGTAGAAATTTGTGTTTTATCTTTTGTAACGAGTTCGAATTCATGTTTTCTTCATATTAACGAGTTCAAATTTTGTGTTTTTCTCTCGTAACGAGTTGTCCTTGAAGAAAAAGGTTTTTTTTCTCCGATAACGAGTTGACATCGCCGAAATTTGTGTTTTCCTTTATAACGAGTAGAAATTTGTGTTTTATCTTTGGTAACGAGTTCGAATTCATGTTTTCTTCATATTAACGAGTTCAAATTTGTGTTTTTCTCTCGTAACGAGTTGTCCTTGATGAAAAAGGTTTTTTCTCTGATAACGAGTTGACATCGCTGAAATTTGTGTTTTCCCTTTATAACGAGTAGAAATTTGTGTTTTATCTTTGGTAACGAGTTCGAATTCATGTTTTCTTCATATTAACGAGTTCAAATTCGTGTTTTTCTCTGGTAACGAGTTGTCCTTGAAGAGAAAAAGGTTTTTTTCTCTAATAACGAGTTGACACCGCCGGAATTTGTGTTTTCCCTTTATAACGAGTCGAAATTTGTGTTTTATCTTTGGTAACGAGTTCGAATTCAAGTTTTCTTCATATTAACGAGTTCAAATTCGTGTTTTTCTCCTGGTAACGAGTTGTCCTTGAAGAAAAAAGGTTTTTTCTCCGATAACGAGTTGACATCGCTTTCGGAAATTTGTGTTTTCCTTTATAACGAGTAGAAATTTGTGTTTTATCTTTGGTAACGAGTTCAATTCATGTTTTCTTCATATTAACGAGTTCAAATTTGTGTTTTTCTCTGGTAACGAGTTGTCCTTGAAGAAAAAGGTTTTTTCTCCGATAACGAGTTGACATCGCTGAAATTTGTGTTTTCCTTTATAACGAGTAGAAATTTGTGTTTTATCTTTGTAACGAGTTCAATTCATGTTTTCTTCATATTAACGAGTTCAAATTTGTGTTTTTTCTCTGGTAACGAGTTGTCCTTGAAGAAAAAAGGTTTTTTCTCGATAACGAGTTGACATCGCCAGAAATTTGTGTTTTCCTTTATAACGAGTAGAAATTTGTGTTTTATCTTTGGTAACGAGTTCGAATTCATGTTTTCTTCATATTAACGAGTTCAAATTTGTGTTTTTCTCTGGTAACGAGTTGTCCTTGCAGAAAAAAGGTTTTTTCCCTGATAACGAGTTGACATCGCCGGAAATTTGTGTTTTCCTTTATAACGAGTAGAAATTTGTGTTTTATCTTTGGTAACGAGTTCGAATTCATGTTTTCTTCATATTAACGAGTTTAAATTTGTGTTTTTCTCTGGTAACGAGTTGTCCTTGCAGAAAAAAGGTTTTTTCCCTGATAACGAGTTGACATCGCCGGAAATTTGTGTTTTCCTTAGAAATTTGTGTTTTGCTTTGGTAACGAGTTCGAATTCATGTTTTCTTCATATTAACGAGTTCAAATTTGTGTTTTTCTCTGGTAACGAGTTGTCCTTGAAGAAAAAAGGTTTTTTTTCCTGATAACGAGATGACATCGACGGAAATTTGTGTTTTCCCTTTATAACGAGTAGAAATTTGTGTTTTATCTTGGTAACGAGTTCGAATTCATGTTTTCTTCATATTAACGAGTTCAAATTTGTGTTTTTCTCTGGTAACGAGTTGTCCTTGCAGAAAAAAGGTTTTTTTCCTGATAACGAGTTGACATCGCCGGAAATTTGTGTTTTCCCTTTATAACGAGTAGAAATTTGTGTTTTTGCTTTGGTATCGAGTTCGAATTCATGTTTTCTTCATATTAACGAGTTCAAATTTGTGTTTTTCTCTGGTAACGAGTTGTCCTTGCAGAAAAAAGGTTTTTTTTCCCTGATAACGAGTTGACATCGCCAGAAATTTGTGTTTTCCCTTTATAACGAGTAGAAATTTGTGTTTTATCTTTGGTAACGAAGTTCGAATTCATGTTTTCTTCATATTAACGAGTTCAAATTTGTGTTTTTCTCTCGTAACGAGTTGTCCTTGAAGAAAAAAGGTTTTTTCTCCGATAACGAGTTGACATCGCCGAAATTTGTGTTTTCCTTTATAACGAGTAGAAATTTGTGTTTTATCTTTGGTAACGAGTTCGAATTCATGTTTTCTTCATATTAACGAGTTCAAATTGTGTTTTTCTCTGGTAACGAGTTGTCCTTGAAGAAAAAAGGTTTTTTTCTCGATAACGAGTTGACATCGCCGAAATTTGTGTTTTCCTTTATAACGAGTAGAAATTTGTGTTTTATCTTTGTAACGAGTTCGAATTCATGTTTTCTTCATATTAACGAGTTCAAATTGTGTTTTTCTCTGGTAACGAGTTGTCCTTGAAGAAAAAGGGTTTTTTCTCTCGATAACGAGTTGACATCGCGGAAATTTGTGTTTTCCTTTATAACGAGTAGAAATTTGTGTTTTATCTTGGTAACGAGTTCGAATTCATGTTTTCTTCATATTAACGAAGTTCAAATTCGTGTTTTTCTCTGGTAACGAGTTGTCCTTGAAGAAAAAAGGTTTTTTTCCGATAACGAGTTGACATCGCTGAAATTTGTGTTTTCCTTTATAACGAGTAGAAATTTGTGTTTTATCTTTGTAACGAGTTCGAATTCATGTTTTCTTCATATTAACGAGTTCAAATTTGTGTTTTTCTCTCGTAATGAGTTGTCCTTGCAGGAAAAAAGGTTTTTTCCCTGATAACGAGTTGACATCGCCGGAAATTTGTGTTTTCCTTTATAACGAGTAGAAATTTGTGTTTTATCTTTGGTAACGAGTTCGAATTCATGTTTTCTTCATATTAACGAGTTCAAATTTGTTTTTTCTCGTAACGAGTTGTCCTTGAAGAAAAAAGGTTTTTTCTCTGATAACGAGTTGACATCGCCGAAATTTGTGTTTTCCCTTTATAACGAGTAGAAATTTGTGTTTTATCTTTGGTAACGAGTTCGAATTCATGTTTTCTTCATATTAACGAGTTCAAATTCGTGTTTTTCTCTGGTAACGAGTTGTCCTTGAAGAAAAAAAGGTTTTTTTCTCTGATAACGAGTTGACATCGCCGGAAATTTGTGTTTTCCCTTTATAACGAGTAGAAATTTGTGTTTTATCTTTGGTAACGAGTTCGAATTCATGTTTTCTTCATATTAACGAGTTCAAATTCGTGTTTTTCTCTGGTAACGAGTTGTCCTTGAAGAAAAAAGGTTTTTTTCCGATAACGAGTTGACATCGCCGGAAATTTGTGTTTTCCCTTTATAACGAGTAGAAATTTGTGTTTTATCTTTGGTAACGAGTTCGAATTCATGTTTTCTTCATATTAACGAGTTCAAATTTGTGTTTTTCTCTGGTAACGAGTTGTCCTTGAAGAAAAAAGGTTTTTTCCCTGATAACGAGTTGACATCGCCAGAAATTTGTGTTTCCCTTTATAACGAGTAGAAATTTGTGTTTTATCTTTGGTAACGAGTTCGAATTCATGTTTTCTTCATATTAACGAGTTCAAATTTGTGTTTTTCTCTGGTAACGAGTTGTCCTTGAAGAAAAAAGGTTTTTTTCTCCGATAACGAGTTGACATCGCCGAAATTTGTGTGTTTCCCTTTAACGAGTAGAAATTTGTGTTTTATCTTGGTAACGAGTTCGAATTCATGTTTTCTTCATATTAACGAGTTCAAATTCGTGTTTTTCTCTGGTAACGAGTTGTCCTTGAAGAAAAAGGTTTTTTCTCTGATAACGAGTTGACATCGCCGGAAATTTGTGTTTTCCCTTTATAACGAGTAGAAATTTGTGTTTTATCTTTGGTAACGAGTTCGAATTCATGTTTTCTTCATATTAACGAGTTCAAATTTGTGTTTTTCTCTCGTAACGAGTTGTCCTTGAAGAAAAAATGGTTTTTTCTCTGATAACGAGTTGACATCGCCGGAAATTTGTGTTTTCCTTTATAACGAGTAGAAATTTGTGTTTTATCTTTGGTAACGAGTTCGAATTCATGTTTTCTTCATATTAACGAGTTCAAATTCGTGTTTTTCTCTGGTAACGAGTTGTCCTTGAAGAAAAAAAGTTTTTTTCTCTGATAACGAGTTGACATCGCCGGAAATTTGTGTTTTCCCTTTATAACGAGTAGAAATTTGTGTTTTATCTTTGGTAACGAGTTCGAATTCATGTTTTCTTCATATTAACGAGTTCAAATTCGTGTTTTTCTCTGGTAACGAGTTGTCCTTGAAGAAAAAAGGTTTTTCTCTGATAACGAGTTGACATGAAATTTGTGTTTTCCTTTATAACGAGTAGAAATTTGTGTTTTATCTTTGGTAACGAGTTCGAATTCATGTTTTCTTCATATTAACAAGTTCAAATTGTGTTTTTCTCTTGTAACGAGTTGTCCTTGAGTTGAAAAAATGGTTTTTCTCCGATAACGAGTTGACATCGCCGAAATTTTGTTTTTTTATAACGAGTAGAAATTTGTGTAACGAGTTAACGTAAGTTCTGAATTCATGTTTTCTTCATATTAACGAGTTCAAATTTGTGGTTTTCTCTGGTAACGAGTTGTCCTTGAAGAAAAAAAGGTTTTTCTCTGATAACGAGTTGACATCGCCGGAAATTTGTGTTTTCCCTTTATAACGAGTAGAAATTTGTGTTTTATCTTTGTAACGAGTTCGAATTCATGTTTTCTTCATATTAACGAGTTCAAATTCGTGTTTTTCTCTGGTAACAAGTTGTCCTTGAAGAAAAAAGGTTTTTTCTCTGATAACGAGTTGACATCGCCGGAAATTTGTGTTTTCCCTTTATAACGAGTAGAAATTTGTGTTTTATCTTTGGTAACGAGTTCGAATTCATGTTTTCTTCATATTAACGAGTTCAAATTTGTGTTTTTTCTCTGGTAACGAGTTGTCCTTGAAGAAAAAATGGTTTTTTCTCTGATAACGAGTTGACATCGCCGGAAATTTGTGTTTTCCTTTATAACGAGTAGAAATTTGTGTTTTATCTTTGTAACGAGTTCGAATTCATGTTTTCTTCATATTAACGAGTTCAAATTTGTGTTCGTAAAGTTGTCCTTGAAGAAAAAGGGTTTTCTCCGATAACGAGTTGACATCGCTGAAATTTGTGTTTTCCTTTATAACGAGTAGAAATTTGTGTTTTATCTTGGTAACGAGTTCGAATTCATGTTTTCTTCATATTAACGAGTTCAAATTCGTGTTTTTCTCTGGTAACGAGTTGTCCTTGAAGAAAAAAGGTTTTTTCTCTGATAACGAGTTGACATCGCCGGAAATTTGTGTTTTCCCTTTATAACGAGTAGAAATTTGAGTTTTATCTTTGTAACGAGTTCGAATTCATGTTTTCTTCATATTAACGAGTTCAAATTCGTGTTTTTTTCTCTGGTAACGAGTTGTCCTTGAAGAAAAAAGGTTTTTTCCCTGATAACGAGTTGACATCGCCGGAAATTTGTGTTTTCCCTTTATAACGAGTAGAAATTTGTGTTTTATCTTTGGTAACGAGTTCGAATTCATGTTTTCTTCATATTAACGAGTTCAGATTTGTGTTTTTCTCTGGTAACGAGTTGTCCTTGCTGAAAAAATGGTTTTTTCACTGATAACGAGTTGACATCGCCGGAAATTTGTGTTTTCCCTTTATAACGAGTAGAAATTTGTGTTTTTTATCTTGGTAACGAGTTCGAATTCATGTTTTCTTCATATTAACGAGTTAAAATTCGTGTTTTTCTCTGGTAACGAGTTGTCCTTGAAGAAAAAAGGTTTTTTCTCTGATAACGAGTTGACATCGCCGGAAATTTGTGTTTTCCCTTTATAACGAGGAGAAATTTGTGTTTTATCTTTGGTAATGAGTTCGAATTCATGTTTTCTTCATATTAACGAGTTCAAATTCGTGTTTTTCTCTTGTAACGAGTTGTCCTTGAAGAAAAAAAGGTTTTTTCCCTGATAACGAGTTGACATCGCCGGAAATTAGTGTTTTCCCTTTATAACGAGTAGAAATTTGAGTTTTATCTTTGGTAACGAGTTCGAATTCATGTTTTCTTCATATTAACGAGTTCAGATTCGTGTTTTTCTCTGGTAACGAGTTGTCCTTGAAGAAAAAAAGGTTTTTTCCCTGATAACGAGTTGACATCGCCGGAAATTTGTGTTTTCCCTTTATAACGAGTAGAAATTTGTGTTTTATCTTTGGTAACGAGTTCGAATTCATGTTTTCTTCATATTAACGAGTTCAGATTTGTGTTTTTCTCTGGTAACGAGTTGTCCTTGCTGAAAAATGGTTTTTTCACTGATAACGAGTTGACATCGCCGGAAATTTGTGTTTTCCCTTTATAACGAGTAGAAATTTGTGTTTTATCTCTGGTAACGAGTTCGAATTCATGTTTTCTTCATATTAATGAGTTGAAATTCATGTTTTTCTCTGGTAACGAGTTTTCCTTGAAGAAAAAAACGGTTTTTCTCTGATAACGAGTTGACATCGCCGGAAATTTGTGTTTTCCCTTTATAACGAGTAGAAATTTTTGTTTTATCTTTGGTAACGCGTTCGAATTCATGTTTTCTTCTTATTAACGAGTTCAAGAGAAAAACACGAATTTGTGTTTTATCTTTGGTAACGCGTTCGAATTCATGTTTTCTTCTTATTAACGAGTTCAAATTCGTGTTTTTCTCTGGTAACGAGTTGTCCTTGAAGAAAAAAAAGGTTTTTTTTCCCTGATAACGAGTTGACATCGCCGGAATTTAGTGTTTTCCCTTTATAACGAGTAGAAATTTGTGTTTTATCTTTGGTAACGAGTTCGAATTCATGTTTTCTTCATATTAACGAGTTCAGATTTGTGTTTTTCTCTGGTAACGATTTGTCCTTGCCGGAAAAAGATTTTTTTTCCTTGATAACGAGTTCACATCGCCGGAAATTTGTGTTTTTCCTTTATAACGAGTTGAAATTTGTGTTTTTTCTTTGGTAACGGCTTCGAATTCATGTTTTCTTCTTATTAACGAGTTCAAATTTGTGTTTTTCTCTGGTAACGAGTTTTCCTTGCAGAAAAAAAGTTTTTTCCCCTGATAATGAGTTGACATCGCCGGAAATTTGTGTTTTCCGGTTATAACGAGTAGAAATTGGTGTTTTTGCTTTGGTAACGAGTTCGAATTCATGTTTTCTTCATATTAGTGAGTTCAAATTTGTGTTTTTCTCTGGTAACGAGTTGTCCTTGCTTAAAAAATGGTTTTTTCCCTGATAACGAGTTGACATCGCCGGAAATTTGTTTTTTCCCTTTATAACTAGTAGAACTTTGTGTTTTATCTTTGGTAACGAGTTCGAATTCATGTTTTCTGAATATTAACGAGTTCAGATTTGTGTTTTTCTCTAGTAAATAGTTGTCCTTGCTGAAGAAATGGTTTTTTCACTGATAACGAGTTGACATCGCCGGAAATTTGTGTTTTATCTCTGGTAACGAGTTCGAATTCATGTTTTCTTCATATTAACGAGTTCAAATTCGTGTTTTTCTCTGGTAACGAGTTGTCCTTGAAGAAAAAAAGGTTTTTTCTCTGATAACGAGTTGACATCGCCGGAAATTTGTGTTTTCACTTTATAACGAGTAGAAATTTGTGTCTTATCTCTGGTAACGAGTTCGAATTCATGTTTTCTTCATATTAACGGGTTCAGATTCGTGTTTTTCTCTGGTAACGAGTTGTCCTTGAAGAAAAAAGGTTTTTCCACGATAACGAGTTGACATCGCGGAAATTTGTGTTTTACCTTTATAAGGAGTAGAAATTTGTGTTTTATCTTTGGTAACGAGTTCGAATTCATGTTTTCATATTAACGAGTTCAGATTTGTGTTTTTCTCTGGTAACGAGTTGTCCTTGCTGAAAAAATGGTTTTTTCACTGATAACGAGTTGACATCGCCGGAAATTTGTGTTTTCCCTTTATAACGAGTAGAAATTTGTGTTTTATCTCTGGTAACGAGTTCGAATTCATGTTTTCTTCATATTAACGAGTTCAAATTCGTGTTTTTCTCTGGTAACGAGTTGACATCGCCGGAAATTAGTGTTTTCCCTTTATAACGAGTAGAAATTTGTGTTTTATCTCTGGTAACGAGTTCGAATTCATGTTTTCTTCATATTAACGAGTTCAAATTCGTGTTTTTCTCTGGTAACGAGTTGTCCTTGAAGAAAAAAAGGTTTTTTCCCTGATAACGAGTTGACATCGCCGGAAATTAGTGTTTTCCCTTTATAACGAGTAGAAATTTGAGTTTTATCTTTGGTAACGAGTTCGAATTCATGTTTTCTTCATATTAACGAGTTCAGATTCATGTTTTTCTCTGGTAACGAGTTGTCCTTGAAGAAAAAAAGGTTTTTTCCCTGATAACGAGTTGACATCGCCGGAAATTTGTGTTTTCCCTTTATAACGAGTAGAAATTTGTGTTTTATCTTAGGTAACGAGTTCGAATTCATGTTTTCTTCATATTAACGAGTTCAGATTTGTGTTTTTCTCTGGTAACGAGTTGTCCTTGCTGAAAAATGGTTTTTTCACTGATAACGAGTTGACATCGCCGGAAATTTGTGTTTTCCTTTATAACGAGTAGAAATTTGTGTTTTATCTCTCGTAACGAGTTCGAATTCATGTTTTCTTCATATTAACGAGTTCAAATTCGTGTTTTTCTCTGGTAACGAGTTGTCCTTGAAGAAAAAAGGTTTTTTCTCTGATAACGAGTTGACATCGCCGGAAATTAGTGTTTTCCCTTTATAACGAGTAGAAATTTGTGTTTTATCTTTGGTAATGAGTTTGAATTCATGTTTTCTTCATATTAACGAGTTCAGATTCGTGTCTTTCTCTGGTAACGAGTTGTCCTTGAAGAAAAAAAGGTTTTTTCCCTGATAACGAGTTGACATCGCCGGAAATTTGTGTTTTCCCTTTATAACGAGTAGAAATTTGTGTTTTATCTTTGGTAACGAGTTCGAATTCATGTTTTCTTCATATTAACGAGTTCAGATTTGTGTTTTTCTCTGGTAACGAGTTGTCCTTGCTGGAAAAATGGTTTTTTCACTGATAACGAGTTGACATCGCCGGAAATTTGTGTTTTCCCTTTATAACGAGTAGAAATTTGTGTTTTATCTCTGGTAACGAGTTCGAATTCATGTTTTCTTCATATTAACGAGTTAAAATTCGTGTTTTTCTCTGGTAACGAGTTGTCCTTGAAGAAAAAAAGGTTTTTTCTCTGATAACGAGTTGACATCGCCGGAAATTTGTTTTTTCCCTTTATAACTAGTAGAACTTTGTGTTTTATCTTTGGTAACGAGTTCGAATTCATGTTTTCTGAATATTAACGAGTTCAGATTTGTGTTTTTCTCTAGTAACGAGTTGTCCTTGCTGAAAAAATGGTTTTTTCACTGATAACGAGTTGACATCGCCGGAAATTTGTGTTTTATCTCTGGTAACGAGTTCGAATTCATGTTTTCTTCATATTAACGAGTTCAAATTTGTGTTTTTCTCTGGTAACGAGTTAGATAAGTCAACCAAGTCTGTGACCCTCAGTGAACTTACCTTCTTCATTTCTGATTGAACATCAGTTTTAGGTGTACATCTTCAGTCTTATGTCAAGTTCCCGTTATCTAGATGATTTCCAGTTTTCGGTTTTATGACACTTCTATTTATTACAGTGCTTGTCTGATATAACCTATACAATTATCAAACTCTAGTAAAACTTATACATTCAGTTCTAGACATCTTTTAGCCTTTCACTATGACATCTAGCTTCAGCACTTTATCAATGGGGTGTAAACAACCATAAACTTAAATAAGATGAATCATCATCAAAACTACATTTTATTTCCAAAACCTCCTCATCTTGGGAAATTGTTGTCGAGCTCCTCACCTCTTGAAAAGTCTACACCATAGCCCTCATTTGGGATTTGGGAGCCAGTTAGGGCTGGCTGCCTCCACCCCATCATTACTAGAAGTGGGCCATGCAGTACCAATCTTTAGGTTCTTGAAAAAAGGTTCCATGCAGTCTGTGTTAAAAGAATCCTAAGCAGCTGCTTCCCTATTGTTGAAATATTCTAGAGATTTAGCATCAGAGTCTTAAGGATTGATGATATCAACACTTTTCCTTACGATCAACCTCCATCTTCTTTATCTCCACCTCCACTAATCCATCTGATTCAGCAATTCAAGAGACAACATGGGTGGTCCCAGCAAGTTCATGTGTTTCTACCTGAGGGTTCCATTATATCATAAGAATGTTTGGATTTGGCTTATTTGGCTCACAAGCAATGACTGAGGACAGTTTGACTTTTGCAGAGTAAGTACAACTCTCTTCAGGGAGTCTTTAGAATCTGCATGCAGGGGGCTTTGCCTTTTCTTTGTTCCGGGAGTATCCTTCCCCATCAGGGTGAGCTTTTCTAGGGTCACATACAGCTTCCCCTGCAAAATTAAAATCCTTACCCTATAGATGAGACTCATGATGTGTAGATCTATCTTGCATGTTGGGACATATTGAGGGTTTTCTCTGATAACTATAAGAAGATGTAGTATTACCTTGCAAGGATTTGATAGGAATGGCATGCAGCTCCGATCCATACAACTCATCCTTGTGTATACCCTTTCTCTGATCAATAACCTTATTATAGCAGTAACTTGCAAGATGCCCAATGATACCACATTAAGCAAAGAACAAAGAAACATTTTCTTACTTTTAGAGTGACCCATTCCTCAACATTGTCCTGGCCTACTATCATGCCCTAGAGGAGCGGCTTAGAATCATCTAGATCTACCAAACATCTTAAGAACTTTCCATGCTTACTACCCTAAAAATGACATCACTTCTATGCCATTTTCCTAGAATTTAGCCTATGTATTCCCCAACATCAGCAGCAACCCAGTCCAAATAAAGGTTCTTTATCTGGATCCAGACCGGAGCAATGTTGAAAGACTCGTCATCAATTTCAATCCCGGGATTCCATTTTTTGATGATCATGATTTGCGATTCATAGTACCATGGACAACCTAGAAGAACTATGTCAGCATCTAGTTCTTAATCAAATTCAACTTGATAAAAGTATGCCCCAAAGCTATAAGTTGGAATTCTTGCTTGCATTTCTAGATTGTAGTTAGAGTGTTTTGCAAAGCCCCAAAACATATATACTTGTCAGATATGATTTTAATAACCACGCTTCTCAATCCTTCCCGAGACTTGGCCGTAACACTTCTAGGGAGATCAATTTTCACTTTTCCTGAAGCAGAAACAGTGATTCCACCTATCTTCTTTGCAATTTATTCATCCATGGGTGGGGGGATGTAGTATGGTATCAACAATTATGAATAGGGAAGGAAAAGAAATATGAAAGAGAGAGAAAAACCAGGTGCACGCAAGAGAGAAGACCAGAAAGAGAAGGATGGGGCGGTGGAAAAAGGCAGTGAATTAGTGAGAGGACAACAAATAGGACACCATACAATTTCTATTTGCATACCGAAATTAATTGGCACTACGCTTGCATTTGTTCTAATGTTTTACAAGGGTTTTCTATGACACCCTATGATGATGACAAATTATGTCACCTTAAATAATTCGGGCCCTAATCGAATCTAATGATGAACACACGTAAAACCCTAATGCCTAAAAGAATGTGGTGGTGGATTTTAGTATTTGCGGCTGAGTCTAAGACTGTATCTTAGATTGCCTACGTATCCTGTTAGGTTCCAGGAATCAAGCCTTACGTAGTTCCTGGAATGGGGTATTTATAATGACAATACTTGCCTAAACCCTAAGGTTAAGTCGGCTTATGTTATTGTCATATTTTCCCTTTAATGGGCCTTAAACCCCTACCTAAGCTATCCCTGTTAATGGGCTTGGACAGCTGGTGCGGACTCTGTGCTCGATATCGATATTCTGACCTACGGTAATCGACCATGGAACTCAGTGTCCTACACTGCTAGCTGGTGCGGACTGGTCGTTCTACACTGCTCGATAGTCGAACATCATAGCCTGGAGTATACTATATGGCCATAGCCTCGAGCCTGGGCCTCGACGTGAATACCTTGGTGCCTTATCCATAATATTGTTTTAGGACCAATCGATAGACGACACGTGGAGGGAGTGAAACCCTGTATCGTCATAAGCCCCTCAGACTTGAGAGAGGCGACTCCCGTTGTCCGAGGTCGAGTCTGTCACGGTAATTGTCTTCGAGTAGGTTTTTCCTTTGGGTGGGAAAAAGCCCGCCTTTTCACAACCCTAACTACCTGTAGCCACGTGGCGCGATATCTTGGCACCCAAACGCTTTGTATCCCGTGAAATGCGTCACTGCCTTGATTGTCGCGATTTCTAGGGGTTATAACTCCCCATTATCCCCTGTCTTTTCAAATCATTCGTGTATTTCTTGCTAGCATATAAAGGAGATAAGATAGAAGTTTGAAGCAAAGCTCATTCATCCTTTCATTCCCTCAGTTTCTCACCGCAAAGTAAGCTTCTTTTTCTATTATATTCATCTTTTTCTTTGAATTATCCATGTCCAATAGTAGTAGTGCCACAGAATCCGATAGGGGTAGTGAAACGCCCACTCATAGCCATTCTCCGGCACCTGTTATTTCTGATTCGATTCTCCGGCGAGACTCCGGCGAGCCTACAGCTTCCTCCCCTCCTGTCCCTAACCAACCTAAGAAGTTAGTAACTAGGATGGATGGGAAAGGTGCCAAAGGGTGCCTCAGTACCCTTTCTTCTGAGGAGGTCACCAGCCTTTGCCACAAATACAATATCACCAATCCTCCGTTTGAGGCTCGACTCCCGTCTGGTCTTCACAAATTTGCCGACGAGCCCCCAGAGGGATTTTGCGCCATCTACGAGAATCAACTTGCGAGTGGATTAAGGTTTCCACTCTGTCCGGCCGTTCTCGCGATCCTCGACCACAAGAGATCAGCGTTTCTCAAATTTCCCCGAATGCCGTCAGGATCCTAATGGGGTTCATCATCGCTTGTCGAGTTGCTGAAGTCTGCTTCTCGACACCTCTTTTTCGATATTACTACCAGATTGCTACTACACCGGATAAGCTATGGTATACTTTCCAGAGAACGGCGAACCGACATGAGTTCGTGACCAAGGGGCCTTCTTCTCACGGGGAGTGGGAGCCTCGATTTTTCTTTCTTCGACATGGCCTGGAGAACCCCTATATAGGGCAATGGATGACGAGGGGAGTGAAAAAGGATAAGCTGGGAAATGCCCCCGTTCCTCGAGAGGCCCGACTACTGGGTGGACACAACTTCGAGGCGTGTACTCGAGACTTGAGTCTCCTCTATCACCTGGCCCACTTGGAGGATGCCGGACCGGTTCCGTACGCAAACCTTCACGCCCAAGATCAAGAGAATCGTAGGATGTCCCTTATTTGTTTGCTTTTTACATATGCTATTTGTCGAGTCTGAGAACTTGTCGTTTGTTGATTAAAAACTGAATTGTTCTTTTCATTTTGCAGTGGGAAGGTTTTCCAAGGTTAGCGATCCTACTCGCGTTCCTCTATCGGTGGTCGTGGCTGCCCCACCTATCGGGGGTCGGGCTACTCCTGACTTTCCTGTGGCTGAAGTCAGGGCGCCTTCTTATTCCCGAGAGGGGGGTGCCACTCAACCCGAAACGATCCCTGCTGCCGTCGAGTCCACAGCGCCATCTGGGTCGACCGAGCTACCTCCTTCGAGCAGCGGCTTGACGGTCCGTTTTGGTTCTCTACGAGATGAGGACGAGGAGGAGCTGATCGAGTTGGATCCGGCCACCAAATTTCATGTCGAGGCACAGGCGCCTCGGACTAAGAAGAGGCCGACTGCTGCTTCTGAGCTGGTGAGGGAGCAACATCGGCAGTCGAAGAGGGCCAAGGCTACTGAGGCTTCTCCCGAGCCGGAAGTCGATATAAACTGGGTGGGTGATAATTGTGCGGCCCTGGAGGATAAGGCCCTTGCTCATGCACTGCGGAAGTCGAATCGCCTCGTAAGTCGATTACATTGCTCTCATTAAATGCCGATTTCTCTCGAGGCCTTTTCCTTGTCTCTCTCTCTTTTTTTTTGATATCACTTTTTCTTTTGTAGAGTAACGTTCTCAGTCGAGAGGCTACCCGAAGGCTGGCTAAAATAGGTGAGTCAACCGATGACCTGCGGAGAGAGAATGGTAGGCTATTGCAGGACGTTGTTGCGAAGAGCGCCGCCATCTCCGCCATGAATTCTCAGTTCGATGAGCTAAAGCGCGAGGCTTCGGCCGAATGCCAGAAGTGGCAGGATAAGCTGACGGCTGCCGAGAAGGAACAGGCCCGACAGCAGGCTGAAAGGCACGACCAGGGCCGGGAGCTGCTCAAGCTGGCTCAAGATTATGAGAAGGTACAAGGGTTGCACAAGGCTTCTTTGGAAGACGTGGCGAAGGCTCAAGCTGAATTGGATCGAGCGCGCGCGCATGTCGAGACAGCTAAGACGGACAAGATCATGGAGTATCAGAAGTCGGCAAACCTTGATGCTGACCTGGAGGTGCTCATGCGCGCCTCGATGATGGGTGGCTACACTCTGGCAATGGATCAAGTGAAGGCTGTCATCCCGGAATTCGACGTGTCGACCCTCGAGACACCAATATTTTACAATCCCGACTCGGAAGCGATATACGATCAGTACATCGAAGAGTTCCAACAGGGAGAGTCTTTGGCCATCAAGTATGGTCCTTCCACATCTGCTCCTGCTGCTGATCCGACTGCAGTCAATCCGACTTCTGCCATTTCTGAGCCGACTCCTGAGGCCGACCCTTGACCGTTGTCTTTTTTAATCTTTCTCTTGTTGATTTGTAACCTGAACTTGAAAATTTGTAATGATATTGTTTGGAATCGACTTTGGCGGGTCTGTTTGACCTGGCCTTATCTTGTAATGACTTTGTCTTGCATTTTGCTTTTGCAATTTGATTTTGCTGTGTTTTTTACTTCCTTTCTTGTTATCTTGTTTGACTTGATATTTTGGTTCATCGCTTGTCGAGCCTTTGGCTCTGTTCGCTACTTACTTTGTTTGATGCGTGTATTGCCCCCCAAGTGTATTATGAACTTCAGGTTCTTATTACACTTGTGAGTTTGACTACAATCAACTCGCTTGCCTTAGTCTTTTTGCCCCCTAGGCTTACTCGATCTCCGACTGAGCGTTTTTAATCCGACTGTGTGAATTGTCCCCTGACCTTGGCCTTTTTCGCCCTTTGGGCTCGTTTGGCTCTCAGTTGGGACAGGTGGTCCGACTATGCGAACCATCCTTTGTCTCGGTCTTTTTCGCCTCTTAGGCTTGTTCGACTTTCGACTGGGACAGGTGGCCCGACTATGCGAACCGTCCTTTGTCCAGGCCTTTTTCGCCTTTCAGGCTTGTTCGGCTTTCGACTGGGACATTTGGCCCGACCATGCGAACCGTCCTTTGCTTTAGCCTTGTTCGCCTCTTGGGCTCGTTCAGCTTTTAGCTTGGACCTTTGGCCCGACCCTGCGAACCGTCTTTATGCCTTTGCATTCGTTGCCCTTTAGGCTAACTTTGCTTTTGGCTTTATCGAGATGTCCGACCTGCGGACTTCTCTACTCGTTGTCGATTGTTTTGCCTTTAACATTTTCTATCACATTGGACTTGTGTTTTTTCGGCTATAAATCCTAACAAACACAGAAACATCTCGAGAAACATAAGTTTATTAGAATACTCATAAAATTGTCTCATAGACTTATTACAAGATTTAAAATCAAAAATAAACAAAGATTCATCGAAGAACAGCTTATCTCAAACATAATATTTCCTCAGATTGTTGGCATGCCAATGTCGAGGAACCGTGGTTCCATCTGCTCGCCCAAGTTGATATGACCCTTTGGGGTGAACCTTCAGAATTTGATATGGTCATTCCCAATTCGGGGTCAACTTTCCAATTGCCTCCTGCCGACTTGCTTTGTTCTTTCTCAGAACCAGATCTCCGAATTTGAAGTATCTGTGTCTGACACTCGAGTTGTAATACTGAGAGATCTTCTGCTAGTACCTTGCCATTCTGGCTGAGGCCATCTCTCTTCTCTCCTCGACACCATCCCTTTCTTGTCAGAGTTCGGGGTCATTTGTCTCAACGTTATAAGCTAGAACTCGAGGTGAAGGAACACCGATCTCGGCGGGTATCACCGCTTCGCACCCATATACCAAAGAGAAAGGAGTTTCTCCTGTCGATGAATTAGGAGCTGTCCTATACGACCATAGGATGCTCGGAAGTTGCATTGCCCAATCTCGACCTTCTACCTTTAGTCTTTTCTTTAACCCCAGCTTGATTTGTCAGTTAGTTTGGTCAACTTGACTGTTTGCCTGTGGGTGTTAAGGGTCAAATTGTATGATTTTTATAGATATATTTTACATCAATTTCCCCCGTATATGGATGTTTTTCATAGAAATCGAGCTTATAATCGATTAATTGAGTAAATAGTGTTTTTAAGAGGTTAATTGCAAAAGCGAACTTAATTATGTGCTTAAATGATGATTTTATGTTATTTTGGAAATACGTTACGCTTTGGTATGTTTTCCTATTGTTGTAGATACTCATTGATGATGGAAGAGAGGATTTTAGAGAGCCAAATTCGTGCTTGGAAAGGATCAATCAAAGTTATGGAAGATTGAAAGATATAAGGAAAGAAATCAAGCAAGATAAATGTCGGAAAATCAGGATTCGAGTAGTGACGACCTTGCAACGCAGTTCTTGATATGATAACAACCTATTTTACTCTGGACCTCAAGAGAAGAGTTGTAGGGCTTGAAGAGAGGATTCTACAGGATTTTGAATCACTCCATTCCGACTTACGAGGCCCGAGATATGAGCGTTACAAGTTTGGATGCTGTTGCTGAAAATAGTGGACGGGCGTCCGGATCTTCAAACGGGCGTCCGGCACCGTTACTGTAGCAACCGCCTCTGATTTTCTATAAATACAGCAGCTCTCTTCGACCCTAATCATTATCAAACACGCCCAGCTTCTCTTGAACCCTAAATTTCGAAAGCGAGAGAGCAGCCCGGCCGCCAAGCTCCATGCTTGGTCGGGCGGAGGTTAGTTAGATTAGGTAGTTAGTTCGCTTTTCTTTCTTCTTGTTCGAGTGATGATGAAGTTGAGCAGCCATGGATGAGCCTTGAAGCTTCCTCTTTCCAGCTGCAACTTTAATTCTTTTTCGATGGATGTTTTGTAAGTTTTAATTGAATTGTTTCTTTTCTATGTTTATTCGTATCTTGCAATTTTATATCGAAAGATGATTGCATGATTTGATGCTACCGTGGGACGAAAGTCGGTGTAAACGCGAGATCACCATAGGAAAGATTAGACGTTTGATCTATGTCAAAGCGAAAGTTGATAGGTTGAATGTCTAGGTTGTTAGATCTAGAAAATCTTGCACCTTGGGTTATTTTATGATGCGTTAATCTCCGTAAATCGAAAGATAGAGATTGATAGGCGAATTCATCTACTTAAAGTAGGAATTCATACGTTTGATAGGTGAAAACACAACTTGAATTAAATCACTATAAGATAATCTAGGAAGAAATTAAGGGTTGCGGGATGGTGGATTATGGTTCGTTCCATGTTTGATCGCTTCGATCGTTATCATGTTCGTTAGATAGATTTACCGTTTTCGTAGTTTTATTTATGCTTTTATCACTTTTATCCTTCCTGGCTTTGGATTAACAATCCTCTGTCCAGTTACTTTCCGTTTTAGATTAGGATTAGTTATGTGTTTTAATAAAGAGGAATTAATGACGTTAGATTCAATATCCCTTTTCCCTGAGGATCGATACCCGTACTTATCCAACTTTACTAGCAACTACCCGGTATTCGGCCGGTTAGGAGGTAGTTTTGCATGGTAGTATAGGTTTTATAAATTTTCTTTTGTTTTAATGATGCAAAATATCCCCAACAAAAGTGGCGCCGTTGCCAGGGGATGGTTTATGTGTATCTACTTTCATTTGCTCATATTAGTTATAATTTTCTATGAAAAGTGCAAAATTTTCAAAATTTTGTTTCGTCCCGAGTAACATTTCAATTGCATGCTAGTTTTATAATCTGGCACCCTTTAGTTGTTACCAGTAGTCATATCATGTTCTGAGAATAGGTTTAGTAAGTCGATACTCACTTGAACTTCATTTCACGAACCTATTAGATGAAGAGCCAAATATAGAATAGTTTCCGGTTAGTTAAAGGAAAGTTAATTCTTGATACAGATAACACTTATTTAGCATTAATGAAAGTTAAGAACTTGTGCTATACTCACAGTTAGAATCTCAGTACCTTAGTGTTTTGAAAACTTTAAGAGTCTTGAATGTGTTAGAAATAATATTTGACCGAGAGTTTCCAAAGAGTTTGAAATATAAAAATATATATATCTATAAATAGAAATAAATGAATAGAATTTCTTTGCGGGAATTTTGTTTGTAACTATCACCTCGAGTCCATTTGGATACTGCCCCAAATGGGGAGTGTGGTTTACCTTGGACAGTATGGGTTCGAGTGATCTCAGGGTGACTGCCTCTAATGTAGGGGAGTGTGTTATACTTTTGAGACGCGACGATAGGAAATATAAAATATAAAATATACGCTTTTTGGAACACTAAGTCAAGTTGATCTAAACCCAGTAGAGACCCGAGAGGTATTTTCTTGGCACTAAGTAAAGGAGTTTAATTGTGAGTTGGTTACTATGTTCTTGGTAATTAGTTTTTGTTAGGTAAGTGCTGTAGATAGAATGAAGTTTTCGTTTAGTTGACCGGATAACTGTTAGTGCTTGATGTATTATATCAAGAGAGGATCGGTGGAAGTTTAGTAGGTTCTGCACACACATCACCGAGTGAGGTCGATTTGCTGAATACTAGCTTGTCATGATTTTGACTATATCTCGTGTCAGGTTATGTGGATTCTTGATGGTATGTTCTTGTTTTGTTTTACTCGAGGACGAGCAAAAGTTTAAGTGTGGGGGTGTTGTTAAGGGTCAAATTGTATGATTTTTATAGATATATTTTACATCAATTTCCCCCGTATATGGATGTTTTTCATAGAAATCGAGCTTATAATCGATTAATTGAGTAAATAGTGTTTTTAAGAGGTTAATTGCAAAACGAATTAATTATGTGCTTAAATGATGATTTTATGTTATTTTGGAAATACGTTACGCTTTGGTATGTTTTCCTATTGTTGTAGATACTCATTGATGATGGAAGAGAGGATTTTAGAGAGCCAAATTCGTGCTTGGAAAGGATCAATCAAAGTTATGGAAGATTGAAAGATATAAGGAAAGAAATCAAGCAAGATAAATGTCGGAAAATCAGGATTCCGAGTAGTGACGACCTTGCAACGCAGTTCTTGATATGATAACAACCGATTTTACTCTGGACCTCAAGAGAAGAGTTGTAGGGCTTGAAGAGAGGATTCTACAGGATTTTGAATCACTCCATTCCGACTTACGAGGCCCGAGATATGAGCGTTACAAGTTTGGATGCTGTTGCTGAAAATAGTGGACGGGCGTCCGGATCTTCAAACGGGCGTCCGGCACCGTTACTGTAGCAACCGCCTCTGATTTTCTATAAATACAGCAGCTCTCTTCGACCCTAATCATTATCAAATACGCCCCAGCTTCTCTTGAACCCTAAATTTCGAGCAGAGAGCAGCCCGGCCGGCCAAGCTCCATGCTTGGTCGGCCGGAGGTTAGTTAGATTAGGTAGTTAGTTCGTTTTTCTTTCTTCTTGTTCGAGTGATGATGAAGTTGAGCAGCCATGGATGAGCCTTGAAGCTCCCTCTTTCCAGCTGCAACTTTAATTCTTTTTCGATGGATGTTTTGTAAGTTTTAATTCGAATTGTTTCTTTTCTATGTTTATTCGTATCTTGCAATTTTATATCGAAAGATGATTGCATGATTTGATGCTACCGTAGGACGAAAGTCGGTGTAAACGCGAGATCACCATAGGAAAGATTAGACGTTTGATCTATGTCAAACGAAAGTTGATAGGTTGAATGTCTAGGTTGTTAGATCTAGAAAATCTTGCACCTTGGGTTATTTTATGATGCGTTAATCTCCGTAAATCGAAAGATAGAGATTGATAGGCGAATTCATCTACGAAAGTAGGAATTCATACGTTTGATAGGTGAAAACACAACTTGAATTAAATCACTATAAGATAATCTAGGAAGAAATTAAGTGGTTGCGGGATGGTGGATTATGGTTCGTTCCATGTTTGATCGCTTGATCGTTATCATGTTCGTTAGATAGATTTACCGTTTGTAGTAGTTTTATTTATGCTTTTATCACTTTTATCCTTCCTGGCTTTGGATTAACAATCCTCTGTCGCTTTATTTTCTGCTTTAGATTAGGATTAGTTATGTGTTTTAATAAAGAGGAATTAATGACGTTAGATTCAATATCCTTTTCCTCGAGGATCGATACCCGCACTTATCCAACTTTACTAGCAACTACCCGGTATTCGGCCGGTTAGGAGGTAGTTTTGCATGGTAGTATAGGTTTTATAAATTTTCTTTTGTTTTAATGATGCAAAATCTCCCAACAAAAGTGGCGCCGTTGCCGGGAATAGGTGTCATGTTGAATCTAGTTTTGTTAGTTCTCGATTTTGTTACGTTTTATTTTTGTTTTTAATAAAAGTAGCGTATACCAAGTTGAGAGTTTTTATTTTGCCGTGTTTCGATGACCGTTAGGTTAAGAATGTGCAAAAGTTTTTACTCAACTTGTTTTACGTGAAGTTTATATGTTTATGTGTTACCTAGTCTAACCCCTGTGCTTAATTTGATAATTTCTTTGTCTTTGTGATCTGTGTTGCCGTGTTGTGTTCATAAGTATTTAGGTTTTGCTGTGTTTTTCCGCTGCCTGTGCATTCTTGTTGTATGGACGAAGCGTTCATTCTGCTGGACGCCCGCCCGATTCTTCATCTGCGCAGTGAACGAAGCGTTGGAAGTATTGGACGCTTCGTCCGTTCAAATATTTTCAATCATGTTCGATTTAGAGGACCAGGCAGCGCCTATACTTTCGAATGCCCGTCCGGTCGGTTTTCAAAGCGACGGCAGCGCCACGCAAGGTGGAACGCCCGTCGATTCACGAACGCTAAGTGAACGTTCGTCCGGGTTGATCCCAGTTCTAAATTTCTTGATTTTATTTTCAATGCTTTTATTTGATGTGGATTTTTCATTCGAGCTTCGTGGCTAATTGATTTTTACATAGATGCCCCGAACTTATATGTTTTTACCTTTCCATCTATGAATCCATGTTAGATAATTGATCAATTCCTTATATATGATTCATCTAGGCATGTTATAGTGATTGCCGGTTCTCGTAAGCTATAATCGTTCTTATGGTTAATTAGTAGCTAATGTCGGTTCTGTATGCTACATACCGCTCCGATGAAACTTTTAAGCTTTTAAGACTTACGTGCTTCCTTTGTTTTTATAGTTCATATGGGTAGCTATCGCCGGTTTTCCGTATGCTAAATCCTTTCTCCATATGAGTTATACATTGCTAGATAGATGATCGTTGGTTTCCATAAGTCTATCACTTTCGATAAGTCTTAAGTATGCGTCGGCACTAGTGATGACAAGATGCGTTTATCGTAACTTTGTCATTATGTGGTGACGTTTATATATATGTCGTGTTGCATATAGTGGGCTAGTTTTCTTTCTTTTCTTTTATTTTCTTTTTGCATATCATTTAAATGCATTTCATTTAGTTGCATTTCATATAGTTGCATTGTTTTTCTATTTTTCCTTTTATTTTTCTTAAGTGTGGTCACTTTATCGGTTTTCGTAATACCACCTAGTTTATTTTTCTTTTTGAGTGTAGTTAATCGTCGGTTTCGTAATACTACCTCGTTTTTATTTTATTTTTAGGATTTTTCACGTAGATTGCATTGTAATGCATTTTCATATAGTTGCACCTAGCCCTACTATTTTGTAATATTCCATGTATATGTCCATCTTTATATGAGCTTAATCTAAAAATTCTCTAGACTTCCTTTCCGTGCTTTATATGTTATCTTCCCTATCCCCGAGGTATTTCATGTTTGTCAAGTGTGCAGGTATTTGCATTAGCTATTGTGAGTTTTCAGATGATATCAGTTTTCCGTGGATGGTCCACGATCTCATCGAGTTAAATCGGGAATTTTTGATTTGGTTGAAACACTTCGAGAATAGCTCCTTTCGGCATACAATCGGCTAAGTTTTCTTTTTCTTTTTCATTACGCACAACTTGAGGACAAGTTGCAATTTAAGTGTGTGGGAGGGGATGGTTTATGTGTATCTACTTTCATTTGCTCATATTAGTTATAATTTTCTATGAAAAGTGCAAAATTTTCAAAATTTTGTTTCAGTCCCGAGTAACATTTCAATTGCATGCTAGTTTTATAATCGGCACCCTTTAGTTGTTATCATGAGTCATATCATGTTCGAGAATAGGTTTAGTAAGTCGATACTCACTTGAACTTCATTTCACGAACCTATTAGATGAAGAGCCAAATATAGAATAGTTTCCGGTTAGTTAAAGGAAAGTTAATTCTTGATACTGAGATAACACTTATTTAGCATTAATGAAAGTTAAGAACTTGTGCTATACTCACAGTTAGAATCTCGATTACCTTAGTGTTTTGAAAACTTTAAGAGTCTTGAATGTGTTAGAAATAATATTTGACCGAGAGTTTCCAAAGAGTTTGAAATATAAAATATATATATCTATAAATAGAAATAAATGAATAGAATTTCTTTATGGAATTTTGTTTGTAACTATCACCTCGAGTCCATTTGGATATCGCCCCAAATGGGGAGTGTGGTTTACCTTGGACAGTATGGGTTCGAGTGATCTCAGGGTGACTGCCTCTAATGTAGGGGAGTGTGTTATACTTTTGAGACGCGACGATAGGAAATATAAAATATAAAATATACGCTTTTGGAACACTAAGTCAAGTTGATCTAAACCAAGAGAGAGACCGAGAGGTATTTTCTTGGCACTAAGTAAAGGAGTTTAATTGTGAGTTGGTTACTATGTTCTTGGTAATTAGTTTTTGTTAGGTAAGTTTGTAGATAGAATGAAGTTTTCGTTTAGTTGACCGGATAGCTGTTAGTGCTTGATGTATTATATCAAGAGAGGATCGGTGGAAGTTTAGTAGGTTCGCACACACATCACCGAGTGAGGTCGATTTTTGAATACTAGCTTGTCATGATTTTGACTATATCTCGTGTCGTTATGTGGATTCTTGATGGTATGTTCTTGTTTTGTTTTACTCGAGGACGAGCAAAAGTTTAAGTGTGGGGGTGTTGTTAAAGGGTCAAATTGTATGATTTTTATAGATATATTTTACATCAATTTCCCCGTGATATGGATGTTTTTCATAGAAATCGAGCTTATAATCGATTAATTGAGTAAATAGTGTTTTTAAGAGGTTAATTGCAAACGAATCTAATTATGTGCTTAAATGATGATTTTATGTTATTTTGGAAATACGTTACGCTTTGGTATGTTTTCCTATTGTTGTAGATACTCATTGATGATGGAAGAGAGGATTTTAGAGAGCCAAATTCGTGCTTGGAAAGGATCAATCAAAGTTATGGAAGATTGAAAGATATAAGGAAAGAAATCAAGCAAGATAAATGTCGGAAAATCAGGATTCCGAGTAGTGACGACCTTGCAACGCAGTTCTTGATATGATAACAACCGATTTTACTCTGGACCTCAAGAGAAGAGTTGTAGGGCTTGAAGAGAGGATTCTACAGGATTTTGAATCACTCCATTCCGACTTACGAGGCCCGAGATATGAGCGTTACAAGTTTGGATGCTGTTGCTGAAAATAGTGGACGGGCGTCCGGATCTTCAAACGGGCGTCCGGCACGTTCTATCGTAGCAACCGCCTCGATTTTCTATAAATACAGCAGCTCTCTTCGACCCTAATCATTATCAAATACGCCCAGCTTCTCTTGAACCCTAAATTTCGAAAGCAGAGAGCAGCCCGCCGCCAAGCTCCATGCTTGGTCGGCCGGAGGTTAGTTAGATTAGGTAGTTAGTTCGTTTTCTTTCTTCTTGTTCGAGTGATGATGAAGTTGAGCAGCCATGGATGAGCCTTGAAGCTCCCTCTTTCCAGCTGCAACTTTAATTTTTTTCGATGGATGTTTTGTAAGTTTTAATTGAATTGTTTCTTTTCTATGTTTATTCGTATCTTGCAATTTTATATCGAAAGATGATTGCATGATTTGATGCTACCGTGGGACGAAAGTCGGTGTAAACGCGAGATCACCATAGAAAGATTAGACGTTTGATCTATGTCAAACTAAAGTTGATAGGTTGAATGTCTAGGTTGTTAGATCTAGAAAATCTTGCACCTTGGGTTATTTTATGATGCGTTAATCTCCAGAATCGAAAGATAGAGATTGATAGGCGAATTCATCTACGAAAGTAGGAATTCATACGCTTGATAGGTGAAAACACAACTTGAATTAAATCACTATAAGATAATCTAGGAAGAAATTAAGGTTGCGGGATGGTGGATTATGGTTCGTTCCATGTTTGATCGCTTGATCGTTATCATGTTCGTTAGATAGATTTACCGTTTTCGTAGTTTTATTTATGCTTTTATCACTTTTATCCTTCCTGGCTTTGGATTAACAATCCTCATCCAGCTTTATTTTTCTATTTTAGATTAGGATTAGTTATGTGTTTTAATAAAGAGGAATTAATGACGTTAGATTCAATATCCTTTTCCACGAGGATCGATACCGTACTTATCCAACTTTACTAGCAACTACCCGGTATTCGGCCGGTTAGGAGGTAGTTTTGCATGGTAGTATAGGTTTTATAAATTTTCTTTTGTTTTAATGATGCAAAATCTCCCCAACAGTGGGTGAGCCACTGAGGTGAATCGCTGATCGATATGGTTTTCATTGCACCATTCTCTAACTTTTCGATCTTCAAACTGGGTACCATTTTCCGAGATCAGAGCCTTCGGAATGCCGTACCTGCATAAAATGTCGACCCACAAGAATTTTTTATGGTTGCAGCTCGGATATCGGGTAAAGCCGTAGCTTCCACCCATTTCGTAAAGTAGTCCATAGAAACAACTACATATTTGAGATTCCCCGGGGCTCGGGGTAGAGGTCCAACAATATTGACTCCCCACTGATCGAATGGCCATGCTGACGAGATGACGTTCATGTCTTGCGCTTGTTGATGAGAGATATTATCATGAATCTGACAAGAGTTGCATTTCTAGACAAGATCCTTCGCATCTCGTTGCATCGATGGCCAAAAATAACCAGCTAACTTACATTTTCGAGCTAACATTCTGGCCCAACAGTGATTCCCACAGGCTCCTCTGTGAATTTCTTCTAAGAGACATTCACCTTCCGTCTC
Source organism: Gentiana macrophylla (assembly GCA_026214975.1). NCBI lineage: Eukaryota > Viridiplantae > Streptophyta > Magnoliopsida > Gentianales > Gentianaceae > Gentiana > Gentiana macrophylla. The sequence goes on along the minus strand of CM047809.1, from coordinate 23,154,443 downwards.
GGAAACGCACCTTAACCATGGGCTTACGAAGGATTTTTTATAAAGGATGTCGTCGAAGAATGCGTATCGAGCTGATTGGAGTCGAACTTTCCTGGATTGTCCTTTGTCAGATGGTAGTATTCCGTCTTTGAGGTAACGAGCGATCGAGTCAATCCACGTGGCCTGCTGAGTGATCGGCTGGGCCTCCGTCTCGATGTAACTCCTATCGGTCAATAACTCGACTAAAACCTTCTTACTCGACACGAAGTTTGATGCAAGCTTGGAGAGTGCATCGGCTCTTTTGTTCTGACTTCGGGGAACTTGCTTGAACTGCACTGTTCTGAATTTGGGTATGAGGCTTTGAACCACTGCTAAGTAATTTTTCATGGTTTCTTCCTTAGCCTCATACTCCCCTTTCACATGATTTACCACCAATTGCGAGTCGTTGTACACCAACAAATCCTCGACACCCAGCTTCAGTGCAAGTTTCAGACCAGTTATCATAGCTTCATACTCGGCCTCGTTGTTCGTTGCTTTAAAATCGAATCGAAGAGCGTATGGGAATTCTTCGCCTTTTGGGCTTACTAGAAGGAGCCCTGCTCCTGCCCCTTCCTTGCTCGATGCTCCATCGACTTGGAGAGTCCATTTTTCTTCTGGACTTTGCTTCTCTTGGTTGAGCTGGATGGAGATCCCTTCAGCTAAAAAATCTTCCAAGGCCTGTTCTTTTATCGCAGTTCGAGGGACGAACTCGATGTCGTACGGGGCCATTTCTATCACCCATTTCGCCAATCGACTTGATGTGTCAGGTTTTGCCAAAATCTTCTTTAGTGGTTGGTCAGTGACTACCACAATAGGATGAGCCTAAAAATAGGGCCTCAACTTTCTCGAGGCGTGAACAAGACACAATGTTAACTTCTCGGCTGGTGAGTACTGGACCTCGGGGCCATGTAATGCTTTGCTGACAAAGTAGATTGGCACCTGGCCATGTACCCCTTCTCAAACTAGGAACACACTCACTGCCTCCTCGCATACCGCCAAATAAACTAGCAACCTTTCCCCTTCTCGAGGTGAAGTGAGGGTAGGTAACTCGGATAGATAGGTCTTCAACTCCTCGAAGGTTGTCTGACATTCATTATCCCAATGAAAAGGACTGGCCTTGCGGAGGATCTTGAAAAATGGTAGTGCACGCTGTGCGGATCTCGATAAGAATCTGTTGAGGGCCGCCATCTGACCAGTTAGCCTTTGTACCTCCTTCGTATTTCGAGGTGCGGGCATATTCTTCAGAGTGTCGATCTTGTCCGGGTTTGCTCGAATCCCGTCCTTCGAAATCATGTATCCTAAGAACTTACCCGACTTGACCCCAAAGGTGCACTTTTTCAGGTTTAATCTCATCTGCGTTTCCCTCAATACTTCAAAAACCTCTCGAGCGTCGACCAAGTACTGTTTCATAGATCGACTCTTGATGAGCAAGTCGTCTACATACACTTCCATGCACCTACCAATTTTCTTTGCAAAGATCTTATTGACTGCCCTCTGGTATGTTGCCCAGCATTCTTCAATCCGAATGGCATGGTCACATAGAAGAAGGTGCCGAATTTCATGATAAACGCCATTTTTTCTGCTTCTCGAGGGTCCATTAGAATCTGGTGGTAACCCTTATACGCATCTAAAAAGCCAAACACTTCAATATCGATGGTGGAGTCTACCAACCTGTCGATTTTGGGCAACGGATATGAGTCTTTTGGGCAGGCTTTGTTTAAGTCAGTGAAGTCCACACACATGCGCCAACTGCCATCGGGCTTCTTGACCAATACTGGGTTAGCTAGCCATTCTGGATAGAACACCTCTCTTACTATCTGGGCCGCTAGTAGCTTTCCGACATCCAAATCTATGGCCTCAAGCCGATCAGACACAAAATTTCTCTTCTTCTGCTTGACTGGCTTCTTAGCCTGGTCAATTTCGAGCTTGTGAACTGCGATGTCTGTAGATAGCCCTGGCATGTCGGTGGCCTTCCAGGCAAAGACATCTCTGAACTCGGTTAGCAAATCGATGAGCAACTGCCTCTCTTTCGATGGAATCCAGACCCCGACCTGCACACACTGATCGTCCTCTCCTTCCCAAAGTCGGACATTCTTAACTGCATCACTGGAAACCCAGTTCTTCTCCTCCTCTTCTTCTGGAATCAGTTCCTCAACTAAGACTTGTTGAACTACCATCTTCCCATTCATAACGACGGAATTACAACTCCGTGCGGCTTCAACATCTCCTTTAACCTCGTGGGAACCGTTCCTGGTCAGAAACTTCATGCTGTTGTGGAATGTTGAAATGATTGCTCGCAGGTCGAAGAGCGCAGGTCGCCCTAGAATAACGTTATACGCGGATGGAGCTTTGACCACCACATAACTCAGCTCGAGAGTCCTTCCCTTCTCCCCATCTCCGACTGTGGTGAGTAGTCTTATCGATCCCATAGGATGAACTGCCTGCCCGTGAATCCGAACAGAGGAGATGCTATAGAAGCTAAGTCTTTCTCTTTCAACTTCATCGCCTGAAACGCCGAGTAGTATAAGATGTTCACTACACTCCCGTTATCGACATAGACTCTCGATACGCGGGCTCGGCTAATCACGGCCTCGATAACTAACCCTTCGCTATGACTCCTAGACTTTGGGATATCATCGCGAGGACCGTACCCGACTTCTATCGTGAATCTGAGCTGCTTGCGCTCTCTCGAGCTACTAGCTGGCTCTTCATTGGTTTTGTCTTTGTCACTCTCCCCAGGACCAAAGATCGTATTAACATAATTAACTGGCCGATTATCTTCGTATCTATCTCGATCAAAGTTGTCTCTGTTATTTCCATTCCAACCAGGTGATCGATTCCTCTGAGGTGACCGATCCCTCCGTCTCTGAGCGTCTCGACCTCGACCCCTATCTTGATCAGAATTCTTCCTTTTAAATTCTCCACGCCCTCTGGGCCCATCATAGAAAGATCTGTCAACAACTTCGTCTAGCTTCCCTTCCTGGATGCAGACGTCAATGTCTTTTTTCATGTCGATACAATCCTTTGTTGTATGACCTATATCTTCATGAAATTCGCAGTACTTGCTCGCATTCCTCTTTTCTCGAGGTTTCTTCAACGGTGGCGGTTTCCTCGCCAAGTTCTTTGAGAGCATGATCGATAACTCCTCGGCTCGAGATCGATTAAGCGGAATAAAATCCTTATCCTGCGAAGGTCCCTTCCTGCCCCCACGGTCTGAGGCGGGTGTCTCGATACGATCCCAGACGGACGGCTTACTCTCGACATCCTGTCTTTTGGATTGGTTCCGGTTCGAACCTCGATTGTCCTTCTTGGAATCAATCCAGTCGGATTGGGTGTGCCTACGCACTGCCTCTTCTCCTTGACAGAATCGATGCACCACATTAACACACTCGTCCATGGTGTGGGGGACATCTCTGCTCAACTTCATATATAATTTAGTATTACGCAGCCCCCCCACGAACGACGTGATCAGAAGTCGGTCATCTGCGTCCTTGACCTTCATGGCCTCGAGATTAAACCTCTTCGAGATAATCCAACATCGCTTCATCCTTTCCGCCTCATATTCGCGAGGTGCGTGGCGCTTTAAATGTAATTTTTTGTTTACTATGAACGTGGCGAGCATGGTAAATGGAATTTTTGTTTACTATGAACGCATCCCGAAACTTGCGTCTCGAACGCGAGCATGGTAAATCCCGAGATATCTATGGAGATGGTCCTCTCGGGCCGTGGTACCATCGTAAGGTTCTATAAACCATTCTCTTGCTCGACTCCTGGACAATTGGATCAAGAAAGATAAAGAATTATAAAATATAGTGAAGTAATGATGATAACGCTCGACAGTCGTATTGAAATTTGTGTAGTTAAAGTAATGGTGCTTGATCTGAAATATTATATTGAAAAAGATAAAATAGAATGATGTATAAAGAGATGGTAATATTATTTTATTTGTTGATGGTATTGATCGATAAAGGTTCTATCTTAAAATAATAATAATAAGTTAGTGGGGTGAATAAAATATTGGTTTGGGATCCAAATGGGTTTCCCAAACCAAAAAGCTCTCGAGCTCTCGATCCTTCGTGAAGGAGACTCTAACCATAACGAAACCTGGTTCTTTCCCAGAATAACATTCAATTCCTCCCTGACGCTATCATCATCCATTTTCTGGTGCTTTTGATGGATCTCGCGCCTCTTCCTTTCCACTGAGCTAGAGGATGCACTGATTTCGTATCCAGGAGTCTGTTTAGGCTTGTCCGCTGCATCTTTCCGACCGCCTTCTGCCGTGGCGTCTTTCTGGCCTGCGGCTGCTTGTCTTTGCGCCGTAATTGCCTCTGCTATAATCCTGGACATTACCTCCAGGTCCGCCCCTGCTAATTGATCCACCAGCGCTCGATATTCTAGAGCAAGACCTTGCTTTTCTTGTTAGGGGTTTTCCTGGAGGGGATCCAAGACTGGATCTTTTCCTCCATGCTTCTGCTGAGGATCTTGCTGAAAGAGATCCAAGGCTGGGTCTTTTTCTCCTTGCGTATCGGGATCGAACGGCTCATTAAGCTGTGAGCCTTGATCTGCAGCCTTGGATGCAGCTTTTCTGGGAGGCATCGTGTTCTTGCGTATTCAATCAATAGAAGGCCCTCCTTCTAGCGCCAATGACGATGACAAATTATGTCACCTTAAATAATCCGGGCCCTAATCGAATCTAATGATGAACACACGTAAAACCCTAATGCCTAAAAGAATGTGGTGGTGGATTTTAGTATTTGCGGCTGAGTCTAAGACTGTATCATAGATTGCCTACGTATCCTGTTAGGTTCCAGGAATCAAGCCTTACGTATTTCCTGGAATGGGGTATTTATAATGAGAATACTTGCCTAAACCCTAAGGTTAAGTCGGCTTATGTTATTGTCATATTTACCCTTTAATGGGCCTTAAACCCCTGCCCAAGCTATCACTGTTAATGGGCTTGGACAGCTGGTGCGGACTCTGTCCTCGATATCGATATTCCGACTTACGGTAATCGACCATGGAACTCATTGTCCTACACTACTAGCTGGTGCGGACTGGTCGTCCTACACTGCTCGATAGTCGATCATCGTAGCCTGGAGTATACTAGATGGCCTTAGCCTCGAGCCTGGGCCTCGACATGAATACCTTGGTGCCTTATCCATAATATTGTTTTAGGACCAATCGATAGACGACACGTGGGGGGAGTGAAACCCTGTATCGTCACCCTACATTTAATTGTAAAATTGTTATTCATACATGTGCCATCACATCTGAAAAACTATTTAACATTCACAAAATGAATTACAATATGATCGAGTAATTATTATTATGTGGATCGTCCCGAACACCCAAATTGAAGTAACAAAACCTTGGCTTCCATTATCACCACCATGCACACTCGACCAACCTCCATTATCACCACCACACACCAACCACCAACCACCACCATCATTTCCACCATACCACCATTATCTTTACTATCACACCACTATTTGAATCTTTAATGAAATTTGTCGCTGTTAAAAAAAGAAAAGAAAAAACCTACTGCACATACCACCAACCCGCCACCACACTACCATCGTCACCACCACTAGCCCGTCACAATCATCACTACCACACCACTAACATGCCACATCATCACCCCCAATCACAACCAACATCCCATCCACCACTCAACACCACCATGCACAACCCTTCACTGAATGGTTTGAAGCCACACATGCATTTTGGCCGTCATTGGAAAATTTTATCCTCGAAAGGTTGTGACATGATTATACCAAGTGACATTATTATAACCACACGTATTTATGATCTTTCACATAGTAGGGGTGTGCGTGGTGAAATAGAGAGAAAATGTGTGGTTATAATGGTTCGAAGCCACACATGCATTATGGTCAATAAGAAATTTTATCCTACAAAGGTTGTGACATGATTATACCCTGTGGCCGGGAATTCTAGAATTCCCCACCAATAGACAGAGACAAATGGGAATAACCGAACCACGTCTACAAAATGCCAGTACCATGCAGCTGCTTCAAAGCCAACGTGATGCATCCCTTATATTATTAAAAATTATATTATAGAAAAGTTTTGAAAGGGCACTTAAACTACAAGCTAATGGCAAGAACGGCGGAAAAGCCGTTGTTGCTTTGTCGCTATGTGCTCGAAAATATCTCTTTCGCCTCTTTTAGAGCATTAAATCCTCTCTCCTATAATCGAATAGCTCCGCTCCTTGGTAGTCGACCACGGTCCCCTACTTTCTTATAAAATATTATCAAGTCCCGGTCGATACGCCACTCCTCGATCGTTTCGATGGCACACTCCCACATCTTGGGTGGGTAGTTTATCTCAGGCGGATGCCTCACAAAGAGTAACGGAGGTGTGCAAAGGTAGGCTCAAGCTAATATTCGCTCGTGAGCGTAATGGTGTAAGCTTCGCTCGATCGTGAGACCGACCGGTCGAGCAGAGACGAAAGTCGTCCATAGTGATCCGGGAGTCCCGTGTGGAAGGGCTCTCGCTCAACGGATCAAAGGTACGCCGGGGATAACAGGCTGATGACTCCCAAGTGCTCTTATCGACGGAGTCGTTTGGCACCTCAATGTCGACTCATCACATCTTGGGGTTGAAGAAGGTCCCAAGGGTTCGGTTGTTCGCCGATTCAAGTGGTACGTGAGTTAGGTTTAGAACGTCGTGAGACAGTTCGGTTCCTATCTACCGTTGGTGTTAAAGGGAGAACTGCGAGGAGCCAACCCTACTACGAGAGGACTGGGTTGGGCCACTCGTAAGAGTACTCGTTGGGTATCCCGCAAAGATAGCTACTCGACCGTAGGAGCGAAGCCACTCGAACGAATGTGAGAGGAAGACTTCAGTGGGAACACCGGACCAAATTCAAATATTTACATGGGGCACTAGTAATATTTTGACATTTTTAACAACAAAACTATATAATTCTAATACAATGTATCTGTATCTTAGTGGGGCATTAACCCCAATTCTAGTGGGTGTTGATCCGCCCCGGTTATACCAAGTGACATTTATTATAACCACACATTTTAACTATCTTTCACATAATAAGGGTGTGCGTTGTGAAATAGAGTAAAGTTATGATGATTCAAAACCACAAATGCATTATGGTCAATGAAATTTTTTTTTATCTAACAACAGTTGTAACATGATTATACAAAGTTTCGTGTATTATAAACATACATTTATAAGCTCTTTTACATATATATATATATATATATATATATATATATATATATATATATATATGTGTGTGTGTGTGTGTGTGTAGTGAAAGAGAGTAGAAATTTAAAATTTATGTTTATAACGCATGAAACTTGGTATAACCATGTCACAGCCGTAACCGTTGTAGAGTAAAATGTCTAGTATATATTCATAATTTAGAAGCTGAAACTAAAGGCTGCAGTTGATATAATATAACCTTGTTCGTCTGTACAAATCTTTTCAGACCAGACCAGCATCTTTGCATCATCTATACTTATAATTAAACAACATTTTTATATAATACAAAAAGTAATTAATTAATCTAATAATTATATTCTTCCAAAATTTAGAAAATTCATATGATAATATCTCATATGTAAACTTGGCAATGGTCCAACTTTCCAGCAGTAGCATCCACCAAGTGCCTCATCACATCTACTTGAAGACGTAAAGCCAAAACATAATCTAGGGTTTCTTTAATCAAAGAAACTTCATCCATGCATTCTCCACCAGGAACAAGACTTTTGAGCATTTGGGTTCTCTTTTTTACCATTCTTTTCACAATCGAATTTTCTTCTTGACGAGCCACGACCCGATTCGCACCCTTTTGAACCCTTTTATACGTACAACTCCTCCTCAATATTTTCTTGCAATGGTTTCTCTTGCTTGTTATCGCCGTATTACCCACCACCGAACTTTTCTTTAAACTTTTTGATACTTCTGATCCCAGTATATGTTCAATAAGGAACTTGTTCGATTCGTTTTGAGAAGCGTTTGTTAGTACGGTACGACTCCAAGAAGTCGTAGCCATTCTTGTGGAAGCCATTGCAATATCTGCTGATAGCTTTATAGCGTTTTTCCTCTGAAGAAAACTCATTTGTTTTCTTGCTTTGCTGCATATTTTTAGACCCTTTATCCATTTTTTAAGAAACTCGCGCTTAATTTTGCTTGAAGATGGCATTATGTAGCAAAACGATAAAATCACTGTGTATTGAATAATACCTGTAAAATTTGGAAAATATTGCGTCATAAACAGAATTTAAAATGCCGTGTCACCGAAGAAAAAACAAATGAATAGAAAAATATATTTAGTTCATCAAAGTTGCTCTTTAATTAGTGAGCTGAATTGGTTGGCAATGCATGTTAGAATTCTTTGAAAGCTTGATTTTGCAAATGTGCAATATAAATGTAATTAAAATGATCTTTAGACTAGAAAATTTCATTTCATGTTTCATAAGAAGATGTAACAAAACATATGAATATATAAAACAAGACAAAATATAACATCTGAAGGCATAGTAATGCCTAGCCAGACTTTTACTTTCATAAAAATTCTCTATTGCTGTTAAAAAACAGGAAAAAAGACATAGTAAAATATATTATGAAATGGTAGGATGACATCATAAATACATGGAACGGAGAGAGAATGGTTAGTACGTGATACCAAGTGGATGGATTCCAACTCACACTTCTACACTTGTAGTGTGTGAAAGATGATGAGTTCGATGCATCACATATCTCCATCTACTTGGTATCTCTCGTAAAATAACCGTAATATCTCTCTCAGAAGAAGAGAACAACTTTTAACTGAAGGAACACCATGTTTTCGAAAGTAAAACCGATGATTAATTATAAATAAATTAATTATAAGTTAAGGAAATCTGCTTTCAAATGAGCTGAATTACTAGGCAGCTAATGATGTAATTTCAATGTTTTGATGCAATAAATCCTTGCATGTTAGAATTCCTTCATTGACACATGAAGGGTGTATACATATATATACTCCTAAAGAAATTAAATTCCACATTTCTAACAGGTTCAAGCATGATTATGAGATCGTACAAATTAAAAAGCTGAATAAAAGTAAATAATAGCATAGAAAAGATAAATAGCAAATGAATTAAAAACCATAGATTCACCTTCTTGAGTAGATCTAGCTACCAATGGCTTTTATTGAATGGAGAAGGGAAAATCATCTTGGGATTCAAAGTGAAACTATATGTAATGCAATCGTCACGAATAATTACAGGTACGTTCTTGAAGAAAGGGATGGGGAGGAGGAAGAAGAAGGAGGGGAAAAAGCTCATTTATTTACGTAAGGGAAAGTGGTGGTGGGGCAATTAATGAAAAACACAGCACATGGAAGCACATGGGATTTTAGGGTCCACCATCCAAAACCCTAAGTCACTGTTTCAATGTTGTTTTGGGGTTGGGGTAAGGGGAGCGGGGAGGGGGAGGGGGGAGGGGGAAGGGGGAGGGTGGGGTGGGGGGGGGGGGGTTTGTTTTGTAGTTTGAGGAGGGCAAGTGATTAAGGTCGCCACGTTGTAATATTGCAAAGGAAGGTGATGCAGACACACACCTTATCCCCCGATATTTACACACACAGAGACTGTACCACAAACTTGGTTAAAAACAAAAAGAAAAGTGAAAAAAGGAAAATGATTTTGGCGCACCCGTACTCCACCACTCATCCCCCGAAAGTGTAAAGGTATGGTCCTTGTTTTTTCATTTTTTTAAATATTTTTTTTTAAAGTTAAATGAATGGTCCCTCATACTTTCGGTGATTTTTTCGGGGGATTATCTCGGTGCCCCCATCACCGTCTGAGAAAAAAACGGAAAACATGGACCACTCAAACCTTTTTTTTCTCGGGATAATCTGTGCACTTATTCTGTGTATTTATCATTTTCCTATTGGAAAACAACGGTAGTAGAGCCAACAACAGAAAGGGTCAATAATCTATAGATGAATGTTGCGACCCATCACTTATTTTTAACTTTTACGGCAAAAAAATAATTTTTGTCCGATGGTAGTTTAAGCAACAACAACAAAAAATTACTGTTAATGTATGTACTTTTAGCCACAGTAGGGTGACAAATGAGAAAGCTACGTATTAGAATATTATGTAGAATATTTTCATTATTCTGTAATATTTTATAAATATTGTGTAGTTATTATCGTAGTTATTTATGTAGATTCTTACCATAGATAGCCGTGATTATCAACATGTGCATAATTGTATTCTTGTATATATATTTACTATACAGATCAATGAAAACGCAATGAAAACATGTTTCCAAAATACCTAGCTTTTATGGTATCAGAGCTTTAGGTTGGAATCCGATTGCATCGTGCCTTCCTCTCCTCCTTCTTCGAATATCCTTCTTCTCCTTCGAATTTTTTCGGCCATGGCAAACTCAAAGGCTACCGTTCATCTTGCTCTCACAGTGTCCATTATCCAAAGCTTCATCAAATTTACTCTTGACATCGAAAAGGGCCAATACATTACGTGGTCCAAACTTTTCAAAATTCATGCTCGGGCGTATCAGGAAATCGATCACATCATCCCTCCCCTCACTGATAAAGGCACTCCCAAATCGACCCTGAAGGATAGAAACTCCGACCTATGGTCAAGAGTCGACGTCGTCGTTCTTCAATGGATATGTGGCACTGTTTCAGAGGATCTTCTTCACACAATTTTGGAACGCGATACCACCGCCGAGATAGCCTGGAATAGGCTCAAGGAAATCTTCTCCGACAACAAAAATTCGAGGGCTCTCTACCTCGAACAAGAATTCTCTAAGGTTCAAATGGACGATTTTGCGGATGCGTCTTCCTAATGTCAGCACCTTAAGTCCATTTCTGACCAACTTTCAAACGTTGGTGCCCCTGTTCCAAATGAACGATTGGTGCTTCTACTCGTTTACGGTCTCTCCGATTCGTACACCACTGTTGGATCTCAAATCCGTCATGGCGATTCACTCCCTCCATTTTATAAAGCTCGGTCAATGTTAGTTTTGGAAGAGACGGCGTGGGCAAAGAAGGGCACCCTTGTAGCTCCAAATTCTGTATTTGCGGCTTCTAGCAGTGAAGGTTCGGGCGCTGTTCGTGGACAAAGTGCTCAGCCCAAGAGCAGCATCGAAACACCAACAACCGTGGAAGAGGCTGTGGTGGACGGGGCAGAGGATGGGGAACCGGCGATGGAAGCAATGGCAATGGTGGTTGGACCAATCAACCTTCGCACCAAGCAGCTCCAACACTGCCGTAACAATGGTTTTCTGGCCCGCTATGGTTTTCTTCCCCTTGGTCCGGGAAATGGCACCCATGGGCTGTTCCTCCAGGCCCTTATTCGACAGCTCAATAGCAACGACCCTAAGCTCGGCCACAACCAGGAATACTCGGCCTGAGACCGTAACAACAAGCTCATGTCGCTGATACCACATCGCAGCCGGAACAACAGCCATATGTTCCCACTGACATTGCTGTTGCAATGCAAACTCTCTCCTTAACTCCTCCAGATGATTAGTGGTACATGGACACCAGAGCCACTTCTCACATGACTGGTAACGGCACTATTCTTACGACTTATTTCAATTCGTGTTCAAATCGTAGTATTGTTGTCAGTAATGGTCACAATATACCAATTGTTGGTTGTGGAAATGCCGTTTTGCCTAATTCTCAACCCCCTCCCTGAGCAAAATTTCCTACATGCTCCTAAATTAATTAAAAATCTCGTTTCTGTGCGTAAATTCACTCATGATAATAATGTTACTGTTGAATTTGATTCATTCGGATTTTCTGTGAAGTAATTTCAGACGGGGAGGAATTTTGATGTAACAGTAATGGAGAATTATATCCATTCACCACCGGTACCACCAGTGACTAGTCACCACCTTCCGCCTTTGCAGCAGTTTCTTCTGATATATGGCATAATCGTTTAGGACATCCGGGGGCTCCAATCCTACATTCTCTTTGCTAGAAGAATTTTATTTCTTGTAATAAACTTCGTGATGATTTTTTTTTTGCAATTCATGTCCATTGGGTAAGCAAAATAAATTACCTTCTTATGAGTCTTTATCGACCACTACTATGCCTTTTGACATTGTGCACAACGACCTTTGGTCATCCCCCACGTTAAGTTCCGGTGGCCATAGTTATTATGTCTTATTTCTTGATGATTTTACGAATTTCTTATGGACCTATCCTGTTGCACAAAAATCTGATGTTTTTCCTGCTTTCTTCTGTTTTCGCACTTACATTAAGACACAATTTGAACATGATATTAAATTCTTTCAGTGTGATAACGGATGAGAATACGACAACACGTCTTTCCATAATTTTTGCAATATTACGGGAATGCATTTTCGCTTCTCTTGCCCCCACACTTCTTCACAAAATGAGAAAGCCTAACGAAAAATTCATACTATTAACAACATCATCCGCACCCTGCTCGCTTCCCTATCTCCCTCATTTTGGCATCATGCCTTACAAATGGCCACCTACCTTCTAAACATTCTTTCTCCAAAAACACTCAATTTTAACACACCCACAAAAATTCTTTATAAAAAAAACCCATCTTATTCCCACCTCCGCACCTTCGGATGTTTGTGCTACCCCTTAACTCCTTCCATGACTATTAATAAATTGCAAGCCCGATCGACTCCATGTGTTTTCCTAGGTTACCCACCAAATCATCGAAGTTACAAATGTTATGACGTATGGAGTCGCAAAATTCCCATCTCTCGCCACGTCATTTTTTACGAACGCACTTTTCCATCTCTAAGAACTCAACTTCTACTTATCATTTTCTCGAAAAAGGGCCTTCACAGCATCCGGCCCACCTCATGTCCCTAATTTGGCCCACGCACAATAGCCGGCCCATATTTTCCCTTTCTCTCCCAGCCCCTCTTCTCTCACTCCAATTCCTTACACTCCACCGGCCCAGCAGGCCCACCAGCCATCTCCAACTATCACCCCTCAAAATACTAATCCTGCTTCTCCCCGTTCAACATTCCTCACCCCTACCACACTCACAAAATAGCCCCTCCACTTCTCCTCCTACTGCCCCCACCCTTCCTCTCCCCTCCATCTTCCCGTATGACCATCCGAGCCCAGCATGGCATCTTCAAACCTCGCCGAATCCTTAACCTTCACACCACAACCGAACCATCCATCTCTCCCTTACCCACCAATCCCTGCCAGGCCTTACACGACCACAATTGGAAAATGGCCATGAAATACGATTACGATGCTCTAATTGAAAATAAGATGTGGGAATTAGTCCTTTTTCGACTAATGCAAATATTATTCGTAGCTTGTGGATTTTCAGGCCCAAAAAGAAATCTTATTGCTCATTTGAATGACATAAAGCTCGGCTTGTTGGAGATGGAGCAGGTCAGCGAACTGGTATTGATTGTGGCGAAACCTTCAGCCAGGTGGTTAAGCCGGCTACTATTCATACCAGTACTCAACATTTCCCTATTAAAATCTTGTTGTCTCCATCAGTTAGACGTTAAAAATGCCTTTCTTCATAGGAATCTTGACAAAACAGTTTATATGCACCAACCTCCTAGATTTCGGGATCCCGATCATCCGGATTATGTATGTTTACTCATCAAGTCTCTTTATGGCTTAAAACTGGCTCCCTGATTTTGGTACGATTGTTTTGCGGACAATATAGCTAATTTGGGTTTCTCTCATACTGTCTCGGATCATTCACTGTTGATTATCGTCATGGAAACGATGTGGCATATATTCTACTTTATGTTGATGATATCATACTTGCTACGTCCACGGATGCTCTCCGGCAATCTATTCTATCTAAATTGGGCTCCGAGTTCTCCATGAAAGATTTGGGTCCACTAAATCTATTGGGTACCTCCGTCACACGCACTTCCGGAGGACTCTTTCTCAATCAGAAAAAGTATGCCGAAGAAATAATTGAGCATGCTAAAATGCATTCTTGTAAGTCGTCCCCTACTCCGGTTTATTCCATGGAAAATTGAGCATTTCGTCCGGTAATCCATATCATGATCCTATTGAATATCGCAGTCTCGCCGGTGCATTGCAATACTTAACATTTACTAGACCGGAAATATCCTATGCTGTCCAACAAGTGTGCTTATTTATGCATGATCCGAAAACACAACATGTGTCTGCCTTGAAACACATCATTCGGTATATTAACGGCACTCTTGAGTACGGTCTTCAACTCTACCCATTGTCAACGGACAAGCTTTTTGCCTATACAGACGCTGACTGGGGTGGTTGTCCTGACACTCGCCATTCGACGTCCGGCTATCGCGTGTATCTTGGAGATATTTTAATTTCATGGTCCGCCAAACGACAAGCTACACTATCCCGCTCAAGTGCTGAATACCGAGGAGTGGCAAATGTTGTTTCTGAGTCTTGTTGGCTTCGCAACCTACTCTTGGAGCTGCATTGTCCCGTTACGAAAGCCACTTTAGTATATTGTGACAACGTAAGTGCCTTCTACCTTTCCTGTAATCCCGTTCAACATCAGCGAACTAAGCACATCAAATGGATATCTATTTTGTTCGTGAAAAAGTCACCCGTGGTCATGTACGCGTTTTTCATATCCCCTTGCGCCCCTAAATCGCCGATATTTCACGAAAGGGCTCCCTTCGAAACTCTTTGCAGACTTCCGGGATATTCTCAACGTCCGGCAACCTCCATCTTCGACTACTGGGGTGTATTAGAATATTATGTAGAATATTTCCATTATTCCGTAATATTCAATAAATATTGCGTAGTTCTTACCGTAGTTATTTCCGTAGATTCTTACCATAGATAGCTGATTATTGACATGTGCATAATTGTATTTTTATATATATTTACTATACATATCAATGAAAATGCAAGGAAAACATTTTCCCAAAATAGCTTTCACTAAGTATATAATAGACGTAATTTTTTGCTGTGGCAAAAATTCTGACTGATCATGCGTTGGTTGGGTGGGTCGATTGAAAAATACGTGGGGGCTATAATTTACACTCAAACCAAACTAAAACAAAATCAATATTAATGGTTTGGTTCGGACTGGTCTCGATTTGGATTTAGTTTGTTTCGGTTTAACAAGTCTAGACCCTAGAAAAAAATCCACGGTATCAAATAGTTGCAAAAAATATAATACCACAATTCAGTGAAAGACCAAGGGTAAATAAAACACTTTATTTATATGATGAAGATCACATTCAAGTTCTACGATCCAAAATGAAATATAACAATAACAAATAAACTTACTGCCTACTTCATTTCGTATAAGGTTTGTATTAGAAAGTATGATCATATGGTAACTATATTTTTCGTTCTAAAATAAATAATATACTCCCTCCGTTTCATTTAACTGTCGCAGTTGTCAAAATAAAATTTTCCTTTTTATGTGTCGTAATTACATTTCCAATACATATTTTAATACTATTTCCGCTTTTCAAAATTACTTTTCAACTTTCTAGACTTATTCAACCAATCAATCTTTCATATTCAATACACCACTATGCTTTTTAAGATTTTTTTGAATTTTATAAGTAAAATCAATGCAATTACTTATTTTCTTAATTTGTGCGTTTTTCTCAATACGTTAGATAATAAGGAACGGAGGGAGTAGGTAACCCGCTGTCAAAGCACAAAAACAAATTCATAAATAATTGGTTGTTTGAAACAATTCTCATAAGCCATAAATTTACAAGAGTATTCTATAAGAGTAGGCCGATGGAGTAGCAATTTCAAAACGTTGCATTTGTGTGCCATAAAACAATGCCTAAAGACAGTGCTAGGAAAAAAACAAACCGAACGATAGCTCTTAATGACGGTAACACAAAATAACAAGTGAAAGAAAAAAGACAAAACAGCAAATTACGTGGTTTCCGACAATATGCCGTCTAATCCACGGGCGAAAGTGAAAATATTACTATAGTGGAAAAATACAAGATATACTACTCTTCTAAAGCCTAATTACAAAAAAGACAAAATAGCTAAGACAATCGAGAGTTTATCTTAATTCGATACATCATATTAAAACACCAATAGGTGATTTATATATCAATCCTAAGTCGGCTGCTCCCCCAAAATCACAATGTGGGAAAACAAATTTACACAATTTAAGGCTTTGGCCCACAAACATAACAAATCTCCACCTTGGCATAAAAACCCACATCCATAAATATTAATACTAATATTTCTCCACAAGCTCCAAAATCATCAAACAATGTCTAATAAGTCCAAGCACTGCTTGAACTTAATAAATGGACAATGCTTCGTAATGTCTAACTCTGACTAGGATTTCGTAGAGATTGTAGAAGTTCGAGTAACTGTGGATCCATCCAAAAATACAAACCACCAGGCCTGCAAGCTTTTATAACAACAAGAGCACCTTTAATTAGCTTCAATACTCCACCTTCAGGTGTGAACCTTAATCCAAGAGGCTTAAATGCGCCCAAAGAGATGAGATTTATCTTCCAGAACATTTGTGACTTGCTTAATGTTCTGACAACACCATCATGAGTCTTGATTCTAACCGTACTAATACAAGCAACCTTTCAAACTGCGTCGTTGCCCAACGAAACAACTTCACGTTGAACTGAATCATACGTGGAAAACCAATTAATCTTTATTTGGACACATATGATACGTGCAACCAGAATCCAAGATCCATTCATCAACAGACATTGATTTATCATCAGCAACGAAAATTTCTCCATTACTCTCATTATCTACGATACCGGCCTGACCAGACTCTTTACCACGCACTTTCTTTTGTTCACTCTTCTCTTTTTTCTTGAGTCGAAAGAAATCAGATTTGATATGCCTAATCTCTTGACAATAATTGCACGTCAAACCTTTGTGTTTGTTTTGCCAAGAGATTTTTTGGGGTTTTTTTTACATCACATCACCAATCATTTCTTACAATAATCTCACCAATCAAATTTTCAACTACAAATAAAAAAATATTAAATCATCTCTCATCATTTCACTTTATCAACTTTATTACATTTTTTACCATTATTATATTCATTATTCTACTTTATTTCACCAATCATTTCATAATCTACACAAATTTCAAAAAAAAATCTTAACTTTCTAATCATTACTTCAATCACTTTATCTAAAAAACCCCCAAAAAAAACTCCAACCCAAAACAAACACAACCTTTATGTCTGGA
The DNA here is from genome assembly GCA_026214975.1 of Gentiana macrophylla. Taxonomy (NCBI): domain Eukaryota; kingdom Viridiplantae; phylum Streptophyta; class Magnoliopsida; order Gentianales; family Gentianaceae; genus Gentiana; species Gentiana macrophylla. The sequence continues at coordinate 23,137,239 of CM047809.1, read as the reverse complement.
ATTTAAAACATAATTTTCATTATCTGCATCCTTCTTTTTTGATCTTCCTCGTACTACCAGCACGTCTGCCTGACTACTAATACTTCATCCATTTATGTCTTTTTCAATCTGCTCTTTTGATTTCAAAATCGACTTAATTTTTTTGTAAGACATAGTATCCTTACCATAAAGCATTGTTTCTCTAAAATGCTAAATGACTGGGGAAGCGAACACAATTACAACAGGGCCTGATCCTAATCATCAATCTTAGCATCTATATTACTATAATCGATAAGGAGGGAACCAAATTTATCTAAGTGTGATAATATAGATGACCCTCCAGACATACGAAGCATATACAAACTTTGTTATAAATAAAGTCCATTCTCCAAGATTTTCTTAATTTATAAGGAGTTTAATTTTTCCACAAATCCTTAGCAATAACCTCAGTGGCTATCTCTCATAAAACCTCACCATGGCCTTATTTTCGAGGCTAGCAAGCTCCTCATCTGACATCTTCTCAGCCTTTTTCTCCTTCCCAAGTAGCGTAATGTCGAAGCCCTCCTGAATCAGCATGGCCTCCATCTTCAGCTGCCACATCCCGATGTTGATGAATCTGTCAAACTTCTCAAAATAATACTTAGTTATCATCATAATGGCCAGTTTTCAAATGCTCTGAAACACCTCATCTATGATACCAGTTTGTTAGGAAAAAAACCAAACCGAGCGATAGCCCTTAACGACGGTAACACAAAATAACAAATGAAAGCAAAAAGACAAAACACCAAATTTACATGGTTTCCGACAATGTGCCGACTAATCCACGGGTGAAAGAGAAAACATTACTATAATGGATAAATACAAAAGATACAATTCTTCTGAAGCCTAAATATAAAAAGCCAAAATAGTTAAGGCAATTGAGAGTTTATCTTAATTTGGTACATCATAATAAAACACCAATAGGTGATTTATATACCAATCCTAAGTCGGTTGCTCCCCGAAAACTCACGAAGTGGGAAAACAAATTTAGACAATTTATGTCGGGTCCACAAACATAACAGATAGAATGGGAAAAAAGAAACACCATTCTGTCGGGTCGGGTGGAAGGTCCCTGTGGACGAGGGATACCGCCTTTTGCACCTTAGAATAGGAAAAAATACATCGTATTAGATTCCAACCCGGCGGAGTACCGGAGCTGTGGAGCAATGTGCGGCTTAACGAGAAACAAAGCCACAAAGCAACGGAGCAACAGAGTAGCCGAGAAAGGTAGTAGAAGAGCGGTAAATAGAACTGAATTTAAGCTAAACAATTCAAAAGAGGTGGGAGCTTAGGGTTGGATTTCCAAATTGAGAAAAATTAGCAAGAACACTGATTAATATGAAGTGATTTTAGGGTTTGGATTTGGATAAACGACTCCTTATATATTCATAGAGATATATGACTTCACAGAAAGAATTTGTTCTTGATTTTCTTCATCTTGATCATCCTGAACTGGGTCAGAATCATGTTGTTCAACTGTAGGTGGTTCAGTTGTTGGAAACTGGTTTAGCATGCTTCTCAGTTTAAGGACTTTGTTTAGCTACGAACTTAACACCAGTTTTGGTATTAGGTTCAGTTACCTTACTCATTCCTGCCTTTGAAGTTTGCTGAGTATCAAATCCTAAGCCAGTTCTATCTCCATAGGGCTTACCTGATTTGAATCCAGCGGCTGAACTAGATTGAGCAAAGGATTTAGTAACTGCTGCTGATGCAGTAGGCTGATACTGATTATTTCCTTTATCAATTCTGCATAGTTTTAATGTGTTCAACTCTTCTTTCAATCTTTTGACTTCTAGAATTAGAACTTCTTTCTCAGCTTTGATTGTTCATAACCAGCATGTATGGTGACAAGCTGACTCATCAATTCGTCAAGAGTTTCTTCTAATTCTGAGTTCTTTGGATTGGAATCGGCTGTTGAAGAACATGCATTTTGCATAGAAACTTGAGCTGAGCTATATTTGGAATCTGATTCACATACCTCATTGGAATCTTCTATGTGAGCCATTAAAGCTGTATCGTCAGAAAATATTTTTGTACCAGCTTCGTAGTCAAATTCATCTCCAGCTAACAATGCTCTTCTTCCAGTTCTTCGTTGCTGAGTCTTCTTGGTCAGTTCTGGACATTCAGCTTTGCAGTGACCAGGCTTCTTATAGTTGAAGCAAAGATATTCATCATCTTTCCTTTTCTCAGGAGTCTTCTTAATATACTTCTAAGTTAATGGATGACCATTCTTCATCATTCTAATTCGACACATCATCAGTGCCATCTGTTCTTCCATTTCATCTAGCTGTTGAAGATTATTTGTGGATATTTCTTGAGTGTCATTTGATGTTGCTGCAAGTGCTGTGGTTTTAGGTTCTTCTAGAGCTTTGATTATTATAGCCGTCCTTGTAAAATCTTCACTGAATTCATAAGCTTTCAGATCTGAGAAGATTTTAAAGGAATCCGCTATGTCAAGTCTTCTAGATTCTTCCGTAGCAGTGACCTTCATCTTCCAACACATAGGCAATGCCTTCAAGATTTTTTTATTGATTACTTTCTTTGTATATTCAATCTTGAGTAGGTCCAGTTCATCCATGATTGCACAGAATCTTGTCTCCATTTGGTCAATGGTCTATCCGGATTTCATCTTGAAATTCTCAAACATCTGCTTTGCAACTAAGATCTTATTATCCTTGATGGAGTCAGTACCTTCACAAACTAACTGAAGTTTGTCCCACATTTCCCTAGCAGTAGTGCAATCTTTCACCTTCAGGTACATGTTGCTATCAAGAGTTCTGAAGATATAGCCTATAGCAATGTTGTTGAGATTGTTTCGCTTGCGATCATCACTAGTCCATTCAGCCTTGGGCTTTGGAACTCCAACTTGATTTCCATCAAAAGTTTGTATGTTAGTGATCTAGATTGGTCCATCAGTGAGCACGTCCATCATCTCATCATGAGTAGCTGCTAGAAAAGCCTGCATGCGACGTTTGTATTCATCAAATCTATCCATGTTGCACATAAGCATTTGTCTGGCATACTGATTTTTATCCATTGTGAGTGAGTGAAAACTGATTATATAAACTGATAACTGAGCTTTCTAATGAGAACAACTAGAGGAGGAATAGAGCAACTGAGTTTTTAATTGCTCGATACTAATTGTTGGTATCGGAAAAACTAATTACTAGTTACTTGCTTCAAGTCGGAATTAAAAACTCTGCTCTGATACCAATTGTTGGTCCCTTGGAAAGGCTGACACAAGTTTAGAGAGGGGGGGGGGGTGAATAAACTTGCCACTAAAAACTAGATTTTAGGCGGATTAGGTTCAGTTAAAACTTGTGCAGAGTTAAGCTGACTAAGCTGAGTCTAAGTCAAGACTGACTTAAAACAAGCTGGGTCAACCGGCAGCGGATATAATTTTTAGCCTTTATCTTGTCATTCTCTGTGAATGCTGAGTGTGCTAAATTGAATTCTGATGAATGTCAGTTTGTGAGCTGTGATTCAGTGTAACAATCAGTTCTTCAGTATGCTGTATAAACAGAATTAAATGCTGTAAAAGAATGTACGTGCTTAAAGTAAATAGAACAAGAGTTATAGAGGTTCTAGGTGGTGTAATCCTGTCAGTCCTCTCTTCCCCTGTGGTGTAGGAGGAAAATTCCACTAGAACTTCTTAAGGTGAACTGTTACAAAAAGTCCTAAATAATAGTCCTTGGATAATCCTAGCTTCACTATATATCTAAACAGTCAAAGAACAGGTTGGATTGCTGCTTTTCAAATGCTTGACCCACTGGTCCTTGAAGGGTTACGTATGCCTCTTCACCAGCTACCACCACAAACACAGTCTACCCGATTGCTGATACAACTGTCCTTGGCAAATCCTTCACCGGATTGCTTCACATTCTGAACCTTTGATTAAGAATCAAAGTTGGGTTGAGAATCAATAATTTGATTCTTGTTTGTGGTTCTTCAAAGTGACAGATTCTGAATAAATCCTGTGTAGCTTGAACACTTGAAGAAATTCTTGATTGATCTTGTTAGCGCAGATATAGACGATAAATCGAATAAACTAGACTCTTGCACAAAAATGATTGTAATCTTTTTATTCTTGGTATTGTTCCTTGGTGCAAAGTCCTCTATTTATAGTGTGAGGTCCAACGTTCATTTCGCTTGAATTTGAATTGTATCAACGTCTATCTTGTAACGGCTATATTTTGTGACCTTTCTGACTTTTCAGTATTTCATCCAATAGAATTGCTTTCTTTACAACGTTCGACTGTACTATCAGTTCATTGGATGACTGACTTATAAAACTGAGTTTCCTGATCAGTTTATACTGAGTTCATCAGTTGTCAGTTTCTTGACTGACTTGGAGCATTAAATGAGGTTTTACTCTTCTTCAAATATCAGTACTCCAGTTTTTCATCTGAATATCATTGACTTAATCAGAGTACACCATAAGCAAATATCATCTAAGAGTTCATTGTCCTTATGATTTTTAGGTCTTCATACAAGATCCATAAAGTCCAGTTTAAGTCACCACAAACTTGCCTAAAGTCTAACTTTATAGTCTCGACTTGGTCTTCATAAACTGAGTTTGAACCCTCAGTTCTTCGATCTTCAATAACCGAGTTTGAACCATCAGTTCTTCTATCTCCTAGATAAGTCAACTGAGTTTGTGTCCCTCAACGAACTTACTTTCTTCAGTTCTGAGTTAACGTCAGTTCTTGGTGTAGTCTGAGTCAGTTTCAGATAACTTGCCTTTCCAGTTTCTTAGATGATTTCCAGTTTTCAGTTTTACGACACTTCTATCTAATACAGTGCTTGTCTAATATAACCTATACAATTATCAGACTCTAGTAAAACTTATACATTCAGTTCTAGATATCTTTTAACATTTCACTATAACAGCTAGTTTCAACACTTCATCAATAGGGTGTAAACAAACATGTTCTTGAATAAGATGAATCATCATCAAAACATAAATTTTATTCCCAACAATTTTCAATAATTTACCCTCTAATGTCAGGTTCAACAGTCTACTGACCGGATTCAACTGACCTAAAATGGTCTACGACCAATGAAACGCTCAACAAGGTCGATATAAACCTCACACACGAAACCTAATCTAAATAACTTAGTTGGTTTTATTGGGTGATCCTATAACCCCAGTTCCCGTACCCTCACAAAATACATATATAAAGATGATACGTGGAATACGATTATCGAGTGATCAATTCAACAAACGTGATTAAGAATAAGTTCTAGAACTAAGGTAACATCGAGAATTAACAATCAAAACATCAAGAACACCTCAATCAACAAACTAGGATTCAATTTCAAAGATTATCGCATAACTCGGCTATAAAATGATTAGCTACTCATTCTAAACAACAAAATACAAGAAATAGACAATAAAAGTAACAAGCATCAAGATCAAAAGCAAGAAGAAATTGAAATTACTGAAATCGATACGAAAAACACCGGAAACCAAAACGAAATCCAAACTGAAATTGCAATAGCTAGGAGCACGATCTTCGAGTTACAACTAATTAAAGCTGATCAAATCTAACTATATACAAATATAAGTTAATTCTAAGGAAAAAGATGAAAATCTATAGAAAACAAGCTAATGAGATTGTGATACTCTGTTTTTTTTTACCTAGAAAACCTACTTATAGTGGACTGGGGAAAGTGTACATAACAATGTAGGCGGCTTCCAGTGATTTTCTAGGCAGCCGCCTATCAACTAGGCAGATTTGGGTAACTCACTACATATTTTAGGCGGTGGCATGTATTTTATAGGCAGCCGCCTACCAACATATCTTCAGTAAATCGGCCATAACTTTGTGTGTAGACCTCTAAATCCAGTGATTCAAAATGCATTGGAAGGATAATGAAAATGTCTACAACTTGTATAGGGTTGACCAGCCTAGAAAACACCTCTAAAGTGGATCAAAATGCAGATCAATTGAAGGTATGATTGTAGTACCAACGAGTATTGATCCATTTGAACGTTTAAGCTTCTGGCATATGTTCCAACCATTGTATCTTGCCTTCCGATAATCTCGAACACCTAATTCCTGTAAATAATCACAACAAATACCACACGTAACCCCTATATGACACAAGGGTGACCGAGAATGCATCAAAACACCGAAAATGACGAGATTTTTGGACTTTACGTCCTAGGTCTCGAAATGATAACCAAGGTGTAAAATACATCAAAATACAACCAAATGTATCCAAAAACATATAAAATTATGTATAAACGGGGTATAATCACATAGTAATTGATAGCCAATTCGACTCTCATAAACTACCCCTTACTTAGCGTTTGCTCGCCCTCGAGCAAAAATGAGCAATTCAAAAATAAAGATGGAGTCAGCATTGATTTCATACATTTAGTTTAAAGCATTGAAATTATAAAACACAATAAACTACACAAATACACATGATTTAAGTTCTACCTAGTATTGAGAAAAGAATGTGTATGTGTGTGTATTGTTTCTTCGACATTTTTCACCAAGGAGCGGTTTAGATTATAGACATATAATGTATCGAGGTTACACCATAGGCTTATATTTCATAAACATCTCCACTAATCGATGTCAATCTAAGTCTAGTAGGGTTCGGTAGGACTTTAAAGGTTGTAATGTCAGGCTAGGGCCGGGGCTAACGAAAGGGATATTTATGATAAAATAGAAAAGAGAATACAAGTGAGCTTAGTCGAGCCATAACCAAAGCTCTTCCTTTCGTAGTATCGGAAGATTCAACTCCTCATAAGGATGCTCGTATTAATAGTACGAACCATCAACCGATCTTCAACCTATAATTCATCAAACCTTCCACTTCTCCACATCAATCCACAAGTCGGAAATGTACGTCACATTCAGGTCCAGTTCGTACCAAAGCTCATCAACCAGGAGCAAACCGCTACAGAACACAACAATATTTCCTTCTCCGTACTAGATTAGAGGAAATACAATACATAGTCATAAAATTTGGCATTCCTTAACACTTATATATATATAAATATATATACAACTTTTTTTTTTCTTTCCTGTTCTTCTTCTCATTTTTTTTCTTTTTTTCAAAACCACAAAAATGATCAAAAGATGAAATGCTACATAATTCCATCTAGCTCCTCTGGGATATACTCATTTTTACCAACACCACTCGAGAGATACGTCACTCCACAACCCCATACCATATCAGAAAATGTTAAAACAATAAGCTCAATCTTGCAAGGTGATCAAAGAAACGTAGACCGAAATTAAGGCAACGGTACCAGTAATTACGAGATAATCATCAAGAATGGCTAGTTCGGGTGGCTAGTTCGGGAACTGAGGATATACATATAAGGGACGACATTTGGCTCTGATCGGGTCAAAGAAACTCCATAACCATCATCCCCTACTTAACCAAGAACGACCTTTCTATTTTGCATAGAAGTTAATCATATAATTTCTAGGTAACCCGGTCGTTAATAACTACCATAATCGTTCACTAGTCAAGGTGATTCATGAAGTCGAAGCTAACATGATAGAACTATTCCATTCTCAATACAAGATCACAACACAAATCAAATACATTAATATAATCACTAAATGTTTAACAAAACAATATGAATGGCTCGATGCATCAAGACCAATGTCAAAACCACTAAAATTTTTGAACAACTGACTCATTTTCACAAAAGGAATATCAATTGCTAAGTATAAATCGTTCAACATGATAACAAAACATCGAAGCTAAACCGACCATCCCTACTTTAAAACCAAACACTAATGATAATGGTAGAAGTTTTTAGCTTACAACCGGTGAAAGGAAAGAGGTACGATTACGTTGCATCTGTAAATGTCCTCCTACGGTACCTGTGCTAATATCGACAAAAAACACCAAATATACGAGATACACAGGTATGGAGATATCGAAATGAAACTAGATGGATCACCACAATTCATCAAAACCAAAAACACCACACTAGCCCCCCAAAACACACTTCTTTGGGTTATAAAACATCAAAATTTACCCAAAGTATCATAATAAACACAAAAGAAACACAGTGAAACACGAGGGGATAGAAAACCAAAAAAACACATTCTAAGTTTAGAGTCCTCAGCTCAACTTTCTACCCCCAACTAGGTCAAGGATAGTTATACCAAAGGAGAGCAAACCGTTGCTTCTCCCTACCAAAATCATAGGAATTGAGCATCCCCTGAAAATAAAATATGAGACACACGGGGCTCAATCCCCACCACCATGATTTGTTCGATGAATCCATTGCACAGAACAATGAATTCACATTTCCCGAACTAAAACATATCCCAACTATTAACGACTCTAGCACCAAGTAATAACAATAAGGTTCTACATCCAAAACAAACTCAATAGGGTTCACCCCCGTAGGTATAATAATAGTGCTAGACGAAAAAGGAATAGATGATTCAATAATAACAGGATTCATACCCTCTTCATAGCATTTCTCAGGGGTGACTTCAATCATACCTTCTGGTTCTCTCCTTTCAACCTCCTCCCTCTCGATTAGTTGTTGCACTTGATGTTCCAAGTTCTGTATGGTTGTTTGCACTGTTGTGATGCCATTACAAAACTCTCGAGAACTCTCTTGGATCTTTTCCGTAATTTTCTCAATCATTTTCTCTACGTAAGTCTCTGATTCTTGAGGTGAAGGTGGAAGAGTATCGATTTGTTGATCAACATAACTTAGGGCATTCTCCCACTCGTTTCCATATAATGCGGTGTATGGGTTGAACTGGTAATAGGTTGTGTTCCGTAACTCATAGCACCGAAATTGTAACATCCGAATGTGTAAGGATCGGAGCCGTAATTGCCATATGGATCCATTAACTGCAAATCATGGAAACAACATGAACATAATCAAAATATCCAGTCACTACCAATACCGAAATAGATGGTGTGACGCTTCAACAACAACAAATAAAACCAACTATATAAAGAAAACAAGTAAGAAAAATGACCTAATGCTAAGAACTTAACTAAGTTACAAGATATTGTTGGAAAATGATGGTTAAAATGGATATGTTAAATGATATGTCATATTGGGCCTATTGGGCCTAAGTGGTGAATGGAAAGTGTTAGTAATAAAGGGAAAATTGGAGAAACCAATTTCTCCCACATTGGAAGGAAGGAAGGAAAAGAGCCAACATATATATGATGTTGTATTAGTGTAGTGGTAAGAATTTACCAACTTTATACACCGTTCTCTACGCGCGGGCGCAAGGGGGTGCAAATCCATCCGGATTTCAGCTTGAACTTGTGTGCGAGCACGCGTCCTGCGGACACGAATGCAACTCGATTCAAATGCTCCCAGTGAAGGTTCGGTTTTGCAACCTAAAACTTTATTTTTCGAACTGAATGCTGAGGCTATTCATGTTTCGTATTCCATCAGTTCCCAGCTCTTCTCTGCATGATAAAGCCTATATAAATAGACTTCTTGATCAGTTCTTAGTACCTGAAGACACCAGCAATCTGCTCATTCTTATTCTTTTCTACATGAAAACTGAGAGTTCAAACTTCAAGGTTCTTAAGCAATTGAAGGCGTTGTGCTTCCTGTCATTGCTATCCGTTCTATCCTGGAAGATTAACGTCCCGCTGAAGCTCAGGGCACACGAAGGTGAGGGGACGAATTAGTCTTAAGGAAACTGTGTGCAACACAGGGCTCGGATCATATATCCTTTTTACGTTTCCTTTGCATTTGTAATTCGAATTTGTTGTTATTCGTTTCTTTGTAATTTTTTCTTTCGTTTTTGAATAAGATTGTCCAACAATCTTAAGACTAAATCTGATAATTCTTGTTCATTGACGGAAAAAAAAATTTTAAGAACGAACAGTTTCGATAACTGTGTTGAATCGAGCTGGTTCTTGTGTTGAATAGTTTCGATCTTAATAAACTGTTCATAACAGTTTTGTGATTCAGTTTTCCGTACTTGAAGAAAGCGAATCGAGCTGAATTATAAACAAGCTGGCTGAATACTTGTTTGATAAACGAGCTATTTAGTCTCTGAACGAAATGTTCAGTTTCTTAAACGAGCTGAATTCAAACAAGCTGTTTAGTTTATTAAACGAGCTGATTATTAAAAATGAGCTGTTTCATTAAAACCAAGTTGTTTTGGGTTTAAAACGACAGTGGTTCAATAAAACGAGTTCTAAACGAATCATTTGTTTAATTGAGTATAGTTCAATTAAAAAATTGTTCTACAAATTGTTGAAAGGAAATTTAATCAATTTGTGTGTTAAATTTCAGAAATGTCAACCAGTGCGCCTCAGAATGGTGCTGATGGTCAGACTCAGCCTTTGGCTATGGTGCAACAAGTGCCAAATCGAGGTGCTCGCTCATGAATCAAGATGAGAGGCCGGAAAATTCAATGGCTTGAATTTTAAGAGATGGCAACAAAAGATGATGTTCTATCTCACAACTTTGCGTATGGCTAAATTCCTAACCGATGATCCACCAACACCGGAAGCGGAAGGAGAGCCGAATCAAGATTTTCTGTTTTCCATGGAGGAATGGAAACAATGTGATTATTTGTGCAGACATTATGTAATGAATTATTTATGTGACTCATTGTATGATGTTTATTGTGATAAAAAGAGTGCAAAAGAATTGTGGGAGGCAATAGATAAAAAGTCTAGAACAGAAGATACAGGTACAAAGAAATTTGTCGTTGGCAGGTTCTTGGAGTACAAGATGGTGGACTCTAGACCACTCATGGAACAAGTGGAAGAATTTCAGTTGATTCTTCATGAGATTCAATCTGAAAAGATGGAGCTTAGTGAAACTTTCCAAGTCACTTGTGTTATTGAGAAATTACCAAATGCGTGGAAAGATTTCAAGAATTACCTTAAGCATAAGCGAAAGAAAATGAGCATGGAAGATCTTGTTGTTAGGCTTCGTATTGAAGATGACAATAAGAAGTCTGATAAAAGAGGAAATTACTCTCAGAATCTTGCAAGGGTCAACGTGGTAGAACATGGCCAAAGCTCGAAAAAGAACAAGTTTGTTAAGAAATAAAAAACGGGACCAAAAGCTAAATTGGGACCGAAAGGTGGCATTGAAAAACCTAAGTTCCAAGGGAAATGTTTCAATTGTGACAAGATTGGTCACAAATCTGCTGATTGCAAGCTACCAAAGAAGAAGGTTTCAGAAGCAAATATTGTTCAAGGCATGGAAGAGATTGATCTTTGTGTTGTCGTGTCTGAAGTGAACATGGTGGATTCAAATCCTAGAGAATGGTGGGTAGACACAGGAGCTACAAGGCACATATGCTCTGACAGGGAAGTGTTTACTAAGTTCGAGTCAGTTCAAGGTAATGAGACTTTGTTCATGGGAAACTCGGCTACTTCTGCTATAGCTGGAAAAGGAGAAGTGATTTTGAAGATGACTTCTGGCAAGCATCTAACTCTGAAGAATGTGCTATATGTCCCGGATATGCGTAAGAATCTGGTGTTTGGAGTGCTATTCAATAAGAATGGCTTCCGTCTTGTTTTAAAGTCCGACAAGTTTACTTTAACTAAGAGTGGTATGTATGTCGGTAAGGGGTATGCATGTAATGGCATGGTCAAGCTGAATGTAATGGCTGTTAGGCCAAACAATATCAATAATAATATTCTTTGGTTCGCTTACTTGGTTGAGTCACCTTCCTTATGGCATGGTAGACTAGGACATGTTAATTACGATTCCCTGCGTAGATTAATAAGTCTAAAATATATCCCCAAATTTGAAATTGATAAAGAACATAAGTGTGAAACTTGTGTTGAAGCGAAATTAACAAGAGCGTCCTTTCAAAATGTTGAAAGAAATACGCCACCACTCGAACTAATACATAGCGACGTGTGTGATCTTAAAATTGTGCAATCGAGAAGCAGAAATAATTATTTTATTACCTTTATCGATGACTGCACTAAATATTGCTATGTATACTTGTTAAAAGGAAAATATGAAGCGATAGATAAATTTATTCTATTCGTAAAAGAAGTTGAGAATCAACATGGAAAAAAGATCAAAATACTCCGAAGCAATAGAGGTGGTGAATATTTGGCACCGCTAAGTGATTTTTGTGCCGAACATGGGATTATTCATGAAATAACTGCGCCATGGTCACCACAATCGAACGGAGTTGCTGAAAGGAAAAATCGAACATTGAAAGAAATGATGAATTCAATGTTGTTGAGTTCAGGAGTATCACAAAACTTGTGGGGGGAAGCTATCCTTTCTAGCAATTATCTTTTAAATAAGATACCCCGAAAGAAACAAGAGAAAACTCCTTATGAATCTGTGGAAAGGTAAACCACCTTCTTACAAATACTTGAAAGTGTGGGGTGCCTTGCAAAGGTGCTCGATACTACACCCAAAGTAGTAATGATAGGATCAAAAACTGTTGATTGTATATTCATTGGATATGCACACAACAGTAGTGCTTATCGATTTCTTGTGTATAAGTCAGATAATGCTGAAATACATAAAAATACGATAATGGAATCAAGAAATGCATCATTCTTTGAGAATGTATTCCCGGCTAAAACAAATGAACCTAGTTCATTAAAGCGTGTTCATGTTCAGGATCACCCTTCTGAACAAGTAAATGAAGAAGAGCAAACTAAGGTTGAGCCAAGAAGAAGCAAGAGGTCGAGGACTGAAAAATCTTTTGGTGAAGATTTTATCATTTATATGATAGAGACAGATCCTCAAAGCTTTAAAGAAGCGACGACTTCTTCTGAAGGTCCAATGTGGAAAGAAGCAATAAATAGTTAAATAGACTCTATATTGCAAAATCATACTTGGGAGTTAGTTGATCTACCTCCAGGATGTAAGCCACTAGGATCAAAATGGATCTTTAAGAGGAAAATGAAACCTAATGGATCTATTGATAAATATAAGGCCAGACTAGTAATAAAAGGTTATAGTCAAAAAAAAGGTCTTGATTATTTTGACACATATTCTTCAAAGGATTTAGAATAACTTCCATTAGGATGGTACTTGCTATAGCCGCTTATGTAATTTAGAAGTACATCAAATGGATGTGAAAACCGCTTTCTTAAATGGAGATTTAGAAGAAGAAATCTACATTGAACAACCTGAGGGTTTTTCTAGTCCAGGACAAGATAAGAAAGTGTGTAAATTGGTTAAGTCATTATATGGCTTAAAACAAGCACCAAAACAATGGCATCAAAAGTTTGATCATGTTATGCTTGAAAAAGGGTTCAAAACCAATGAATGCGATAAATGTATTTACATGAAAGAAACAAAAGATGGCTATGTCATCTTATGTCTTTATGTGGATGACATGCTAATAGTTGGTAGTAATGATAAGATGATCAAATCTACCAAAGATATGTTAAACGCCAGATTTGAAATGAAAGATATGGGTTTAGCAGAGATGATATTGAGAATTAGAATTACAAGAAATTCTAATGGTCTCATTTTGAGTCAATCTAATTATATTGATAAAATCCTGGAAAAATTCAATAAAGATGACTCAAATGAAGCTAGAACTCCAATAGATCAAAGTCAACCTTTGTTCAAAAATAAAGGTGAGGGTGTATCTCAATTAGAGTACGCAAGGATCATTGGAAGTCTAATGTACTTAATGAGTTGTACTAGACCGGATATCGCTTACGCTGTTGGCAAGCTAAGTAGATATACTAGTAATCCGAGTCATGAACATTGGAAAGCTATAGTGAGGTTACTAAGATACTTAAGATATACCCGTAAGTATGGCCTTCACTATACAAGAGAACCAATTGTTATAGAAGGATATACTGATGCAAATTGGATTTCAGATTAAAAGGATTCAAAATCCACAAGTGGCTTTGTATTCACGTTAGGCGGTGGAGCCGTGTCTTGGAAATCTTCCAAACAAACCGTGATAACCAGAACCACAATGGAATCTGAGTTTGTGGCATTGGATAAATGTGGAGAAGAGGCATAATGGTTGCATCAATTCCTAGAGGATATTCATCAATGGCCAAGAAGCAGGTGCCAGAATATGTATTCATCGTGACGATCAATCGATTGGAAGAGCCTGAGAACATAATGTATAATGGTAAGTCTAGGCACATACGCCGAAGACATAATTCCATTAGACAACTACTCTCAACTGGTATGATTACCTTAGACTATGTTAAGTCAGAGGATAATCTTGCGGATCCGCTAACCAAAGGGTTAAATAGAGAGGTAGTTGCTAAATCATCAAGAGGAATGGGACTAAAGCCCATGGAATAAAACATTTGCGAAGGAAAACCCAACCATGTAGATTGGAGATCACAAGATCTTGGTTCAATGGGAAAACCTAATTGCCGAAGTAAAGTCACTGTGGGGGGTAACCCTCAATCTCATTCCTAAGATGAAGAAACAGTGAGATTGAACGAGGATAAGCTCACAGAAGAGCTTTTAATGATTTGTGTAAGAAGAATATTTTGAGAAAATTCTGAATTACAGAATCACCTATGTAAGAGAGAAGAGGGGCCGCTTCAAATAGAATTGTGAGGGCGCAATTCTTAGAAACTCTTGCTGAACCAGGCAGATGTCCACGGCCAAAATGGACATAACCGCAAGAACCTATGTTGATAGGTAAATGCAGTGTGGTTGATATGTCATCATTTACATTAACGGCAGAATAGTTCAAGGACATCGTGTCTACTAGTCAGCCAGTAAAGTAAACATATTTAATCAAGGGAAGGTTCAAAGGGTCACACCTACCGATCCTATGCATTGATCTACCGCCGAACTCTCAATTTCATTCTTAGAGCCTTTGCTAGGGTTTAAACACTATTCCATTCATGTGGGGGATTGTTGGAAAATGATGGTTAAAATGGATATGTTAAATGATATGTCATATTGGGCCTATTGGGCCTAAGTGGTGAATGGAAAGTGTTAGTAATAAAGGGAAAATTGGAGAAACCAATTTCTCCCACATTGGAAGGAAGGAAGGAAAAGAGCCAACATATATATGATGTTGTATTAGTGTAGTGGTAAGAATTTACCAACTTTATACACCGTTCTCTACGCGCGGGCACAGAGGGGTGCAAATCCATCCGGATTTTAGCTTGAACTTGTGTGTGTGAGAGCGCGCGTCCTGCGGACACAAATGCAACTCGATTCAAATGCTCCCAGTGAAGGTTCGGTTTTGCAACCTAAAACTTTATTTTTCGAACTGAATACTGATAATTCAGAGACCTTCCAGGTTTTAAAACCTAAAAATTTATTTTTCGAACTGAATACTGATAATTCAGAGACCTTCCGGCTGACAACACTTATGGCATCCAAGCTGCTACTGTGCCTGTTCCATTTCCTTGTTGTAATGACATTCATTTCGAAATAATGATGCTGAGGCTGTTCATGTTTCGTATTCCATCAGTTCCCAGCTCTTCTCTGCATGGTAAAGCCTATATAAACAGACTTCTTGATCAGTTCTTAATACCTGAAGACACCAGCAATCTGCTCCTTCTTACTTCTTTTCTACATGAAAACTGAGAGTTCAAACTTCAAGGTTCTTAAGTAATTGAAGGCGTTGTGCTTCCTGTCATTGCTATCCGTTCTATCCTGGGAGATTAACGTCCCGCTGAAGCTCAGGGCACATGAAGGTGAGGGGACGAATTAGTCTTAAGGAAACTGTGTGCAACACAGGGCTCGAAACATATATCATTTTTCCGTTTCCTTTGCATTTGTAATTCGAATTTGTTGTTATTCGTTTCTTTGTAATTTTTTCTTTCGTTTTTGAATAAGATTGTCCAACAGATATCAACCGGATTCCCTGGAAACGGCGCCAGAAAACTTGATGGCCGTGTTACAGTATAGCCAACTCTAACCGGAAGAGTACCAAGTTGGTTGTACTATAAATGGAGAGCAAGGTCGTATCCCACAGAGAATTTGGTCAAGTATCAAAGTCGGTATCGGTCCTAGTTTAGGCCAACCCAACTACTTAAGACGGCGATTTGTCAGATCACCGGTTCTAACAACCACTATGCACAATCGAGAGTTAAAACTATATCAAAGAAATAGCTGAACTATGTCCAATCTAATACTTACCGAATCTTAGCTAAATCCGGAAGTATTCTTGACTTACCTAAATGTTCTCGATGTCACTTGAAGGGTGTCATTTCCTAATTCCGAGAATAGACATTTTTTCAATAATCTACCCTCCTATATCAGGTTCAACAGTCCGCTTCCTAAAACGGTCTACGATCAATGAAACGCTCAACAAGTTGATACAAACCTCACACACGAAACCGAATCTAAACAACTCAGTCGGTTTTATAGGGTTATCCTAAACCCCCAGTTCCCGTATCCTCTGGAAAAATACATATATAAAGACGATACGTGAAATACGATTATCGAGAGATCAATTCAAAAAACGCGATTAAGAATAAGTTCTAGAACTAAGGTAACATCGAGAATCAACAATCAAAAAATGATGAACACCTCAATCAACAAACTAGGATTCGATTTCGATGATTATCGCATAACTCGGCTATATAATGATTAGCTACTCATTCTAAACAACAAAATACAAGAAATCAACAATAAAAGTAACAAGCATCAAGATCTAAAGCAAGAAGAAATTGAAATTACCGAAATCGAAATGAAGAACACCGGAAACGAAAATGAAATCCAAACTGAAATTACAATAGCTAGTAGCACAATCTTCGAGTTACAACTCATTAAAGCTAATCAAAACTAACTATATACAAATCTAAGTTAATTCTAAGGAAAAAGATGAAAAGCTGTAGAAAACGAGCTAATGAGATGGTGATACTCTTTTTTTTTTTACCTAGAAAACCTATTTATAGTGGATTGGGGAAAGTGTACATAACACCGTAGGCGGCTGCCTGTGATTTTCTAGGCAGCCGCATATCAACTTGGTGGATTTGGGTAACTCTCTGCATCTTCTAGGCGGTGGCATGTAGTTTGTAGGCAGCCGCCTATCAACACATGTTCAGTAAATCGGCAATGACATTGTGTGTAGACCTATAAATCCAGTGATTCAAAATGCATTAAAAAGATAATGAAAATGTCTACAACTTTTATACAGATGACCAGCCCAGAAAACACCTCTAAGGTGGATCAAAATGCAGATCAATTGAAGGTATGGTTGTAGTACCAACGAGTTTTGATCCATTTGAACGTTTAAGCTTTGGGCACACGTTCCAACCATCATATCTCGCCTTCCGATAATCTTGAACACCTAATTGCTGTAGATAATCACAACAAATACCACACGTAACCCCTACAGGACACTAAGGTGACCGAGAATGCATCAAAACACCGAAAACGACTAGATTTTTGGACTTTACGTCCTAAATCTCAAAAATACAACTCTTACTACAACTTGGGAAGATTGGTTAAATAAACCATTATAGTTGGTGTTACAATAATACTTGGAGTATCACTTTAATTTTTGTTTGGGCCCGTAAGATGCTAAAACTTCTAGACTTGGTGTAATGGTTGACTTCCAAGATGTTGGGGTCATTTGATTGGTTTTGTAATGCTTGACTTTGGCTTAGTATCTTGCTAGCCTTAGATCTTTCTAATAAAAATGTTGCTGTTCAAAAAAAAAAAAAAAAAAAAAAAATCTCGAAATGATAACCAAGGTGTAAAATACATTAAAATACAACCAAATATCTCCGGAAACATATAAAATGATGTATCAACGGGGTATAATCACATAGTAAATGATAGTCAATTTGACTCTTATCACGTGCCGAATGTTCCTTTTGTGGATAATGACTCGTTATTCGGGACAAATGGAATGGGGAAGAGGCTTTCATGTAAAGAAATCCCGCACCGCTTCTAAAATCATATTCAATAAGATTCCAAAATTTTTGAAAGAAAATGCCTAGGAAGCCATCAGGGCCAAGAGCGTTATTTGCGGCGAGATGAAAAACTAGCGCATTTATTTCATATAAAGTCACGTCGTTAATCAACAATGAGTTATCATCTGATTTAACCAAGAAAGGTATGAACCATAAATCAGCCATAACAAAAGAATCTTAAGCATCACCATGAGACACTAGTCTAGAGAGAAAAATTCGACTACTTCAACATTTATTTCCTCACGCATAGTGGACCACGTTTTATCTTTTTTTCACTCGGTGGATAGTGGTTCGAGCTTTATTTTCTTTAACGGAAGCATGAGAAAAACTAGTGTTACGATCTCAATCAGATGCACAGCCCTTTGATCTCTTCAACGACATTATACAAAAATGCTTTATGATCTGAACACGTTTTAGGGAGAGCCGTAACCATGAAATTCATATGAATATCCACCCAACTAGAATTATAATTTAACATGAACCAAACCGTTAGGTCTCATATCTGACCAAGTGTAGCCCCCACATTGAGCTTCTATATCATGAAGGCTGCATACTGAAATAAAATCGTTAATATCCTGCATAGAAATTAAGGTGGTCTGGAGTCTCATTTCCTTTACATTCTTATGTAAATTGTAGAGTATTGAAGTTGCCTCCCACGATGCATGGAAGGCGAAAAGCATGAATTTCCAAGAGATTAGCCCGAAGATCCCTGTAACATCCCGACTTTTCAGAAAGGGTAAAATAGTAATTTAGTCATACCCACGACGACCTAATTATTGTTTATCCTATTTATGCATTTAATTAATAACTATAAAAAGGAATCAATCCCCAAATTACTCCTTTTAATTCATACGCATATTCTGACAAAAAAAGAGAGGAACGGCGCCGAGGAGAAGAAACCAACTTAGAAGAAAGCGAAAAAAAAGGGAGAACGTAATCTTCAACCGTGTGGCCAATCCGTTCATCTGTTCAAGATGCCGCACGAGATAAAAGTGATCAGCGCGAGGAGACGCAACTTTGGAAAATAACATCTCGTAATTTCATAAGTTTTTAGTTTAGCCCTAGTTTTTTTGTAACCGTTGAGTTTGATCTTCTGAAATTCATATCTTTTAATCCGTAGCTCTATTTCGCAGCCATGAGTAGTCGA
Organism: Gentiana macrophylla; assembly: GCA_026214975.1. NCBI lineage: Eukaryota > Viridiplantae > Streptophyta > Magnoliopsida > Gentianales > Gentianaceae > Gentiana > Gentiana macrophylla. The sequence goes on along the minus strand of CM047809.1, from coordinate 23,118,239 downwards.
AACAATCATCTTGGAGCGTAGATAATTCTAAAAATAGTTTTACAGCAGTTAATCCAGGTAATCTTCAGTTTTTCAGACTTTTTCAGTTTCGGTTTTTGCAAGAAAATAGGATTTTAGGGTTTCTTGTTGATCGAATAGGTTTTGGGGTTTGAGGATCAACAGTTGTTGCAGTTGCTTGGCGTTTTTCTTTCAGTTTGCAGGAAATTAAGGTAAGAGGCTCTTCCTAACGAATAATTATGGTTTTACAATGTTTAGGTTGAGTGTTAGTTGTAGCATGGAATCATGTTTTATGTTGTAGTTAAAATATTGGATGCTACGTGATAGTTAGTTATGTTTAAATCAGGTTTTTACTGCTATTTATTTGTGATAGTTGATGTTAAACATGTTTGATTTGGGTTAGAAATCGTTAAGTTGCAGAAAATCATGTTTAGGGATTTTCTGGTGCAATGCTTGCGATTCGCATTATTGCTTTGGGTAAATGTTGTTTTAAGCTACGAGTCCAGTTTAAATGTTATTTCTTGATCTAATAATACTAAATGAAAATGAACAAGCCTCGATTGAGTTTCTGATTCGTTTGGTTCCGGCACCGGACGTACTCTTAAAGGGAGTTGAAGTCCGGGACCGTCGGAAAGGCATGAAAGGGCTTGTGCTTTGATGAATTAGTATTCATCAATGTCTTTGTAATTGCTAGGCCTTGTTTATGTCTAGTGGTCTAGGAAGAGAGTAGTATGTGTGAGGGAGATTATTTGAAAACACTTAGGCGGCTAGTTAACTATTTAATAAATACATACTTGCTTAGTAAAAGATTAAACAACATGCCACTCTTGGATAGGCACCAGACAATATCGCATGTGCGTGCGTGGAGATAATGAAAACAACGCTGCTGGCCTATAAACGGCTAAATGGCAGTGGAGGAACTTTGCCGTACGTGTGCACCATCTGAGTCTACCAGCCTAGGCTACCGGGGCCATTGGTGTGATCCACCAATGGGTTGCAATCGATATCTCCTGGTGGATATACATCAGGCATAGTGCCCTTGAGTGCAGTTGTAACAGAGATAAGTTAAGCTAGAAACGTTTAGTTATGACATGATGATGGACATGAAGTGAACCCTAAATTGAGTCGGACTTATGAAGGTAATTTAATAATAATAAAAAGAACCTTTCGTGGTATAACTCAGTTATTCATTAACTTCCCACTTTTACTAAGAACTTTGTACTTACCTCCTTTGCATTTTCTTTTGTATGCATTGTGGGGTGAGAAGACGAACAGGTTGTCCAAGTGTAGATGGCGACTTTTGAAGACATTGAAGTCTTGGCAAAGCTTTTAGTTTAGTTCTTTGAAAATGTTGTACTAGACTAGTTGTATTTCTTTCCTTAGATTTGTTGTACCTCTACTTTTAAGACCTCGTATTGTATAAGTCTTTGGGTTTTTCGTCGTTGTAATTTAACTATCCATCTTTAGTATGATTACTTTTTATTCATAGTAGCATTTATGTTTTTACCCGAGTCCTTTTAGCTTCCGTTTGTTTTTATTTGATACCACGACGTAGAGGCTTGCGTCTAATGTTAAATTTATTTAATGCTATACGCACCGAACGTTTCTCTTCCGGATAAGGGCTCGGTATCCGGGAGCAGGGCGTTACAATCCCTATGATCAACACTGTTGCATTTTGCATAGATTGCTGAAATAATAAACGGCGTAGAAGCATTTATTTTGATGTAAAGAGCTTGTTCGTTAACAATGATAAGATCCCATGTGAAGGAGCCATATCTTACCATTTGGAGAAGAAACTCAAAACTTAAAATTGAGACGGTGTTGTAAAAAAGTAGGCGCATTATTTCCATGAACCATAGGTTCCAAGATTGCTACTAATCAACATTATAGAGCAAGAGGATCTTTTTCAAATGAGCAATGGAAGCTTTATTACCAATACCTTTGATGTTCCAAAAACTGTAATTATTCATCGGAAACAAAAATAAGAGGGGAATAAAGGTGGAGATTAGTATCATTCATCTGAAAAGGACAAGATGATATGAATGATGTAGAAATTGTCTCGTCAACTCGGCGAAGTTGTGGATTGAGCGAGGTGGGAGCCTTTTGAATCAATCCTGGCTTTCCTTGTAAGTAGGTTGGGAAAGCTTCGCATCTCATCTCATCAGATGCGCTAAAAAAGATCATGTGCTGAACGTATTTATGCAAGTGATTCTTAGTCTCATCGCAATGATCTAAATTTGGCATTTTGAACCATCTGGGCTTGGGAAATGTTCTATATTTTTTGTTAAAAGTGAGGTGACGTTAACATCTTTTATGGTTCTTCCCAATAGCTGGTCTTTCTCGTCTTGGGCAACATTTAGCAACCCTGGAAGAGTAGAACTCTTTTCAAAGCTCTCCATCCAACTATTCTCTGTGATGCAAACAGCAATTTCATGTTTCTCGAGTAGCTTAACGACCCCTTTTGATGTTTTAGGAACCTCATGGCCCTTTCTTTTCCAAACTTGTTCAACCCGTGAGGCGTGAAAATCAGAATTACAACCCACCAATTACTGGGCTATATTGAGCATGGCTTGGGTGATGTCAGTATGCTCCGCTGCTTGTACTGGATTAGATGTCCCTGTTGCATCCTGCGCAGACGATACATCAGTTCTATGTGCATTGGTTTCCCTTTGGTTTTCAATAGGATTTCAATTTTTTTCCTTGTTGCCTTGAGTGGTCTTGGTGTCACAAGCCATTTTTGTAGGACTTTTTGAGTGAACACAAAAAAGGACCCTCTGTCAAGGTCCAGTTGATGATGTATGAAATTTTCTGGGTTGTAATTGATTTTAATATGGATAATTAAACCTCTAAAATATAATCCAAGTAACTTTTTTTGGGTGCATTTGAGAGTGGGCCTGCAAAACACACAAAAGCATGAAGGGTCCTAGAGCTTGCCTCTGGGGGGACACTCCGGTGCTGAAGTCAGTATGGAATAGAGAAATGTCTACTAACACTGTAAGCAGGAAAGTGTAGCAAACATATATTGAACAGTGTGTACCTTTTAAATGAGGATGCAGATCCTTTATATAGCCTTCTTTTGTGGGGGAGTAAGTTGTGATGCATTGATGTCATGGTCAATGGTGTTTATCACATATTGATGTTTTGGAGTATGTTATGGAGCAGTAATAACTCAGGCTATAACATAACATATATATTGGAGCCATCTCTGTAGCAGTTACAATCGTCGATTAACGTGTACGTGAAGTCTAAAATGCTCTTTGAAGAGAATGTGACTGTTACTTGAGGTTAGGGACGACCTGTGTCATATTGAGTATAATTGACCAAGGTGACATGAACGACGTCGGCAATAATAGACCATAGACGTCTTGTGTCATGCTGGCTATGAGGTACAGAAGGTGACCTGTGCCATGGCAGATAGAGGACGAAATGTGTAATTTTGGTTGACAATATAAGAATGACTTGCATGATGTTTGAGGTGAACCTTACCGATAGAGGCATCATATCGTGCTGGGCTCATGTTGGTCCATATGATGAGATGCCCCTTATTACTCTATGAGAAGCTTGATGAGTACCGCAGATATGGTGACCGAATTCACCTACGTCAGGCGATATTATCTTGGATGATGTTACTTGTGTATAACATGTGTCAATAGCGATCACGTTTCAACCTGATGATTTTTCAAACATGGGATGTGGTAAAGGTATATTAATGATACATCTACTACATATATCCACTACACACTCTTATCACCATTTATTATGGTTAACCCCACATTAATTAATTAGTCCTACACACTAGTCAATGGTCACATAACGTGTTTGTGGTCAAGGTCGGCCCTAAGGTAAGGCAAATTAGGTGGCAGTCGAAGGTCCAACCGTCAGCGGGGGCTCAAAATTACATGTTTTGCAAAAAAAAATTGTAGATCTAATCCCAACCGACCTAATATAATGTGTTAATTTTTTAAACTTGAATTGATAAAGGCCCAAATTATAGGCCTGCTAATATAATGTTAAAAAAATTATTTGAATTGAGAAAGTGCCAAATTATAGGCCTAAATTTACAATTATTCAAATACATCAATTTGAATTTAATAGGTGCATTCGTTCAGCTAGAGGTGTAGGTCGAACCCCATTTTGTTACGTCAATCCAAATACAAACGATAACAATATATAAAAAAATATCTAATATCAATGAAGCCTTTTTCCCTATATCTTTTCATTCTTGTCTCTGAAGCCTTAACTAGAGGTCTTAAGCATATCTTTCAAGCTCCTGTTGAACATTATGCCACCCTAGAGGTTTTAACCCTGTCACTCACTGCATGTACGCCGATGACTTGATAGTATTTGCAAGAGCCACAAAACAGTCCCTCAAAAACCTTTTTCTTTTTTTGCACAAATATGAGCTAGCTCCTGGACAGCAAATAAATGCAAATAAGAGCTCATTTTCCTCTCCAAGCATACCAACTCTCACACTGCTGATATGGTTAAGACCATTACTAGCATGAAAAAAGACTCCTTCCCCTTTATTTACCTTGGTTGTCCAATTTATGTGGGTAGGCCTAAGCACTGTTATTTCATTCCTCTTATCCAAAAGCTTGAACATAAACTTCAAGGTTGGTATGAAAAATTTCTCTCTACTGGGGGTTGACTTATTCTCATTAAACATGTGCTTTCCTCTATTTCTATACACATTCTGGCTGCCCTTAAAATGCCTGCCACTATTTTTAAACTCATTGAGTACATTTTGTCCCACTTTCTTTGGCTAGACACTGAGAAAACAAAAAGGCATATCTAGAGGAGTTGGGAAATTTTTTGCTTCCCCACCAATGAAAATGGCCTTGGCACCAGAAACTTACACATTCTTTAGCAAGCTTTCTCTTGTAAGCTTTGGTGGAAAATAAGATTAGGACATGGTCTCTAGGCAAATACTGTCATGAAGAGCAATTATCCTATCTACAAACTTTATGCTTGGAAACTCCTAAGACCTGTCCAGGATGTAACTGATACAACATGAGATATGTAGGGCATAACAGATGGATATAGGTGCCTACTTCAAATGGGATCTTCACCATTAAATCTGCATATGAGATTTTAAGGAAAGGAAGGCCGACTCAACTTGATATTTAGGACATTTGAAAGCCTCATATCCCTGTGAAAATTTCCCTTTTCATGTGGAGACTATATAATAGACTCCTTACATTTTCCTCCTAGCTCTCCACTTTTGGTATCCATGGACCTTTTAAGTGTGTTTTCTGCAATAATGAAGACACTGCTGAGCATACTTTCTGGTATTGCACAAAGGCACAACATGTCTGGGGTTTTTTTCCAGTCTTTGTTTCAATAGGGCAAGAATAATTGCCGCAGCTTCCAGCAAGCTCTTGGCACTTGGTTTCATCCTGATGCACACGGTGCCTTAAGTACAGTGCTCCCTTTGCTATCTGTTTTGATTTGTTGAGAAATCTGGAAGGCTAGAAATAAGACTCTCTATGAAGAGGTGACTGTCACTAGTAATTCCATCATCTTTCCAGTTATGGATAACCTCAAACACATCTGTGCCACTCTCCCCGTAATCAAGAAATCTACTCAGGATGATATTCTGATCAACAATGGTATTATTCAACATTTTGCTACTAAACCAGATCTGAATCATTTTCCTGTAAAATGGCAGTTTCCTGATGTCAATGGCCGCAAAATGAACTCAGATGGCTCTGCCTTTGGCAACCCTAGTGTGGCAGTAGGTGGTTTTTGAAGGATGCAGGTTCTTAGATCTAAACGAGTTAGATCTACGCGCAGCGGATGGATCACGACTTATACATCACAATACATAATTAAAGGACTTAAACTACTACAAGGGGTTAAGATTATTTTACCAATATCGGGAAGAGAAGCCTTGATCTTCCGATGTGTTCTCCAAACGGCGGTTGGAGGACACCCTTCTTGATAAACGAACCTCCTTGATATGCAACACCAAGAAAAACTCCACGTTTTTCTTCAACCAGAAACCCAAGACAAGAAACATATTTTTCTCCTCTCTTTTTTAGTGTATAGGTCGAAATTTTCCTCACCTTATGTCTTGGAAGAACACTCTTTATATAGGAGAGTAAATCCTTGGCCTCCAAGTTTCTAATCAATTAAATAAATAATTAAAAAGAAATCACAATAAAGGATAATTCCATTTATAAAAGATTGTGATTAATCAATCAATCAATTACAAATCAATCATCTTTTATTAATCATTAATCACACAAGAAAATCAAATTTTGCATTTAATGAAGTATGAGGCGCCATATACACTAGGTTTTAGGCCCACAGAAAATGTCTTTTTCAGATATTATATTATTTAGCCCAACTAAATAATATCCATGCATATCAATTAATTAGCCCAAACCAATTAATTATCAATGAGGTCCAAATAACAAGATTATTAGTCCGAATTACGTAAGCGACATCGGGACCATGGACCTATAACCGTAGCTCTCAATAATTAATTATTCATCGAATGTAATAAGTACATTAATTATTAATTCCGGGATTACGCCACCATAAACCCAAAATCGAACTCTACCGATTATAGATGTATACTTATACTCAACCCATAGAGTGAATAAGCGTCCATTGATATAATCACTACATACGGATTAACCCTCCATAGATCGCCCATTTCGAATGGGAGGTCTCCGTGAACCCGACTCAGAATATCTTATCCTTATTTACCATTAACCCCCTGATGATCAATTAGTATGCATATATGACTAGTAGCTAATTAGTCAAATGCGAAACTCCTGGGATCGATCACTTTCTTAGGGCTAACAAATAAGGGGACTGTCTCTCTACTTCCCACAGGAAGGAATGGATTCCATGTCTGTGAAAATCAGAACTACTCACTCATCAGGAGATAGTGCCAATGAGAAGTGGCTTGGAACACATATCTAAGTGAACCGTAACTAACACATCAAACACTACCCCGAGTCAAGCAAAGACTCGTGATCACCTCAGATTAAGGTTGATCCATATATGATCATCTAATGATTTAATAAGATTCCTCGATTACGGAATTATATCGAGAAATTCAGATTAAATCGGTCCAAATTCTATATGAATGCCATCATATATAAATGCCCCACGTAGGTACCCTCACCGGCAAATCCGGATAAGACTATCACACCCTAAGGTGTTTCGGGTGCATTATTGGTGTTTTAATCAAGAGACCCTAAACTCGATTAAGTTCACCACGGACTAACATGTTTAAGTATATCACCACTAACTCAATCCTCACGTGCATGCCATACATCGAGTTAAGCGGTTACATATAGATATACTTAGTGGTTTGCAAGCAGATGTATTACTTTACAAGCACAAAGCAAGTAATAAGGTGAGATAAATTTGTCATTCATTATTAAAAAAATTACACAAATTGTCTTTCGGCACTACACCTAACAATCTCCCACTTGCACGAAATGACAAGCAACGATTGTTTTTAGAGCACACCCTTTCTCATCTTATTCACAACACTCTCCCACTTGCTCTAAAAGCAGATGAGACATATCCATCAATGCCGCACCCTCCAAGCACTCGACTTGGTACAATCGATCGATTAGGTTGTCGGCTCAAAGCGATCTTTAGGATCAAACGTCGCCGGTCTATCTAATCAGCGGTACTCTCTCAATATGCTTTTGACCTCTAAAGGATCGAGAAGATCTTTCTAAGCTTTCTCTTCACTCTGTTTTCACGATGAAGTGATATCGGCTTATCGACCGGAATTACTCCTGCACCAAAAAGGAAATTCTAAGCACTATGAGTAAACACCGAGCCCGAGATCAACTTAATGATCATCCTTAATCGACTACAAGTCGGAATCATCAGAGTCAACCATATTCAAGTTTGCACCTGAATATACAAGCATATGATTCCTCGTTCTCTAAAGATACTTGAGGACGTACTAAACCGCTATTCAATGCTCGAATACGAGATTCGACTACTACTGACTTGCCGTTATCCAAGAGAGACTCTATCCCATTTTCTCTTCATCCGAAGATTTGGTGAATCATTCCTGAGAGGTAGGGTAGGACTACTCTCGATGAATGCTGCAACCGTATAAGCATAATCATCTTATTCAATAAGATAGGTGGGATAGCCAATGACTCATTCTCGTGAATTTGACCGAATCAAATTCTTAGAATATAGTCCAATTCTCTCATCCATAGAATCTAGGCGTGTCTTTTTCCGACTTTAGATAACACACTCATGCTGTTTCCAACTGTTTCAGTGTTACCTTTCGCGAACAGTAATACTACTATTTTACCAATATTGATACCCAGTCTACAAAAGACTTATCAATATTCTGGTCAAGTCCACATATTTTAAAACATGTGACAATAAATGACCGAGAGGTTCTCTTACATCCACAAAAGACATAAGTCCCGGCAGTCAACCTGCCATTTGTTCTAACCAAGACCCTTATGTTCCGAATGAATCCAGACTCCGTTTTACGGCAAGAAAGTCTTAGGGAATCACCCATATTTTCTGCTTTCTAACAAAATCTAGCAAGACTGAGTGGTGAGAGAGTTCAAGGTCTGGTTAACTCTCTACTTTTTAGGGAATCACCCCTAGACCACTCAGCTTTGTGCTGAAAGTTAAACTTTCCTATTCATTCGACTCTTTTCGGCGTAGAACCAATTACTCCCACTGGGCCTGAGAGACTCAGGTGGTTCTACAAGAGGCTGAACAGAACTGGAGTACTAAAACTCCATTCACAAGGATAAGATTTTTGAACCAACCTCTCTGATCAAAATCCTATACAGCCCACAAAGAGCCACAGGTTATCAATCACCCCAGCAGACTATAAAGTCCACACAACCATAATGGGTCAATGGTTAAACCATACTCCCACTGGGTTCTGGGTGGATTGACATTCTGATCTAGTATTTATCAGTGTAATCACCAACAACCGATGTTGGACGTGGTCTGATTAAATCAGATAGTAACTTCCTTTGGGTAACCGTACTCCAAGGTCTAAGGCTGTTACTTATAGATTCTATCAGAAGCCTTGCGACATGATCCAAGCTGTCACTTTCTTCGATCTCAAGAATCTTACAACCAACCTTCACTCGCCTCATTAAGGCATTTCACTAACAGTCAAAATCGAACGTATGCGCAAAATCTCGATCCTACCTTCAAGCATTAAATGCTAAATGCCTACATTTACGGAAGTGGTGTGAACCGAATTCAATCCTTATCCATAAATTCACTAGCATCTTCTAGGTAGATTTCTCGGTTTACATAATAATGTTAACCGTTATTTTGCAACCAATTATCTTAATCGAGTTTAGCAGTGTATTGTAGTACATCAATAACTATATAGGGCAAGTCTATGGTTTCTTTCTCGGTGAGAAACATTCCACTAGAGGAGGCGGTGAGCATCATCCCAAGACTATGCTATAGCCTATTTATGAGCATGGAATACTCTATTCTCTACTAAAATCAGAGACTCCTCCTCGTATTCTTTTGATAAACTACATCGCGTTTCGAGTAGTTATCAGAAAAAATGTCACCACTCAAAAACTCCCACTAGCTTGTGTCTCTCACTAGACCCCAAAGGTCATGATGAACAAGCTATGTTACCCCTTCAAATCTATTACCCTCTCCCGATTGAAAGGAAACTTAGTCATTGTTCCTTTGAGATAGTGTTCTAGACGGGAGATAGGAATCACCCTTAGCCAGTCGTCAGGTCTTATCTCTAGGATATATGCACTAATTAATAGATATTGAAGGGTCGTTTATCTTAATACGGAAACCTTTTACCTTTAATAGTTTTAGATGTGTTACACATACCTTTTCAGCATTTCTTAGTGGTTCTGACTTTAACAAACAAAAGTCCGAGTCTCGGATTCGTACTACAAATGTCATCTTCACTTTGTATGAGGCAACAATATATTGAGTTGAAAGTGAATCCATTTGTTTCAACGAATCTGTAAACAGAAAAATAAATTTTTCTGTGATATTCAAAGATAGAATCCGAAATTCATTTCCTTATATCACTCCCACTATTGTAGCTTAAATTACTGCCCGTTGTTACTCTATTAATCGTTAATGCACAGCTTCCTTGTTCTTCCAAAGAACTAAGCTACCGAGTCAAGTTACTCGGTTAAGAAAGTCTCTAAGGATTCATTGGTTAGTGATCCGAAATCACTTTCCTTATCCTATACTTTCTTTATTTAATGTTTCGGTTTAGCCTCAAAACTTCAGTTAAGATGATTAACACTTATAGACATTCTTTCCCATTCTTAACTTTCCTTAAAAGGAAATAGTCTTGAACTAGCAGTTCGTATGAGTAGACACTACTCGTGAACTGTGGGATGTCTAATGAAAGCGTTACCCAGTGGGACTAATTTTAGAAAAACATAAGACAAAAGCTCCCACTAGTTTATCGGTTCCAAATATCGTCTAACTAGCGACACTTTAATTTTTGATTCTCCAATTTTTCTATTAGAAAATTTCTCGTGTAGACACTACATAATTAAAATTCACTAGAAGAATTTTATCATCCCAATCATCTTTCAAACTGACTACAGTCGTCTCTCGTTCAACACGATTGACAACAGTGACATCCTTATTTATGTCATATAAGTTCTGAATGCTCAAGTGAAATATCTCTTCCAAAAAATTAATCGCATGTAAGATCAATAAGTACAACGTTCTAGTTACTTACCACTTTTCAACGAAGTCATTACTAGTCAATTTTACACTAGCAGTCTAGCACCCTAGAGAGATATATATATAGTTGTAAATAAAATTGACAAAAAATAAATCCAAATCATACACTACTAATAAATTTTAGGAACATAAACTAAGTACTTATAGTCTATCCTACCGTTCCAAGGATTTAATCTAATGCCTCAATGCCGCCTTAGGGTAGGTCAAAGAGGTTTCAATTAATATTGAAGATCAGATTGAGAATCGAACATCTCATTTGTGATCGTCAATCACCTTTCCTTTTTCAGCCAATGTACTACCAAAAATACCCTTTATGAGTGTGACCTACTGTCTCAGATTTTTAGGTAGACCCCGAGTGTGCCGCCTTAGGGTCGGTCAGTGACCCGGCGAGTACCCAAAATCCTATCCTTTCGGAGACCAAGCCTTGAATTTTGATAGCGGTGAAGGCCTTCCTTAGGGGGCCGAAATCAAAGCCGGCACGAGGCGTCACCATTCTCTCACGTTGCTTGTGTCAACAGTAGAGGCCGTGGGGTCGGATGTCGCCTCTCCCGCTCCCACTCAATATTTTGAAAAAGTGGTGGGTTTACTGATCACGTTTTTGGACTTGATGTTACATTAAGGAACAATAAATCATAGGCCCGAATGTTGTCGGTTATGTGGGCTAGCCCACCCGACCTATTCGTTAGAACATATGTGGCCGTCGGACGGGTCAAGGCTAGGAGAGCTCCGTTGAGCCGTAGTGGCTCTTTGGATGGCTCAGTATTGCCAGACCCCCGTGCAAACGCCACACGTGGAGGGTGAAGTCGATTGAGCCGTAGCTACTGTTGACCATCCAACCGTGGTTAAACCACTTTCGAACCTGTTTGCCCGTGATTATCCAATCCTTAAACATCAAACATTCACGTAGACACTACGGAACAAAAACGTAATCTCGTCTTAGGTAAGGTGGAATTCACCGAGAATCCAACACCTTAACCACAAGGTTTCGGGATTTTACTCCTTATGCTTTCGCAGAGTGGGATTCACCGAGAATCCATCACCCAACCTCGACGATTGAAAAAACCCGTGTTCCTCGGTTTTTACCCTAATTAGTTTCTAATTAATATCAAACAATTAATTAAAACTAATCATGTGTTTTATACATGCCTAACTAATTCCTCGAATTAATTTCTACATGTATGCATATGGAGTGGAATTCATGATATGATGCATGTCATGGAAATTTTCCGGTTCTACTCATACAATCCACACATGTATACTAGTGTGGAAAATAAACACCGAGATGGACCGTTGGCACCCCCGTAACTAATCTATTCTAAAATAAATTAAAACACTAATATGCATCTGTTTAGAATCTTCGACAATCGGAAAATCAAACGAACTCGGATCGGGACGAAACTTTCCAGATCTGATCTTCATTCTTCGGACTTCAAGATGGACGGTCGGATCGGAGCTTTGACTTGTCAATCTTCCTCAGTGAGCCGCCCAACTTGCTGCTGAAACAGACTCTTACAGCAGCGCATCATTTACTTCTCGAGGCCGATCGGGGATCAAGTTGAATCCCGATCGTCCTTAAAATTTTATCTCACGTCCAAAGCTCCATGATTATCGATCTGACCGGTCAGATATTCGTTTCAACAGTCCAATACTTTCCAGAAAATCGAGGAAGTCACAGTTAGGGTTTCTGTGAATCCTGCGTTTTTCTGTTACAGCTGCCTCTTCTCATCAACGAACGGACTTCCAAACCGACTCTGATCGACGCCAAATTTTGTGGGATTGTTCATCAACTTCCAATCTTGATTCTGACCGGAGGGATCTTCGTTTTAACGGCTCAAACAACGGTGAAAACGAAAAGACTAAACAGCTAGTGTACAGATCTATTTTCTGGAAATTAAACTTGCAATAAAAATAAATTACATAATTTCCTATACTCATGTAAACGTAATTTTCATCGTTTATATGAGTTTACAATAGATCTAACGGGTAAACAGTGCCAACCCCCAATCCATCTCTTCAACCATAACAATTTATCACTATCAATGCATAAAACAATAAATAAGATTTACCTACATGCAATTCCACTCCTTTAAGTCGTTTAATTACGATTATGACTACATAAATCGTGGAACCTGGCTCTGATACCACATGAAGGATGCAGGTTCTTAGATCAAAACGAGTTAGATCTATGCGCAGCGGATGGATCACGACTTATACATCACAATACATAATTAAAGGACTTAAACTACTACAAGGGGGTTAAGATTATTTTACCAATATCGGGAAGAGAAGCCTTGATCTTCCGATGTGTTCTCCAAACGGAGGTTGCTGGACACCCTTCTTGATAAACGAACCTCCTAGATATGCAACACCAAGAAAAACTCCAAGTTTTTCTTCAACCAGAAACCCAAGACAAGAAACAAATTTTTCTTCTCTTTTTTTTAGTGTATAGGTCGAAATTTTCCTCACCTTATGTCTTGGAAGAACTCTCTTTATATAGGAGAGTAAATCCTTGGCCTCCAAGTTTCTAATCAATTAAATAAATAATTAAAAAGAAATCACAATAAAGGATAATTCCATTTATTAAAGATTGTGATTAATCAATCAATCAATTACAAATCAATCATCTTTTATTAATCATTAATCACACAAGAAAATCAAATCTTGCATTTAAAGAAGTATGAGGTGCCATATGCACTAGGTTTTAGGCCCACAGAAAATGTCTTTTCTGTATATTATATTATTTAGCCCAACTAAATAATATTCATGCATATCAATTAATTAGCCCAGCCAATTAATTATCACCGAGGCCCAAATAACAAGATTATTAGTCTGAATTATAGAAGCCACATCGGGACCATGGACCTATAACCAGTGAGCTCAATAATTAATTATTCATCGAATGTAATAAGTACATTAATTATTAATTCCGGGATTACGCCACCATAAACCCCAAATCGAACTTTACCGATTATAGATGTATACTTATACTCAACCCATAGAGTGAATAAGCGCCCATTAATATAATCACTACATACGGATTAACCCTCCATAGATTGCCCATTCGAGTGGGAGGTCTCCGTGAACCCGACTCGTAATATCTTATCCATATTTACCATTAACCCCCGATGATCAATTAGTATGCATATCTGACTAGTAGCTAATTAGTCAAATGCGAAACTCCCGGGATCGATCACTTTATTAGGGCTAAGAAATAAGGGGACTGTCTCTCTACTTCCCGCAGGAAGGAATGGATTCCATGTCTGTGAAAATCAGAACTACTCACTCATCAGGAGATAGTGCCAATGAGAAGTGGCTTGGTACACATATCTAAGTGAACCGTAACTAATCAAACACTACCCCGAGACAAGCAGCACCCTGTGATCACCTCAGGATTAAGGTTGATCCATATATGATCATCTAATGATTTAATAAGATTCCTTGATTACGGAATTATATCGAGAAATTCAGATTAAATCGGTCCATCCTATATGAATGCCATCATATATAAATGCCCCACGTAGAGTACCCTCACCGACAAATCCGGATAAGACTATCACACCCTAAGGTGTTAGGCGCGCATTATTGGTGTTTTAATCAAGAGACCCTAAACTCGATTAAGTTCACCACGGACTAACATGTTTAAGTATATCACCACTAACTCAATCCTCACGTGCATGCCATACAATCGAGTTAAGCGGTTACATACTGAGATATACTTAGGGTTGCAAGCGTGATGTATTACTTTACAAGCACAAAGCAAGTAATAAGGTGAGATAAATTCTGTCATTCATTATTAAAAACAATTACACAAATTGTCTTTCGGGCACTACATCTAACAGTTTTCTCATTAGAAATCACTTGGGGCATGTTCTTCTTGCAGGTTATGAAGCTTATAGGATCACCACCAATATGCAAGCTGAAATCCAGGCTATGCTTTCTGGTATTCAGCACTGCATTCAGCTTAATTTATAGAATGTGGAAATTGAGACAGACTCTCAAGTCTTGGTCAACATGATTACTGGACGCATTCAAATTCCTTGTAAGTATGAACAAGAGATTAATCAGATTCAGCATCTCCTTTCAACACATCATTTCAAACTTCAACACATTTACAGTGAAGCCAACTCACCTGCTGACTGCCTTTCAAAAAAGGCTAGTGCAACCCAAAACTCTTATATTTGTATAAGTCATCAACTGGATGGGGAGGTTGGTATTCCTATCAAAATGGACATTCTCCAATTACCAATTATCAGAACAAAGACATGATAAACCACGGCATTATCATTGTGGAAGCAACCTTCAATTTCTTGGAGGGTGCAAATAGGTGGCCCCATACTTTTTACATATTTGTTTTATGGTTTATCACTGTTATTTTCTCCCTAATGCGTCTCGGACCCATGGTTTCTTGCAGGACATGGTGCTTGCCTATTGTAGACCCTAACTATTGCTTAAACAACCGGGAGGCACCTTTCATTGTTATGAAGGGTGCAAACAGGTTGTACATAACCTTTTATGCTAGTTGGCTACGTATTCAATATTTATGGTTGCTGCATCATTCAACCATATTTGCAGGTGTTGCATTAATGTTACCAAAAATGAGTGCCATTAGACGGATTTGGATCGTTGCCCGGAGATGCACCACAGACCAATTTTGGATGTACCAGAAATTGTTGATATGGATGACTGCCTGTTGGAATTTTTGGCTCACTGCTTGGTGGCTTGCAGCTGCTTTGTTCAAAACATGGACTTACAACTCATACATTCCCTAAAAAACTTAGAGTTTCAGAGGACCGGTCTGTATTTTTCGATTTTCTCTTTTTTTGGTTGTAATAGGTTGGGGTGTTGTTAGGTTCCCCTCTAGTTTTCGGTTTTCTTGTCTTGTAATCTTTCTAGAGGGTGGTTTCCAACACATGGAGGACCGTACTATTACCTTAGCACCCGGATTTTCCCACCTCGGGTTTGCCGGACTAAGGTTTTGAGGAGGTGGTGTACATGTGTTGATTAACACGATATTTGGAAATTATGATTTTGATTACTTGATAATGGTAAACCTTTACAAACTATATATAGTAAAATATAGTAACCTCTAGGAGCTAATCATGGCTAAATATATGCTAGCTATAATTACACAAAATACACAATAAATACAGCTAAGTAATATATACGGCTAATACCACCCCTCAAGGTGGACGAGTGACGAGACCTAACTTGCTGCGCTGCTGAACAAAGGCCAAGCGAGGGAGAGACTTGGTGAGACAATCAGCAAGTTGATCCTGAGCACTAACATGAGCAACCCGTAAGGAACCCCGTTGCACTTGATCACGGATGAAATGATAATCAATAGCAATGTGTTTCATCCGTGAGTGAAAGACAGGGTTGTGACAGAACTGTGTAGTGCCCAAATTGTCACAATAGACAACCGGAGCTTGAGGTGGGAAGGAACCAAGATCACGTAGTAAGCAAGTAACCCACATGAGCTTTCTGCGGTAGTGGAGGCAACAGAGCGATACTCAGCCTCAGTAGAAGACCTGGCAACAATAGACTGCTTCTTGGAGCTCCAAGATACTGCATTACTGCCAAGATAGACAATATAAGCCCTAGTGGAAGCATAATCATCACGAGAACCACCCCAATCAGCATCAGTGAACACATGAAGAACCGGAGGGGAGGCACTATAGAGCTGCACGCCTAACTCAACCGTCCCAGCTAAATATCGTAGCATGCGCTTAGCATAATTCCAATGGAGATCCGTAGGGGCATGCATAAACTGTGAGAGTTTATTCACTGAAAAGGCAAGATCCGGACGGGTAAACAACAGATACTGTAAGCGTCCAATGACCATACGATACTCAGAAGTACATCGAGAGGAGAACCAGAATGAGCAGTAAGACCAGATAAATCAGCGGGCAGTGGAGTGGTAACTGGATTGGCCTGATCCATGTGAAAACGAGCAAGAAGCTCAGTGGCATATCGCTGTTGAGATAAAATACACCCACGATCATTGTGTATAATCTCTATGCCCAAAAAATAGGAGAGTGCATCAAGATCCTTGAGAGCAAACCGATGACCCAACAAAGATATAAACGTCTCAAGAGCCTTGGGCTCATTCCCTGTAATAATAATGTCATCCACTGTCACGGATTTTATTAATACGAAATAAACAAGTAATAAAACCGGTTAACCTCAAGTGCAAGGATCGTAGTATAGAGGCTATGCCGGGTCGATCTTACGGGGAACTAGACTGTTGTTAATCCTAGCTTTTGTTTTAACTAACTATGTCACGAATCTAACCTAACGAACATCTAACCTAAACAAATATGCAGAAAAAGTAACTAGACAGAGGATTGCTCCAATGCTAGGCAAGACTGAAAGCGATAAAAACTAAACTAAAGTGCAGGAAAAGTAAAACTAAAGCTAAGCAATTCAAGTTTAAAGGATTAAAATCAATTTATAACGAACGAACAAGCAATCGATCCACCTATCCTATCAACATTCAATTCTAATTCGGATTAATTCGTGATCTCTACTCAAGTCGTGATTCACCTAATCGAAGGCATAAACTCCTACTCTCGTAGACGAGTTCGTTTCCTAATCTTTTATCTCTCGATGTTAAAGATTACGTCTTTCTAACCTAGGCGTGAAATCTTTCAATTTCTAATCTAGAGATTTAATCTAATAACTTTCGTTTTGATTAGATTAAAGGTCTAAACTTTTATCATGGTGATCTAACATTAACATGACTCTCATCAAGTTAAAACAATCATAAAAGCAACGATCTTTCGATGTAATTGCAATACACAATAATAAACAATGATAAAAGAAACAACTTCAAGTAGAAACTCACGAATTAATCACGAACAAAATCGAATTGTTGAATTGGACGGCTTCACAACGCTTGTTCAAAGAGGATTAGCCTCTTAGCATCCTTTGAAAGCTTGAAATTGATGAAATAAAGAACATAAATCTAACTATCTAATCTAGATGTTTTATTGCATAAAAAGCGGAAAATAAAGGAGTAAAACGCAGCCAAGCCGCTCCCAAGGTTTAGGGATCGAAAATGTTATTTAGGGTTTGAGAAAACGCCGCTTATATAGAGTTTTGAGGCGGTTTGGCTAAGTCGGCAAAGCGGACGCCCGCCTCGCTTCAATGGGACTTCGTCCAGATTTCTTGGACGCTAGGTGAACGCCGCTCGTAACGCGTTTGAACTCTCGAATGTAAAATACGATTACGGACGCGATTCACTTTTCTGAGACGCCCGCCCACTACTCAGCTCCAGTATTTTGCTCATAACTTCACTTCTAGGGCTCGAATGAGGTGATTCAACATGCGTTGGAAAGCTATTTCAATCCTCTACAACTTTCATCAAGACAACTTTCCTGAAAGTGCCTACAAGTGTGGACAAAATCCCCATGAAGTGCCTGGTTCCGGTTTCTTCAATGATTCTTCACTTAAACATCTTTCAACTCTTCCATCTTCATGTGATCATCGTTTAAGCTCCTTACTCATCATGAAAACGTATCTAACAACATGATAGAAACATGCAAAATGTAACATCATACGAATAAACATAAAACACCGATAAAATCACGTAAATATCTCTATTTTGCATTTAAACACATTTAAAACTCGTTTACTAAATAATTCGATAAAACCAACACTTTTCTATAAAAAGTACTAAAATACCAAGGATATTGTTACGGGAATAACGTCATATAAATCATAAATTTCACCCTTAACAACTCCCCCACACTTAAACTTTGCTCGTCCCGAGCAAAACAAAACAAGATAAAGGCTCGGAAAGAATATAGACATCTCAACACATATACCATATAGTCAATAAACTAGAAGTTCACCCGTGTGTGTGCATAGCCATAGAAAATTTCCACTAAATCCAAACTTGAGGAACTCAAAGCAAAACTAGCTAATACCCCCTCGTGGACTAGTAATAAATGACACTCATAAGATGCACCCTACAAACGTGACATATCCCGAAAAGAATGATCGAATGAATCTAGGGCCTTTCTGAAATACTCAAAGGACAATCCCTACAACATATCCATCAGTTTATACTGGGGATAAGATTAACAAAAACTAAGCCTTATATTCAATTTCGTAACAATATCTTAGTTGATTTAGCCATTTCACTTTAAACACACATTAGAACAAGCTATTGCCCTCATAGCAGAATAGGACATTTCGAGATAACACCTACCTTACTCCAATCATAAGGCAGCTCTTCCTAACTGTCGTGAGCTTTTGGTCATCATAGTGGAATAGGACATACGTGGTATACCCTACCTCACACTCAAATCATCGACTAGCTTCCGACACACACATTGTATTCATTTAAATTTTTCAACTTCCCATTTGATATTAGTTACGTGTTACTTATCACATTCAAACCTCTAGATATTCACAGTATCTCATACTTCGGAACTAAATACAAACTATCATAAGTCTCACGATATATACGTAGCACTAAGCACATGACTTATAAGGAAATCAAAAACCACTAATCCAAAAGGGGTATAACTCATAAATATAGCTCATCATTCACTATGGCACGTGAAAAATAGTGTCAGGTGAAACAACTAACTTACCAAACATATGATATAAAGCATAGATGACTATCGAAAATAACGAACATCGCATCGAATTGCCTACTCGGGACAAAACAAAAACAAAAGTGTCGAAATTTTTTGAAAAATTAAGCCTATTTTTGCACAGCACCATCATATATTAAGCAAATGGTAGATACATAGCGATCATTCCCCTCCCCCACACTTAAAAATCAACATGTCCTCATGTTGTGCAGAATGAAAAAGAAAAAGAAAACTTAGCTGATTGTAGTTCGAATGGGGCAATCTTTGGAGGTGGCGACGTCCAATCGAGAAATGCTTGAGGAATCGATGATCGTGGACCATCCACCGGGGCGGCTTCATCTAAAAGCTCGCAATTGCTATCACAAATATCCTGCACACTTGAAAACAAGACAAGATCTCGGGGACAAAGGGGAATATAACATGGCAAAATAGAGATAAAGAGAAGGATAAGGTGAAATCAAATCAACCGACAAGGCAAAATCCACAATTACCCGAATTAGACTTAAACAAAACAAATAAATCAAAGAAAAGAAATAACATAATAGAGAGTTCTAATATAATAAGGGATATCTAGGATGCCTCCAGTGGCGCTTTTGGTTATTGTCGTTAGCTCGACACATTTGAAGCTCACTGGATCAAAGGCCATTTAACCTTTTCGCGACCACTACCTCGTGTAAGCTCGAATCGAAGAGTGTGGCGCAGAAACAAGAAATGAAATGAACACATGGGGTTAAATCTTTGAAAGCTCTCCATACCTTTTAAGTTTCCCATGGTTGAATTCTTTCTTCTCCGGTTCCTCGATGACGTTTAAGTTGTCGCTCCCTTTCAAACTCTTCCATATCAAGACTACCGCTAGAACATCTTGATTTAACACAACCGTCATCCTCGGAAAACAAATCGGGTGGCTTCGTCAAAATGGTTGACTTCGGAAGTCCCACACCCGAGGATTTCGAGGAATTTAACAATCAAAGGCTTTTCTTTATGTTCACCTATATAGTGCTTGCACCTTCGACCATTAAACTCGAACGGTTGATCACCATAACCTCGTAATTCTAGCACACCTCCGGGAATGATTTGGAGAATCTCGAAAGGACCGGACCAACGTGTCCTCAACTTGCCAGAAACAAATGCAACCTGGAATTGTAGAGTAACACTTGCTCACCGACCTTGAATTCTCTCTTCTTTATCTTGGCATCGTGGAGGAGTTTCATCTTCTCTCCTTACTAATCCCTGGCGCTTTCGTAAGCTTGGAGTCCGAATTCATCCACTCATGCAATCGCTGCAGCGGTGTTTGCCACAGATTGGGAATCGAAGTTAAGAAACTTCGTAGCCCGAAGACGCCCGTGCTCTCAGCTCGACAGCGAGATGACATGGTTTCCGTGAGACCATTTGATATGGCGATGTACCCATAGGGGTCTTATATGCGATCTATATGCCCAAAGTACATCGTCCAACTTGGACTCAGTCTTTTCTATGACTATTCACCGTCTTCTCCAGGATTTTCTTAAGACTCTGTTGCTTCGCCAAACGACCACTAGTCATCGGATGATATGGTGTGCCGATTTTATGGTGAACACCATACTTCTCGAGGACTTTCTCCAAGGGTCGGTTACAAAAGTGTGTCCTTCATCACTTATCAAGGCACGTGGACATCCAAACCTCACAAAGATATTCTTCTTAAGGAATTTCATGACCGTTTTATGATCATTGTGAGGAGTGGCTATTGCCTCCACCCATTTGAAACATAGTCAACGCAGACTAAGATGTATTTGTTGCCACAAGATGATGGGAATGGTCCCATAAAATCGATGCCCCAAACATCAAAGACTTCGCATTCAAGGATGGGTTTCAAAGGCATGTCAAATCGCCTTGTCAAAGCTCGGTTCTTTGACAACGATCACAAGCTTTCTGAAAGCTTACGTGTCTTTAAAGATCGTTGGCCAATAAAACCGGATTGAAAGATCTTCGCAATCTGTTTTCCAAGGACCAAAGTGACCACTGTGGGTCCACTATGGCATTGCTCGATTATATCGCGTTGCTCGATTCGGGAACACACCTCCTCAAACAAACCATCTTTGCAAATCTTGAAAAGGTAAGGTTCATCCCAAACGAAATATTTCATATCGAGAGAAGAACTTCTTCTTCTCTTGATAAGACATTTAGGATCAAGGTATTTGGCATGAAGGTAGTTCACAATGGAGGAGTACCAAGGAACATCGGAGAACGGCCATCGATCAACATGATGTTTTCTAGAGGAAAGTAAAGATCTATATCATCTGGTTCATTCTTTTCCTCATTTAACATCCTAGACACATGATCCGCCACTACATTCTCACTGCCCTTCTTGTCTTTGATTTGAACGTCAAACTCTTGTAGGGTCAGTATCCAACGCAGTAGGCGCGGTTTAGCATCCTTTTTAGTCATCAGATACCGCAAAGCAGCGTGATCAGTCCACACGATCACTTGAGCACCTAACAAGTAACTACGGAACTTGTCCATAGCAAACACTACGGCCAATAATTCCTTTTCGGTAGTCGTATAGTTAACTTGCGAAGGATTCAACGTGTGGCTGGCGTAATAGATAGGCTGGAACTTTCCTTCGATTATTTGTCTAAGATCGCAATAGCATAGTTGGATGCATCGCACATAAGCTCAAAGGGCAAGTTCCAGTCAGGTGAAATAAGAATTGGAGCAGAGATCAGACGATTTTTGAGCTCCTCAAACGCGTGCTTGCAACTATCATCAAAATCAAAAGTAACGTCTTCTTTTAGTAAGGTAGACAGGGGCTTGGCGATCCTTGAAAAGTCCTGGATGAACCTCCTATAGAAGCCGACATGTCCGAGAAAACCTCGGACTTCCCGAACATTCTTAGGATAACTCATCTTCTCAATAGCTTCTACCTTGGCCCTATCTACTTCTATACCTTTGGCGGACACTTTGTGGCCAAGGACTATACCTTCATCTACCATGAAATGGCATTTTTCCCAATTAAGCACTAAGTCCTTTTCCACACATCTTGACAACACCCGATCAAGATTATCGAGGCAATCATCGAAGGAGTGACCAAAGACCGAGAAGTCATCCATAAAAATCTCCATGCACTTTTCAACTAGCCCGTCAAAGATTGCCATCATACACCTTTGAAAGGTGGTGGGGCATTCTGAGAGACCAAATGGCATCCGCTGTGGCGAATGTACCATAGGGGCGGTGAAAGTGGTCTTCTCTTGGTCAACAGGATCGATGGGTATCTGGAAGTATCCGAATATCCATCCAGAAGCGATAGAATCGTGCCCGCCCGAGACGCTCAAGCATCCGGTCAATGAATGGAAGGGAAAATGATCTTTTTCGGTGTGACCTCATTGAGCTTTCGATAATCGATACATACTCACTGTGTATCCGATGAACGAGCCTCAATGCTATCTCTTCTCCCTTCTCATTCTTCTCAATAGTAATTCCCCCTTTGGGGACTACTACGAGTCGGGAAACCCATTCACCCTCAAAGAATGGCGTAAATGATACCCATATCTAGAAGTTTAATGATCTCCTTCTTGACTACCTCTTGCATGTGAGGTTGAGCCTTCTCTCGAGGTTGTCTAACTGCGTTTTGCACCCTCCTCGTCTTGATCTTGTGCATACGGATGTCGGGAGATATCCTCGGATATCTCCCACCGCCATCCAAAGGCTTTTTCATTTTTGCGCAAGACGTTTAATGATTTAAGCTCTTCTATACGAGATAGCTTGGCAGAGATGATCAAAGGAAGCTTGTCACCTTCTCTTAAAAACACATACTTAAGATGTTTAGGTAACGGCTTGATACCAAATCTACGGGAGGATCCTCTAGACTTGATTTAAGATCGCCACTCTTCAACTCAACATCATTGAGCTTACTTAGTGGTCCCTATCGCCAAGGCTTCTTCTCTTAGCTCATCCTCAAAATCACCGCTAAGCTGGTCTAGATTAACCATACCATGACTATTCAGATTATCGATCAATCGCTCATATTCCGCTTCCCACACCTTGACTTGCTCGTCCATACGGTCATTGAAGTCATTAAATGACTCCTCAATAGAAAAGCCGGTTGGAGAACCAGAGGGTACTTGAATGGATTTAGAGACACTATAGCTCACCTCTTGGTCACCAACTCGAATAGTTACTTGCCCACCATCACAATCGATGAGGGCCCCTAGCGTGGATAGGAAAGGTCTCCCAAGAATCGTGGGACTTTTCATCTTTTCCCATATCTAAGACGTACCAATCAACGGAAAGGTAAATCTATCGATCCGGACTAAAATGTCTTTCGTAATCCCTGAAGCTTTCTTAGAAGATCTATCGTGAATCGAAGGTTCATGGAAGTGGGTTCTAGAAGACTTTGTAAACCAATTTGCTCACACACGAGACAATGGCATCGGTGATGGATGCACCCAAGTCACATAAAGAATTTGGAAAGACTAAGCCTCCCATCGCAATGTGAGCACGAATTTTCCGGGTCACCTCTTTTGATTGGTAAGTCGGATAATTGATCATTGAACAATCCTCACCAATTGCCTCGATCCATTTTCGCTAACTTCTTCTTGAAGAAACAACATCCTTGATGAATTTAGTATACTTAGGCATTTCAACCAAAACTTCGAGAGTGGAAGATTAACTGAGTATTTTTATTGCAGATTAAGCACCTTTCCGTACTTCTTATCTTCATGCAATGGGATGTTGCTCTTTCTCGGTGGAAATGGAAGCTTTTTCAAATCATCCTCGGAAAATACTTTCTTCGAGGATGAACTAACTGCTTTGTCTTCCACATCTTTCCACCTCACCGTCTTATCATTCTTTTTATTAGTCGAGGATCACCACACGGCGATCATTTGATTCATCACTCCTCGGGGATCGGCCACCGAGGATTCTTAATTGATTCTTCATTCCTCAAGGATCGACCACTCGAGGAATCTCAATTCTTTCACCTATCAGGATCACCACCGATGTCTTTCAACTTCTACACCTCTCGGGATCACCACCGAGTACCGCTGTAGCCAAGGGGATGATGGGTGCTCGACTTCCCTCCCGCCTTATCTTTGGCGGGAGGGGCTAGTGGTTTCCTGGTTGGGGACCACTCGATTGAGTACCACTTCTTAAGTTCATTGCAACCGGCCTCTCCCCACCGTATGGAAGTGAAGGAACCAAGTCGGTGCATTGGCCAAGATTCAATTAGGTATGAGCTACATGACCACCTTTGGGATTTCTCTCCGTGGAGTTTGGCATCCTTACGATGGTCTAGAAGCTTCTTTGGTCACCATTTGCTTCTCAAGGTGCTTGATCGAATTCATCAACAAGCTGGATATTATTATTTTGCTCCTCCGGAAGTTATTGTTCGCTCCTTGACTCCTTCGATAGAGTCCAATCTAGCTTCCGGATCATCAACGTGAGATGGACCTTGAGAGTTACGAATGTTTTGAGAGAAAGGTTGGTGGACCGACTTTGAAATGCGAGGATTTGGATTGTTAGGCCAACTTTGATTTAACCTTGATTTGGATTGGAAGAATTCAAGTTCGGGTTACGATTAAAACTAGGGTTTCGATTGAAATTCGAGTTTTGATTGAAATTTTGATTGAAATTAATTTAGATTTTGATTTGGGTGGAAACCTGGTTTCAAAAGTTGCCTTGGCGGTGAATTGATTACCAAACCTTTGATTTGGCTGGCCATTGAAGGCATTGATTTTGGTCTGTCAATCATAGGACGTAAACGAAGCGATATGCCCCATATCGTCACATACGGCATGCGACTTGGTTGTACTGTCCATGATTCTGGACAGCATTGACTTGATAAGAATTGGGGGCATGAATTGACACCGCCAACCATGTGGCGGTCCCGAGAACAATTCTCGCGATGATGAACTTGAGAGTTCTGTAAAAATGAAGGAGTCTGATAACTCGGATTTGGAGACGTGGTAAGCGTAGCCAGCTGCTGCTTCAGCATGGAAATCTCGTTCTGCATTTTCACCTCCTCGATCCTAGGAGGAGGTGGTGGTGCTGACGACTTGAAAGGAGGGGCATAATTATATTTGGCAATGTCTTGAACAATGCCCACCCTCTTGAGGCGTTTCTCCTCAGAAAGCCCCACTGATGAACTATTGACCATGCCCTTGGTGAGCTCGGTCAATCCACTGAAAAAGGTATTGACTTGCCTCTGCAAGTCTAACCCATGGTGGGGGCATTTACGAAGAAGAGCCTTAAATCTCTTCCATGCCTCAAAGAAAGATTCTGTTTCCGCTTGATAGAAATTATAAATTTCCCTCAAACACTGGTCTGTCTTGGCCGGTGGAAAGTATTGGCTTAAAAATTCTTTCTCCAATGCAGCCAGGTGGTAATGGATTCGGAGGAGAGAGCTATACCACTCTTTAGCTTCTCCCTTCAATGAGAATGGAAACTTGATGTAAGTTTAATCACATCCTCACTCACACCTTGAATGCGCGTGTCGTACCACATATCTCCAGGAATGTGTGTACGCGTGTGTGTGAGGATTTCGATCAGGGAACCGTGAAACATTGATGCATGTTGCATCATCCCGAATGAGACTGGGTTTGAGTTCGAAAGTTTGTGCGGTAATGGCTGGTAAGACGATAGCTGGGTTGACAGTTACTGCACCAGGCATGGCGTAGTCTGCCAATGTCCGTCTATCTTCAGCGGCCATTATTACAATTTCTTCGATTTCCCTTTGAAAAGATAGCTCAAACTCTTGATCTTCGGCTTTTCCTTCGTCAAAACGAAGTCTTCGCCTATTGGGTCGGACTATGGTACGCTCGATGTCAGGGGAGCAAAGTAATGGTCCTTGTGACTACGAGTTTGCATAAACCGATCCCAAACTCAAGTTGAGAAAACCTAAATCTAAGGAAAGGAAACCTAAAAACTAATAAATTAAAGACCTGATATCTAAAAGATTAAAAACCTTAATCTAAGATCAAAAACCTAAAGAAAAGAGAAGAAAAGAGAAAGATTAAGAAAGAAAGGGGGACGGACGGGCGTCCACTTATGTGAACGAGCGTCTGCCCAGAAAATAGACTGAACGAGCGTCCAAACTGGTGAACGTTCGTTCAAGGATCGGAAAACGCTCTTGGAATGAAAATTTTACACAGTGAAGCAGCGTTCAAACTAGTGGACGCCTTCGTCCATAGGCAAGATTTTTTCGAGCGTAAACGATATCGTAACAAGCAGAAAGCATGGGAAAAAGAGGCAGAGGAAAGGATAACTAAACCTAGAGGAATCAAAGACTACGAAACTTAACTACGAAAAACCCTAATAACCAAAACTATAAACTACCTAAGAAAATTTAAAAGCGAGAAAAGCAGAAAACACTAAAAAAGAGGAAAAACATGTGTTGAAATCTTCTAACCCCAAAATGGAAGGGAAAGCAGTGGATTTTGACCTAAAAGCGGTGTCGGACGGCCTCGAGCGAAAGTTATGGCCAAAATACTATCAAGTGCTAAACGGACCCTTTTATCCTAAAATTTGATCGTGAAAGGTGTGAGTCGATGATTCAACCTTAGATGTCCCCTAATCAATGTAAGAACGAGAAAAGATAGAAGCAGGCGGTAGAAACAAGAAAAGCCATCTGAAACAAGAAAATGCAGGCGGGCGCCCAATTAATGGACGGGCGTGCACTGAGTTTAGGATCGAACGGCCGTCCAAAAATATGGACGTTCGTTCAAGGGGTCAAAACGATCTGAGATTGAAATTTTCACGGTGAGCGGGCGTTCATAAGTATGGGCGCTCATCCGGATGCAAAAATTTTAAAAAGCGAGCGTAAACGATTGCGAAACAGAGAGGATAAGAGAAAGAAAACAGAGCGAGGAAAAGGAGGAAGAAACTAATCACAAAAACTTTAAAACTTCAAACCCTAAAAATCTAAAACAAAAACCTAACTACCTAAAGGTTAAACTAAAAACAAACCAAAAAAGCGAAACAAAAACAAATCTAAAAGCGAAAACGAAAAAAAAAAAAACAAAAACAAAAACTAGGCAACCGTCCGGTTCCCCGGCAACGGCGCCAAAAACTTGTCACGGATTTTATTAATACGAAATAAACAAGTAATAAAACCGGTTAACCTCAAGTGCAAGGATCGTAGTATAGAGGCTATGCCGGGTCGATCTTACGGGGAACTAGACTGTTGTTAATCCTAGCTTTTGTTTTAACTAACTATGTCACGAATCTAACCTAACGAACATCTAACCTAAACAAATATGCAGAAAAAGTAACTAGACAGAGGATTGCTCCAATGCTAGGCAAGACTGAAAGCGATAAAAACTAAACTAAAGTGCAGGAAAAGTAAAACTAAAGCTAAGCAATTCAAGTTTAAAGGATTAAAATCAATTTATAACGAACGAACAAGCAATCGATCCACCTATCCTATCAACATTCAATTCTAATTCGGATTAATTTGTGATCTCTACTCAAGTCGTGATTCACCTAATCGAAGGCATAAACTCCTACTCGTAGACGAGTTCGTTTCTAATCTTTTATCTCTCGATGTTAAAGATTACGTCTTTCTAACCTAGGCGTGAAATCTTTCAATTTCTAATCTAGAGATTTAATCTAATAACTTTCGTTTTGATTAGATTAAAGGTCTAAACTTTTATCATGGTGATCTAACATTAACATGACTCTCATCAAGTTAAAACAATCATAAAAGCAACGATCTTTCGATGTAATTGCAATACACAATAATAAACAATGATAAAAGAAACAACTTCGAAGTAGAAACTCACGAATTAATCACGAACAAAATCGAATTGTTGAATTGGACGGCTTCACAACGCTTGTTCAAAGAGGATTAGCCTCTTAGCATCCTTTGAAAGCTTGAAATTGATGAAATAAAGAACATAAATCTAACTATCTAATCTAGATGTTTTATTGCATAAAAGCGGAAAATAAAGGAGTAAAAGCGCAGCAATTTGCTCCACAGGGTTTAGGGATCGAAAATGTTATTTAGGTTTGAGAAAACGCCGCTTATATAGAGTTTTGAGGCGGTTTGGCTAAGTCGGCAAACGGACGCCCGTCTGCTTCAATGGACGCTTCGTCCAGATTTCTTGGACGCTAGGTGAACGCTGCTCGTTGACGCAGCGTTTGAACTCTCTCGAATGTAAAATACGATTACGGACGCCGATTCACTTTTACAGACGCCCGTCCACTACTCAGCTCCAGTATTTTGCTCATAAATTCACTTCTAGGGCTCCGAATGAGGTGATTCAACATGCGTTGGAAAGCTATTTCAATCCTCTACAACTTTCATCAAGACAACTTTCCTGAAAGTGCCTACAAGTGTGGACAAAATCCCCATGAAGTGCCTGGTTCGGTTTCTTCAATGATTCTTCACTTAAACATCTTTCAACTCTTCCATCTTCATGTGATCATCGTTTAAGCTCCTTACTCATCATGAAAACGTATCTAACAACATGATAGAAACATGCAAAATGTAACATCATACGAATAAACATAAAACACCGATAAAATCACGTAAATATCTCGATTTTGCATTTAAACACATTTAAAACTCGTTTACTAAATAATTCGATAAAACCAACACTTTTCTATAAAAAGTACTAAAATACCAAGGATATTGTTACGGGAATAACGTCATATAAATCATAAATTTCACCCTTAACATCCACATATACCAAAAGATAAATTACAGTGGTGCTGGTATTGTAGATGAAAAGCGAAGCGTCAGCAGTAGCGTTCCCGAAGTTACTAGAAAGGAGAAAACCCTTGAGCGCCTCATACTTAGCCCTAGGGGCTTGTTTCAACCCATAAATGGCCTTTCGTAACTTACATACATGGTCAGGAAGCTCAGTGCTGATTAACCCCAGTGGCTGGGCCAAATAAACATCCTCAGACATATGACCCTATAAAAACGTGTTGTTTATGTCTAGCTGGCGTAAGGACCACCCCTGAGAGAGAGCTAGAGCAAGAACAACATGCACTGTAGTGTGCTTAACCACCGGACTAAACTTCTTAAAGTAGTCAATACCATGGCGTTAAGTGAACCCTTTAGCCACAAGCCGGGCCTTGTGACGATCAATAGATCCATCTGGGTGACGCTTGAGACAAAAATTCCACTTAGAACTGATGACATTCTGATTAGGACGAGAAGGAACCAGGGGCCATGTCTCATTGCGAATGAGAGCGTCATACTCCTCCTGCATGGCAGTTCTCCAATTGGGATTTTTAAGGGCTTGGGTGATGTTGGTGGGTTCAGTGTCAAGGGAATTAGGAAGATGAGTATGAAGGTTGAGCTTTTGAATAGGTTTATGAATATGATTACGAGCATGAGTACGCATAAGGTGAGTGAATAGGGAATGGAGGAGAGTGAGGGGGGTGGTGGAGGAGAGTGAGGGGGTGGTGGAGGTGGTGGTGGTGGTGGGGGTGGTGGTGGGGGGGAGGAGGTGGTGGGGGCGGGGGAGGTGGAGAGGGAGAAGGGGGAACCCAGTCAGAGATGGATGGAAGAGGGGGGAAGGAGAGTAAGGGTCCGAAGGTGTGGTGGATTTGAAGGGGAAAATGGACTCAAAAAACTTGACATGACGCGAGATGTACAGATGAGACTCGGCTAGATCATAGCAGTAGTAGGCGTGTTGATTAATAACATAGCCAAGAAAAACACAAGGGCGGGAACGAGGTTGGAGTTTGTGACTGGTGTAGGGACGTAGCCAGGGATAGCAGAGACATCCAAAGATGCGAAGTTTAGTAAAATTGGGAGGAGTTTTAAAGATTGCTTCATGGGGGTACGTATTTTGAGAGTTGGTGTGGTGTTTAGGGTGATTTTATGTGATTTATATCGTTGTATTTCGTAACAAATTCCTCCATATTCGTATAATTTGCATAGAAATTAAGGGTTTAATCGAATTATTGAGCAAATGAGTTTTAAAAGTATTAAAGTGCAAAATCGAGCTAATTACGTGGTATTATTGGTGTTTTCTATCTATATGTATGATTTTACATTTTGCATGTTTTTGTCGTGTTGTAGGTACATTTGCATGGCATAGGATGAGCTAAAAAAGATATTCAATTGAAGGTTAGATAGAAGGAGAAAGATGCAAGTGAAACTTGGAATGAAGATTTAGAAAAGCCGAACGAGCGTTCAAAATTATATAGGACGGGCGTCCATCGCCTCAAACGTGGAGTCCAGATGAATAGAAAGGATAAATATGGGAATATATTTATTTCTATTTTATTAGGGTTTAAGCTTTTCTAATAATAACCCTAAGTCGGCAAAACTACTTATAAAAGGTGGCATGCGTAAAACGAGAACATATACACACGGAGACGAACACACGGCGCAAGAACGAGGAGCCGACCACTCGGTCGACCGAGTGCCCTCGCTTTCGGTCGACCGAGCCATTTTTTTATTTTTTTAATTTTTTTATAGTTTATTTTCTTGTTTCCCAACGATGAATAAAGGCTGAGCAATCCGATCAAGCTCTGTGAAACTGTTTCAAATGACGAACTCGATTTCAATTCTTGGATGTTTTGTAAGTTTAATTTAAAGTTGTCTTCTTTTCTATGATTAATTGTTATCTTGCAAATTAAATCAAGAGATGTTTGCTTGTTGATGTTTACCGTATGGAGAGTCGGTGTAAACTTGATCACCATAGAAAGAGTAGAGCTTTAACCTATTTAACGAGAGTTGTTAGGTTAGGAGTCTAGGTTCATCATGAATCACAATTTTAGTTAATTCATTACAAGGTTATCTTAGAAAGAGATTGAGGATATCATCATCACGGAAAAGATGAGATTTTGCATTCGTTTATTTTATCAAGTTGTCCTTGTTCTACCTTCATGTTTATATCTTTTGAGTTAATAGAACTTAGAAATACGAGAGTTAATAAGTTCATTAGATTATCGTGAAGGAAAGTAGCAATAATTATTCCAACAAGCGAGAGTTGAGGATAATGTTGTTAGATTAGGGTTTTAAATCCGTATCTTTGCTTTGTAAATGCGTTAGTTAAACCGAGAGGTAAACTAATTAATGGCGTGATAAATCGAGAGAGAGAAACGCTTCTTTAGATAAGATTTAAATCCAAGGAAACTTGTGAAGGAATGTTTGTATTTCTTATTACTTTCGGTGGGGTGATGGTTATGGAATTGGTGGATCATTGCTCGTTCGTTATTTGTTCAGTGTTAGTTATTATGTTTCTTTGGTTAGTAGAATAAGTTTTATTTATTTTGTTATAAATATCGTTTCTGGCTTTGGGTGACAATCCTCTGTCGATTTATTTTATCGTTTTTAGTTTCATTTTATTACTAACAATTTAGAAGAATTAATAAGATTAGATTCAACATCCCAATTCCCTGTGGATCGATACCCGTACTTACCCTACTATGCTAGCATTTACCCGATATTCGGTCGGTTAGGAGTTAGTTTGCATGTTAGGTATAGGTTTATAAATTATTTTTTTGTTTAGTGATGCAAAATCCTCCGAACAAAATTGGCGCCGTTGCCGGGGAATTGGTGTTTTTGTTGAATCTAATTGAGTTAATTTTTCTATTTTGTTACGATTTATTTTTTTTTTTTCTTTCAATAAAAGTAGCATCACACAAATTGAGAGTTTTATTTTTGCCGTGTTTGATGACCGTTGGGTTAAGAATGTGCAAAAGTTTTTTACTCGATTTGTGAAGCGTGAAGTGTAACCTAATATGTGACCTAGTGTGCTCTGTGCTTAAATTTATCCGTATGTCTTTGTATGTGTGATTTGATGATCTGAATTGCCATGAGTTTAAGATGTTAGTCTAGGGTTTTGGTGTGCTTTACTAAGTTGCGAGGTTGATGTATCGAACTTTCACACGGGCGTTCGGCTCATTGAACGCCCGTCCAGTGCAAAATTTTCAGGCAACCGCCCATTTGGTATGTTGAACGCACGTTCAGGTTCCAATTTTTTTTAATTTGATTTTTATTGCTTTATGTGACATGGATATTTTCATACGAGCTTCTGTGGCTAATTATTTTTACGTAGATGTTCTGAACTTGCATGTTTATATCTTTCCATCTACTGATCCATGTTAAATAATTGATTAATTTTTATATACATGCTTCATTAATTAACATGGATGTTTTATTGTGAGCCTCTGTGGCCTTTGTATATGCGTAGATGTCCTGTTCTTTCACCGTTATGGTTTTCTTTCCATCTATTGCAATCCATGTTGAGTAATTCACCTAGCTAGCCGTGATTCCAAATTTGACTTATGCTGTTCCTTTTGTCGTCTATCTAGGGTGTTAGGGTTGTTAAAGGCACGTCTACACTTGACATGGCAAGCTTCTGTGGCTTTGCATAATCGAATTTTGTTGCGCTTCTGTGGCGTTATTGAGTAGACGTTTATATTCTTGACCGTGCTTAGATTAGGGCGACATCTATGGAATTAGTTGGGCTAGTTTATTTTCTTTATTTTCGTTTTGCCTTTTTAGTATAGTTGCATATCATTTAGTTGCATTGTATTTTATTCTGTTTTTTTTCCTTCTTTTTATTTTTATTTATCTTTTTAGTGCACCTAGCCCTACTACTTTGTAGTGTCCTCTATCCTTATTTCTTTTTGATAAATCTTGTAACGCGCATTTACACTTTCATTTGGAGTTTGATATTTCTGTATGCACATGTGGTCCATATTTGTTTTGTAATCTTCTGTGGCTTTATGTTTGACGCTTAGATGTCCTGTGTTTTCCCTGTGTGGTGATTTTTCCATCTGAGCAATTATTTCTTGTGCTTATATCAAACTTTTCTGCGCAATATGATATATTTTTCCCTTGTGTTCCCCGAGGTCCGTTTTGTTTTGTTTTTCAAGTGTGCAGGATATTTTCGATAGCAATTGTGAGCTTTTAGATGAATTCGTTTTTCGGTGGATGGTCCACGATCTCATCGATTTCTTCACGCATTTCTGGATACGGATCTAGACCACTTTTAATTGCCACCTTCGAATTACAATCACTAAGTACTTCATTTCTTTTAATTTCGCACAACTTTGAGGACATGTTGTGGTTTAAGTGTGGGGAGGAATGATTTGATGTGTATCTATCATTTGCTTATATTATGATTCTATCTTTGAAATGAGCTAAAATTTTTCAAAATTTTTGTTTTGTCCCGAGTAAGCAATGCATATTTTTGTTCGGTTTTAATATTCATTGATGCTATATACCGTATGTCCAGTAAGTTAGTTGTTTCACCCGATATATATTTTTCACGAGCCATAGTGAACGATGAGCTAATTTATAAAGTTATACCCCTTTTGACTAGTGATTCTTGATTATCTTATAAGTCGTGTGTTTAGTGCTAACATAGATATCTTGAGATTTATAATAGTTTGTGTTTAGAGCCAAAGTATGATATACTGTGAATATCTGAGGTTTGAATGTGATAAGTAACACGTAACTTATTGTCAAATGAAAAAGTTGAGTTTATAATGAAGAATTATTGGGTGTGTCGAAAGCTGGTCGATGATTGGAGTGCGATAGGGTATACTACGTATGTCCTATACCACTATGATGACCAAAAGCTCACGACAGTCAGAAGAAGCTGCCTTATGATTTGAGTAAGGTAGGGTATATCTCGAATGTCCTATTCTGTGCTATGACAGGCAAGAGCTCATTCGATGTGTGTTTAAAAGTGAAATAGTTAAATCAACTTATATAAGAAGTGGTATGAATGAATGAAAGACTTAGTTATCGCTCATCTTATCCCTAGTATAAAAGTAATGAGATATCTTTGTAGGATTATCTCTCAGTGAGTATGTCGAGAAAGGTCCTAAATGTATTCTATCATCTTTTTCGGGATATGTCACATTTTGTAGGGTACATCTTATAAGTATCAGTTATCTCTAGTTTGAAGGGGGTATTAACTAGTTTGCTTGAAATTTTCAAGTTTGGACTTAGTGGAAGTTTGTTATGGCTTTGCACACACACCGGGGTGAACCTCTAAGTTATTGAATATGCGTTATATGTGTTGAGATGTCTATCTTTTTCCGAGCCTTGGTTTCATTTTGTTTTGCTCGGGATGAGCAAAAGCTAACAAATTCCTCCATATTCGTATAATTTGCATAGAAATTAAGGGTTTAATCGAATTATTGAGCAAATGAATTTTAAAAGTATTAAAGTGCAAAATCGAGCTAATTACGTGGTTTTATTGGTGTTTTCTATCTATATGTATGATTTTACATTTTGCATGTTTTTGTCGTGTTGTAGGTACATTTGCATGGCATAGGATGAGCTAAAAAAGATATTCAATTGAAGGTTAGATAGGAGGAGAAAGATGCAAGTGAAACTTGGAATGAAGATTTAGAAAAGCCGAACGAGCGTTCAAAATTATATAGGACGGGCGTCCAACGCCTCAAACGTGGAGTCCAGATGAATAGAAAGGATAAATATGGGAATATCTTTATTTCTATTTTATTAGGGTTTAAGCTTTTCTAATAATAACCCTAAGTCGGCAAAACTACTTATAAAAGGTGGCATGCAAAGCAGAAAACGAACATATACACACTGAGGCGAACACGGCGCAAGAACGACCGAGAGCCGACCACTCGGTCGACCGAGTGCCCCCCTTTCGGTCGACCGAGCCATATTTTTTAATTTTTTTAAATTTTTATAGTTTATTTTCTTGTTTCCGACGATGAATAAAGGTGAGCGATCCGATCAAGCTCTGTGAAAAACTGTTTAATGACGAACTCGATTTCAATTCTTGGATGTTTTGTAAGTTTAATTTAAAGTTGTCTTCTTTTCTATGATTAATTGTTATCTTGCAAATTAAATCGAGAGATGTTTGCTTGTTGATGTTTACCGTATGGCGAGAGTCGGTGTAAACTTGATCACCATAGGAAAGAGTAGAGCATTAACCTATTTAACGAGAGTTGTTAGGTTAGAGTTCAGTTCATCATGAATCACAATTTTAGTTAATTCATTACAAGGTTATCTTAGAAAGAGATTGAGGGATATCATCATCACCGGAAAAGATGAGATTTTGCATTCGTTTATTTTATCAAGTTGTACTTGTTCTACCTTCTTGTTTTATGCTGCAGGTTAATAGAACTTAGAAATACGAGAGTTAATAAGTTCATTAGATTATCGTGAAGGAGAGTAGCAATAATTATTCCAACAAGCGAGAGTTGAGGATAATGTTGTTAGATTAGGGTTTTTAAATCCGTATCTTTGCTTTGTAAATGCGTTAGTTAAACCGAGAGGTAAACTAATTAATGGCGTGATAAATCGAGAGAGGAAACGCTTCTTTAGATAAGATTTAAATCCAAGGAAACTTGTGAAGGAATGTTTGTATTTCTTATTACTTTCGGTGGGGTGATGGTTGCGGGAATTGGTGGATCATTGCTCGTTCGTTATTTGTTCAGTGTTAGTTATTATGTTTCTTTGGTTAGTAGAATAAGTTTTATTTATTTTGTTCGCAAATATCGTTTCCTGGCTTTGGACTGACAATCCTCTGTCCAGTTTATTTTATCGTTTTTAGTTTCGTTTTAGTACTAACAATTTAGAAGAATTAATAAGATTAGATTCAACATCCCAATTCCATGTGGATCGATACCCGTACTTACCCTACTATGCTAGCAATTACCCGATATTCGATCGGTTAGGAGTTAGTTTGCATGTTAGGTATAGGTTTATAAATTATTTTTTTGTTTAGTGATGCAAAATCCTCCGAACATGTGGGCATACGATTGATAAGGCAAACAGCGGTAGCGAAGGCATAGGGCCAATAGGAGGTGGGTACGGAAGCGTGATTAATGAGAGCTATGCCAGTTTCGATAATATGCATATTTCGGCGTTCAGAAATACCATTATGTTCAGGGGTGTGAGGCGGGGTGGTGAAGAAAGAAATACCGTTGGTTCCAAAATATTCACGAAGAGATATAAATTCACCACCGTTATCAGAGTAAAGTATTTTAATTGATGTTTCGAAGTATTTTTCAACAATTGAGCGGAAGCGGATAAAAATGGAATGGACGTCATATGATCAACAAAAATTATAAAATATTTGAAATCATCAACGGAAATAATAGGTGATGTCCACACATCACTAAAAATGACCTCGGGAGGACGAGAAGAATGTAAAGTGGATGCACCAAATGGCAGTTTATGTCTTTTACTCTCTAGGCATGAATAGCAATGTGTAAAAGAATTATTACTAGACTGTAAATCATAAGTGCGTAAAACAGACGATAAAATTGGATGAGCCGGCTGACCCAACCGATGATGCCAATCTTGGGAGGAGGCTTTATTAGATGCAAAGGCGATAATAGGAGGACTTGGCCACTCGTACAAGCCATTTTTAACTGGTCCACGGAGGATTGGTTTGGTCGTCTGAATGTCCTTCACAATAAATTTAGAATGTAAGAATTCGAGAGATAGATTATTGGCTTTGCACAACTGTGAGATAGAAAATAAATTTTGGGACATACTAGGGACACAGATGACATTACGTAATGGAATGGATTTAACAGAATTAACGGGAATTGAAGAAATGCCAGTGTGAGTAATAGAGAGGCCTTTACCATCACCAACCAGAAGATCATCAGTGCCAGTGTATGGTGCATGAAGAAATAAATTCTGCAAGTCCGAAGTCACATGATGTGATGCTCCACTATCCAATAGCCAGTTGGGAGCATTGGAATCAAACTGAGCCGAGTCATGTGATTGAGCGGTAACATTGGCCTGAGTCCGTGATGATTGTTGACCCGGTGATCCAAAGATGTGACCAATCTGATTACCAAATGTCGGACAATTCTGTGCATAATGACCCTGAACAAAACAAAGTTGGCATTTACCCAGAAAAGGACGACGAGTCGAGCTGGTTGCACCATTGCGCTGATCCTGAAACGAGCTGCGAGATGGACCACCCGAAGTCCATTGATTCCCACCGTTTGGGCCAAAGCTACGGGCCTGATCTTGCGCGAACTGCGGGGCCTGCCCATTTCCTAGCGACGTTTGATGGGGCAGCCAGCTATCGGGCTGCTGAGGGTAGTGCACCTGCTGTTGGTGAGATGGGTGTGAGGGAAGACGATATACGGCGTGGGCCATGGCTGGACCGAACTGAGAAGCTGTCGGCGGCGAGTATGGCTGAAAATTGAGGAGTTTCTCATGAAGCTCCTCAAACGTTATCGTGGAATCTCGAACAGCAATTGCACGAGCAATATCTGAGTATTCTGGTCCAATATTAGCAAGGACGAGATGAACAAAATCATCATGATCCATGGGTGTCCTGAGTAGGGCGAGTTCATCCCGTTTGTGCTTCATCATGTACAGGTATTGATGAACTGAAGCTGTCCGACGATGATGATCCCTCATGGCATTCTTGAGGTTCCGAATTCTTGCCTTCGATGGGGTGGCATAGACATCTGAGAGAGTTTTCCATGCCTCGGTTGTTGTTTTGGTACCGTAGAGAAGTGTCGTTGTTTCAGGGGTGAGAGAGGCAATGATCAGATTGCGGATTAAATTATCCTGACGAGTATGAGTCACGAAGGCAGGATTGGCCGAGGTTGATTTGGCCATTGGCGGCGGTGATGGTGGCTGCCGGTGTCTCTTTGGTACCATCTACGTACCCAAAAAGACCGTTTCCAACGAGAAGAGACTCAATTTGCATGTGCCAGACGTAGTAGTTGGTGGCATCAAATTTAATTGTGGCTTGAGCAGCCGTATTGAATGTGATAACATTGGTGGCAGCCATTAAATCCGGCGAGATGCTTTGGAGAAGAAGAAGGGGGAGGGAAGCCGGCGGTGCAAATTGCAATTTAAGGTATAAAAAAAAATTAAAAGAGATTTGATCGTGAATGCTCTGATACCATAACACGATATTTGGAAATTATGATTTTGATTACTTGATAATGGTAAACCTTTACAAACTATATATAGTAAAATACAGTAACCTGTAGAAGCTAATCACGGCTAAATATATGCCTAAATATATGCTAGCTATAATTACACAAAATACACAATAAATACAGCTAAGTAATAAATACGGCTAATATTGATGATGTTATTTTTTTTTTTTCTGTGGAGTCAGAAGATGGTTGTAAAACTCCAGGTTTCTTTAATAAAATGATCTAAGTTTTAAAAAAAAAAAAAAAAAACGCAATGTCAAAGTTATCTCTTAAAAATATATTTTCGAAAAAAAAAATCGAACTAAAAGACCTCTTTACTCATGAAGTCGCCAGAAGAATTTCAAAAAATATGTAGAATTCGATTACTGGTTGTGAGTACGTGTTGTGTGAGTACGTTTGATTGTGGATATATCATATGCCGGTAGAGGTAATATTGTGATGTCATACATAAATATAATGCAATAAAAGAACATGTTCCGCGAAGCAAATTCGTGCCGCCAACAAAACCGCCAACGGTGTTGAATACATTGATTCCCTTCAGGTTTGTATCTTCCTCGGGAATAATTTGGCCGGCCGGATCCGGAAAACATGTTGAGCTTGGAATGGGAATATTGTGGGTCCTCAAAAAAAGGGAAAAAGAAAAACCTGTTGGACCATAATTGTTGGCTTTGGCTACGAAGAGAGAAACGATTCACATGGTTTCCACATGGGATTACTAAAGTGTGGCTTTGATGTCTTTCCCAAAGTCCAAAAATTTATTGGAGTCGAAGGGCATATCAATCCATTGGTACTAAAAACATATTTCAAAATTCAGAGATTGTCTTGTACGTGCAGTTTTCCAACATAAAAGTTTGAAATTAATACTCCCTTCGTCTTATATATTACTCCCTCCATTTCAATTTATGTGAGGCAGTTATCAAAATAATTTGTTCCATATTATCTGAGGCAGTTACAATTTCAATGCAACATTAATGATATTTTTTCATTGTTTTATCCTTATTTATTGCAATATGATAGATAAAAAA
Source organism: Gentiana macrophylla (assembly GCA_026214975.1). Taxonomy (NCBI): domain Eukaryota; kingdom Viridiplantae; phylum Streptophyta; class Magnoliopsida; order Gentianales; family Gentianaceae; genus Gentiana; species Gentiana macrophylla. Next base: position 23,079,049 of record CM047809.1, on the reverse strand, counting down.
AAATACCACATTAATTATATCTAATGACTTTTAAGTCATTTCATTTTAAACTCAATGCATTAATTAACTTTTCTTAATATGTGTAATTTAGACAACTGTCTCAGATAATTCGAAAGGGAGGGAGTACAAGGACTTTTAAAAATTTCTTCGGTTATATTTAACTGGGTCAGTTGTCAAGAGGGACGGACGTAAACCAGAGGTACAGGTCCGGAGGCAAGGCCGACAATGCCACGGTCTAGAGCCCCATAAAAAATTGTAAATTGACATTTTTTTTCATGTTTTAGTTGTGTATTTTAGGTCTAGTTTTATTTTTTACTTAATCTAAAATATCGTTATAGGCCCAAATTAATACAAGAATTAAGTTTAAAAAAAGTAATCAAATTACGTTACATTTTTTTACGTCGCTCATAATTCTAGTATAAGCAAAAATAGTTGTTATGTCATATTTTTTCATACAGTAAAAGACGTTAAATATATTTTTGTCTAAGGCCCTCGATATCATAGGGACGGCCCTGAGAGGTGGGGGTATATTAGTCCTCTTTGAATATAAAAAATACACTAGTATTAATAAGATGTATTTTATTTGCTTCCTTTAAAATTTATTTCTGCCTCTATAACATGTATTTTATTTTTCTTTCTCCTTTACTGTTTGTTTGTTTGTTTGTTTGTTTGTTTTTTCCTCTACTCGTCTTTTTTCCCTTTCTTCCTGTCTCTCCGGTTGCTTTTTCTAGCTCCGGTTGCTAGATGTGGTGACTCTTTCTCAAGCTCTATGGACTTGCTTGTGGACGGGGCATTTTGATAGGAATTTAGCTGCCGGGGCTGGCGGCGGCGGCTAGAGGCTGACATTTTGGAGCTGACCAGAGTTCTTCTCTTAAACCCAACAGGAACATTAGCTCCATTCACACCTTTTCTCTGCAAGTCTTTGACTTGTATACGGTGGTAGGAGCTAGATCTAGGTCGTCCTGCTTGGATCTCAGGCGAGTCCGTCGGTGTGCATGGCTCAGTTTTAGTGGCATATTGTTTGTCCGGTTGGCTCACTTTTAGATCTGTTTTTCGCCTTACATATTTGATGGGTAAGCTTTTCTTTCAGGCTCCCTCTGATGTGCTGGTGGCAAGCTGCGGTATTTGGTGGTGAGCAACTTTCGGTTGAGGATCCATAGTGAAGAAGATAAGAAAAATATTGTAATATTTTGTGTATGTTTTTAGTTGTTTAGCTTGTGGTCTGTGTTTTGTCAACTAATAGATTGATTTAGAGGACCCGTGTCCAGGGGCGGACACACATGGGCAAAGGTGGGGTCCATGGATCACACTTAAATTTTCATGCGAATTTACTAATATACACCTCTAATAATATTAACAACTGTCTATGTATATTAGTTTAGACAATCCTTAATCAAATTATTTATTTAGTTCAACTAGTTAGAAGGTGTGTTACTAACCCTAAGGTCATTAGTTTGAAACTCGGGGTATTGGAATTTGGCCCCCCACTTGGAAAAATTCCTTGGTCCGCCGATGCCCGTGTCTGAACGTCATTTAATCCTTTGGAGAATTTTTTGTCAACTGATCAACACACTTTTCCTAAACTATCACTTGACTTTATTGTGATGTAGACTCAGTTAGTGTTGTTAGGGTAGTCCAGCCTTGTACTGGGTAGTAATCCAGTGAGGGCTAGGTTGTAGTCCGGCGATAGGCTGGGTCCTTAGTCTTGCGGAGGCTAGTTTTTTTTTGTAAATTAGTTACCTTTCAGGGATTATAAAATCTTTCTTCCTTTGTTGAAAAAAAAAACTTAACAATTTTTTACTAGTCTTTATCAAAGTGATAAATTTTAACAAATTTTATTAAAATTTTAGATTGAGGATATTTTCCTCTATTATTCTTATTATTCAAATAAAATATACTTGTCTGATTGTAAAAAAAACACGCTATTATATTTCCCCGTTGTCCGGGGACCTGCGCCTGCCCCAGGTTGTCAAAATAAAAAATATTAAGAAGTGATTTAATTTTTTGATATTAATAATGAAATGGCTAAAAGTTATTAGATATAGAATTTTCTTAAAATACCACCTAGTAATAAATATAAAAAATGCTCATTTAGAAATGAAATACCATGTAATTATTTGTTATGTTTGTTGTGTTAGTCGTTGTGATGGTAAGTTGATGCAGTAACATGATTATTCAAAAATAATAATATATCATCACAAACGACACGTGTTTTCTTAAATAATTTTTTTGACGGGCTATTACTAAAAATTATATAAAAAAGTAATGATAGTTGCACAACACAATGCACAAAACATGTGTTCAAAAAAAATGCACAAAACAATTTTACTCTATTGATCATGTTATGGATCTATTGATTCATATGCATCCCATAATGATCAATTGTGTAAGAGTGTATTGTATTGCTTTTTTGTAAACATTTTCTTGTAGAACAAACATTTTCCTATCTATAAAAATATATGCAACTAATTGTTAGGCATTGTGTCCGAAAAATAATAATGTATTGTATTGTTTTTTAGATGAATATTGTATTGTTTTTAAGTAAATGAAATCACATTTGTTATTGATCCTTTTATTTGTATATTTGTATATATTTTAATGTACATCACTGAAAACCCCAAATGGTTTATAATGTGACCATAATACTCGGTGCATAAAGGTTATTTTCAAGAGGATTGAATCTATTGTACAGATACTCTTTAAATGTTAAGTCCGTGGTGAAATTAATTGAAGTTCGGGATCTTTCAATTAACACACCATTAGTGCCCCATAACACTTCATGTGTGACCGCCTGATCTGGGCCGTATTGGACATCTTAGAGGCAACACTTATATATGATTTGATCATGTAGGACTTGACCGATTTGAAGATCTCATGAAAATTCCATAATGCATGAGAGAATCTAAGTAAATCACAAGATGACAATTTATGGATTAATCTTAATCCTTGTGTGATCATACACTCATTCCTGTTTCGATGTGATGTTTGATGTGGCGTTAAAGTTAGCGCAGTGAAGCTTTCTCAAACACGTTCATGTTGGCATCATACAAGGATAGGTAGCCGGTTATTAATGTAAGTACAAAGATGGAGTCAATTTCTTCCCGTGGGAAGTAGAAAGAACGTTTTTCGTTTGTTAATTCTAGAACTGATCGATTGGCCGAGTTTATGATCTTGTATTATGAATATCGATCGATAGTGAATTAATGGTAGTCGAGGAAAAGACTTTATGATGGTGTAAACAGAAAATGCCAGGCTTCATATACGAATCGGCTATAGAAGGTTGTCCGTAGGTAATGGTTATATCAATATCAATATATATATATATATATATATATATATATATATATATATATATATATATATATATATATATATATATATATATATATATATATATATATATATATAGTAGAGTGAGTAATTATGTGATCGAAAGAGTGCAATCCCGATGCATAATATCATGATTAATAAAAAGGATGATATGATTGAAGAGTTTGATCAGTTATTCGATTTATTGAGGCTTTTGGCCATAGGTCCATGGTCCCAGATTGGCTCCCGATATACGAGTTGAAAAGAGTTCTATTTTATAGATTTTTGTCCATAAGGACAAAATTATCAAAAAATCGTGATAGAAGGAAACTGTAATTTAATAAGGACAAAAGTAACAATCATGAAGTAACAAATGTGGAATAGAGTAAATATAAAGTAACAATTGTGAAACACAAAGTAACATTAACACGTGAAGTAACAATTTTAAAGTAACAATTGTGATTTTTGTCCATTATAATCATGAAAATGTTACTTTTATCCTTCCAGACCCATTTATTAATTTTTTGTCCTTATGGCCCATTCCCCCTCTATTTTAATTGTCTGGTTAGATGGAAAATAGTTTTCTATTTCATAGAATATGCTTTTGTTATTTATTTGGTAAACAAAGATTTAAAATGGAAAATAGTTTTATATTTATATAAGTGTGATGCGCTACTTATTAGTTGTAGAAAATAGTTTTCTATTTAATTATATGTACAAGTTTATTATTTATATGATAAATAATAATTATGTGAACAAGATATTAGTTATCTGATAAATAATATAATTAGGTTTCTCATAAAAAAAAATATAATTAGGAGATTCACTTTATTATTTATTCGGGAAATAATAAAGAAATAAGGGGGAAGGGGCTACAAGGACAAAAAAATTAATAAATGGGTCTGGAAGGACAAAAGTAACATTTTCATGATTATAAAAAACAAAAATCACAATTTTTACTTTAAAATTATTACTTCACGTGTTAATGTTACTTTGTGTTTCACAATTGTTACTTCATATTTACTCTATTCCACATTTATTACTTCATATTTGTTACTTCATAATTGTTACGTTTGTCCTGATTAAATTACAGTTTTCTTTTATCCCGGTTTTTAGATAACTTTCTCCTTTTGGACAAAAATCTAAAGAAATAAATTAGTTTTCTTTTACTAAAAGAAAATGAAATTGATCATTTGAGAAAGGGGCCAGAGGCCAGAAGGACAAAATAAGATACAAACTGGGGAAAAAGGACAAGAAAAAAAAATGGTTCAGAAGGATAAAAACGCGCATGTTACTACATGTGTTACTACATGTTGTTGTAGCAACATGTAGTAACACATGTAGTAACATGCGCATTTTTGTCCTTCTCAACCACTATCTTTTTTTTGGTCCTTTTTCCTCATTTTAGACCAAAAACAGTCATGCACAACCTTTAACCTTTTGAGAAAAAAAACTCTTAATTGTATTAGGACTAATCTAATACTTGCAATATAATTTTGAAAGAGTTGTCCATCTCAAAAAAACAACAGAAAATTCAACGTGGCTTTTCTCAAGGTCTTCGGTGCATATTGCATAAAATAGGGGAGGAAAAAATAGTTTTTCTTACATTCCTAAATTAGAGATATCGAAGATTTTTCTTTGATGCATATTGAAACAATTCAGGAATGGAGATTTAGATGTTCTCCCGTCTTCATGGGAGATACTATTAGTGTATATTGTAAGAATATATCATTGTAGATTTATTTTTTTTTGTACTTACTGTATTTATTGTGTTCACACTGTAAAGGATCCGGATAGTTCTTGTAACACCTATACATTTGTATGTATTCACACAACACACAATCAATGAAATTATTCTTTTTATCTCAATCTATTATGGTATCGAGGCATTTTTTATTCTTGGGTTTCCTCTCCTTTTTCCTTTCTCCCACCTTAGTCGCCGTCACCATCGGCCTTTTCCCGCCAGCCGTTGGTCTCCTCTCTTTCACATTTCCAATAGAATCATCGCTATTTTTTCCTCTCCTCTGAATCTTTTAATCGACTTCCTTTCTGAATCAGACCACCCTTACCCACCGGTCAGGGTCCATCTTCCTCATCCTTATCTCTTATCCTTCCCAAACGCATCATTGTTCATAAAATAACATCCGTAACACTGTTCATTAGAAGAAAAAAAAAAAAGCGCAAAAAAAAAATTGTTGCTTGTAAATCGTCAGTGCCTACTGCATATCATCCCACCACCACCCGTCCTCTATTATGGCTTATGGATAGTGGTGCATCACATCATGTGAGCGCGGATTTTTGAACGCTCAGCCACCATAACGTCTATCATGGCCATGAAGAGATTCTTATTGGTGATGGTAGTGCCTTGCCCCTCACACATACTGGTTCAATATGATTACTTTCTTCTTCTGTCACATTTACTTTACATAATGTTTTATGTGTTCCCCGACTTACTCAGAACTTATTATTTGTTTCTCAATTCTGTGCTGACAATACTATCTCTGTTGAATTTTTACCTGAATCTTTTCTGGTAAAAGAAATTCATAAAAGCAAATGTCTCCACTAGGTGCCAGCTCAAAATGGTATGTATCTATGGTCCACTACTCTCATTTTTCCCTTTTCTGCACATAAAGCTAACTCTATGACTTGGCATCACCGTTGTGGTCATCCTGCTTCTGCTATTCTCTATCATATTTTACAACAACATCCTTTGGCAACTGATAGTTTGTCTAGTCTTCCTCATTGTGTTGCATGTCTCTGTCAGAAAAGTCATCGCTTACCATTTACTGCTTCTACTTCGCATTCTTCCCAGCCCCTTGAAATCATTTTCTATTTTGTATGGACATCACATGTGTTAATCCATTGATGGTTAATGTATTGTCTTTTGTTTGTTGATCACTTTACTCGTTATATGTTGCTTTATCCTCTTAAGCATAAATCTGATGCAATGTCCGTTTTTCAAAGTTTCAAGTCGGTTGTGGAAAAATTCTTTGATGCCTCTATTAAAGTTATTTATTCTGATAATGGTGGCGAATTAATCGGTCTGCGTGATTTTTTTTCCGCCCATGGAAATTTTCACTTCACTACTCCCCCTCACACCCCTCAGCATAAGGGCATTTCTGAGCGTCGTCACCTCCACATTGTAGAAACTGGTCTCACTTTATTACACCATGCCCCGTATGCCCTTAATTTTTTGTTCTTTTGCCTTTGCCGCTGATGTTTACTTAATTAATCGTATGCCCACGAAGGTCCTTTCCATGTTCTCCTCATATGAATTTATCTTTAACCAAATTCACAGTTTCTCAAAATTGCGTGTTTTTCGTTCTTTCTTATATCATTGCCTTCATCTTTACACTCATCATAAGCTAGAATCCAACTCTCTCCCTTGTGTCTTTCTTGGATACTCGCTCACCCAATGTGCATATTTCTGTCTACACCTAGAGTCGAATCGGTTATATGTCTCACGGGATGTTCGCTTCGTTGAGTATGTTTTCCCCTTCAGTTCTCATCCCTCTTCCACATCTCCCGCTTACTGAGTGGATGCTTGGTCCTCGGCTCTTCCCTCATCCATTACTGCCCCTCCACCCGAGTTGCTTCAAAATTTCTCTGATACTTAGCCTACTACTTACAAACAAGCCCTGCAATGTCCTCAATGGCAGGCTACTATGTCTGATGAATTTCATGCTTTGGTTTCTAATGGTACGTGGTCTTTGGTTCCTTTTTATTCGCATATGAATTTGGTTGACTGCAAGTGGGTTTTTCGCATCAAGCTAAGACTGATGGGACTATTGAGTGTTATAAATCTCGCTTGGTTGCTAAAGGATTTACTCAACGACCTGGTATTGACTATTTGGAGACGTTCAGCCCACTGGTTAAGACCACAACCATACGTTTAGTGCTCAGTCTTGCTATTTCATATGGTTGGGTCCTACAACAGTTGGATGTGAATAATGATATTTTACTAGGCACCCTTACTGAGCAGGTATTTATTGCACAACCACCAGCAGTGGCGGACACATAATGTTTTTCCAGTGGGGGCCAAATAAAAAAAGGTGAAAAAAGAAAGCTTCTAACCAGTTGAACTAAACGGATAATTGCACTAGATATTGTATGAAATAATATACATACACAATTTTAATATTATTAGATGGGCATATTAGTAATTTCACCCAGAAATTTGAGTGGGGTCCATGCACCCCACCCTTACTATGTTGGGTCCGCCCTTGACCACCAGGCTTTGAGGACTCTGATTATCCTACTCTTGTTTGTAAGTTGTGTAAGGCTATTAATGGTCTCAAGCCGGCTCCCCGTGCTTGGTATTGTGAACTCAGAGAGTATCTATTGTCTGTGGGTTTTCGTAATTCCACGGCTGATTCGTCCTAATTCACTTTGGTTGTTGACGGTGTTACTTTGTTTATGCTTGTCTATGTTGATGATATTATTGTCACACGTAATGATCCCATGGCAGTATCATCTTTTGTTGAGCGTTTAGGCTCCCGATTTTCGATCAAGGACATGGGTCCTCTATCTTATTTTTTGGTTGTTGAGGTTGAGTCTAATCAGGCAGGTATCTTTCTTCAGCATGAGTATGTTTTTTACTTTCTTCTCAAGCACAATATGCATGAGGCCAAGGCCGTTACTACTCCCCTACCTTCTGCTGCCACACGGCTTTTTATTCAGCCGGTTGCTCCTTATGATGATCCCTCTATCTATCATCAGCTTATTGATAGTCTTCAGTATTTGTTTTTCACACATCCTGATCTGGCTTTTGCGGTTAATAAATTTTCCAAGTACATGCATCCTTTTATCGTAACTCACTGATCTTTAGCCAAGAGTCTCTTACATTGTCTCTCTGGCACTTCTTATGATGGCCTTTAGTTGTATCGCTATCATTTTTTATCTCTACATGCCTTTTCTGATGCTGATTGGGGTGGTAACAAGCAAGATTACTCTTTCTTTAGCTCTTATATGGTTTTCTTTGTAAAAATTTGATTTCATGGACTTCTAGGAAGCACTCTACTGTTGCTCGCTCTTCCACTTAAGCAGGATATCATGCCGTTGCTGCTACTGCTATTGAATTAAATTGGGTATCACACTTACTATATGATCTTGGTCAATGTTCTTCCCAGACGCCGGTCATTTATTGTGACAATGTGGGTGCCACTCATCTCAGTGCTAATCCTGTATTTCATTCTCGCATGAACCATATTGCTATTGATTATCACTTTATTCGCGATCAGGTTCAACATGGCATTTTTTGCTTGGCTCGCAGTTGCGGAGCTACATACAACTAAGGGGGTCAACTGCCCCCCTTGATACGGAAAAATTACACTAATATATGTAGAAAGCATATCGTTTCCCCCCCCCCTTAAATTTTTTTTTGCCTTTACAAATTTTATTGACCCCCTTACCTGAGATCCTGCGTCCGCCCTTGATGGCTCGTGTTTATTGCTCTGATCAGTTGGCGGATGCTCTCCCTAAACCATTACCCCATATTCCCTTTCAGCATTTTTGGTCCAAGCTCAGTCGACCAACTTGAGAGGACGTATTAGCGTATATTATATGAATAAATCATAGTAGATAATTTTTTTTTGTATTTACTGTATTTATTGTATTCATGCTAAAATGGATCCGGATATTACTTGTAACACCTATATATTTGTATGTATTCACACAACACACAATCAATAAAATTATTCTTTCAATCTCAATCTATTAGATACAATCTGGAAGAGACATCTACATAGTTCTATAATTTGGTAACGATTTCCATTCTTCTTTTGATTTGTATAATAATTAAATTTAATTCACGTTGACCGGTTTCATATTCAACGGATTTTGAATCTGATTATGTTAAGTTCAAGCGCTTACCATTGTACTAAAACCAATTGGTGTTAATAAAGGCGCTACTATATTTCTTTAGGCATTCACGAGTATGGGCATTCTATCCCAACACCCCCCTCAAGTGTTGGCAATCTGTCCAACACTTGAACAATTTTCATTCAAGTGTGTGGGCAATCTGTCCCAACACCTGCACAATTTCTTTTTAAATATTGTTCTAACCAGGGTTCGATTTCGTGACCTCTGGCTCCGCTACCATGTTAAAGCAGATTTCCCACAATCTTGAATGAAAATTGTTCAAGTGTTGGACAAATTACCAACACTTGATGGGGGGTGTCGGGATAGATTGCCCACACTCGTGAATGCCTAAAGAAATAAAGCAGCGCCTTTATTATCACCAATTGGTTTTAGTACAATGGTAAGTGTTTGATCTTAACATGGTATCAGAGCGACTCTTTATTGTGCAAGTTTGGGCCTATTTGTTGGCCTTGTGTGCCCGGCCCACACTTGAGGGGGCGTGTTAAAGTGTCCCACATTGAGAACTTGTGGTTGTTTAACCCACCATATTAAGAGATGGACTTCCCTCGCCTCACAACCTTGGTTTTGGGGATGATGCTCCTCCTTTTATATGGGTTTGGGCCTATGTTTTCCACAGATTCCGCTGCATGATTCAATAAGATTGAATCTTTGATGATCCGATTCAGATATATATTTCCAACACTAATATATTAGTTGGTGCTCCTTGAAGAACATAAAGTTAGCTATCACCATACCGATCAAAGTTTTTGTTTAAGTGTTTAAGATATTCCTACCTCCGTCCCAAAATATAAGTCACCAGGGGCGGACGCAGGATCCCGGGTAGGGGGCGATACTATGGGCGAGTGTAAATTTTTAGGGGGGGCGGGCAAAAAAAAAATACATAACATACATAATAGTGTGTTTTTCGGATCTAAGGGGGGGCGCTTGACTCCCTCCTTCTTAAATCCGCCCATGTAAGTCACTCCACCTCTTTTTGACTATCCCAAAATATAAATCATTTTACATTATCAATGAAGCATTTATTACCATTTTTTCTAGCTTACTCCTAATTTAATAACAATCCGACTACTTTCAATACTTTATAACCATTTCATTGATGATTGATGACGGTCAAATTATACCCGTAAAAGTCATCAACGTTGACCTTAAATCGAGATTAATAATGTATATTTCATATTAAATCACTCGTTTATATTTATTATTTAATGTTAAGTGATTATTAATATGATATTTGGTATTTAATGTTGTTTTATTATTTAAAGCCGATTTATTGTGCGATAATTATTGATTTTGCAGATCACAACAAATCTAGATGATTAATGTCATTCAATCAATTATCTCAAGATAAGGAAGGAAGAAAATCGGAGCATTAAGTGGAAGATTAATCGGATCAACATGCAAGCGTGGAGTGGGAGCAAGATGAGGCGAGAAAACGATTAACGTGTGCAAAAGTAGGTTCGGTCGATCGAGCCTATAGCTTCGATCGACCGAGTGTCGGCTCTCGGTTGACGAAAGTGTAAACTTCGAGGCGGTTTCCGGCTTATATCGTGCTTATCTTCTAGAACCACCCTAAGTCGGCAAAAACCTCTATATAAGCAAGCAGCTACGAGAATTGTAATACACACCTTAGACACCAACACATCCCTTCATTCTTTCTTCAATTTCACAATTCATAATACAACTTTGATACAATGTAGAATAATGTAAAGGTTTCCAGCAATATAAAGGCTGCAATTATGTAAGCCTTTATTTTCTGTTTCTTTTATTTTAAGTAATTAATCCCTTCCAATTATGCTTTATTGTTTGAGTTAGTTAATTCATAGCTAGATGATGTAGATCTAGGTTATGTCGTTATGGATGTGGCGAAGCCTTGTCTATGAGGATCTCATAACCTACGTCATATGTTTAACGTCTATTCATGAATCTGCTTGGTTTAATTAATGTGTATCTAAGTAGTTTATATGATTTCTTTACGATTCTATCGCTTAATCATTTCGTATGATGAAACGCGAGAAATATATTCTAGGATGTAATCTGGGGATGAAATCGTTTGGGTGACCGAATGGAATCATTTCGACCGAGTGTCTAATTTCGGTCGAGCCCCTATTTGTCTGTTAGTTAGTCCGCCACGTCTTTATGGTAGGTTTAGCTTAGTAGGATTTATTATCTCGTAGGTATGGCCACGGCTACGTTGCTCGTCGATTTTAATTAGCGTCACGATTAGGAAATACCAATATAAGGCTCTAGGTCGGCTCATGAATGATCTTCGGGGCTTTCGGCGAGATCAGGTAGGTTTTGTATTAGGAATTGCGTCACCTAGTTATCGTAGTTAAGTAAACTAGCATGAGACTAAAAGGTAATTGTTAGTTGGACGAGGGCTTGAGCGATCGTTTAGGAAATACGCCTAACCATAGGAATGTTGCTTAAGCGAGGTGTACGGTTAATATCGGCATCCTTAGAGTAATGAGCGTGTGAGTTATATGAGATGGAAACCCAAAAGGTGAAGTCACGTAATGTAGCACAGTGATCTAGCAACCTAACCGGTGCTAAGTCAAGTTAAAGAGGATGACTCCCGTAGCCAATCTAAGATAGATACAAACGGATTGTGATTAGTAAGTTCAGTTTATTATATAAATTATCTAGGTCCAAACGATAAAGACTATAATTGGGGAGGTTAATTACGTTGTGTCGAGTCGTGTCTTTACTTTTCTTGTTTTATGTTGGTCGTAGACCGCCTCTATGTCCTTGACATGCTTAATTAATTGTTTGTATATAAGATGATCCACAATTGGTTCCTCGTAGGATCGACTCGATTCACTATAATATACTACGATGGCGCAGTCATCTTGCTAGTATTGGTTTATGGTGGTCAAGTATATTATAACCTGATTGACCCCGATCAATGATAGTCAAAAGATAATTTAGTCATTTGTCTATGAAATTTATGTCATTCAACTACTTTCTTAATCTACGTGAAACACCCAAAATGACTTATACGGATGATATTTACCTCCCATCGGCTTATGTTTTTGGGAAGTCTACAATTCAACATAATATCAAAGCAGGAAGTCATATAGTCAAATCTTGCTGTCAATATTTTTTCTCATTTATATTGTACAAGTGTCGTAACTCTTTATTGGCACTGTAGTGGCTTTATATGTATTTGTGTGTCATGTAATCCAAAACATGTTATAGGCCCACATTTGAGAGACGTGTTGAAGTGACCTCTTTATTTGCCTTGTATTGCCTTTATATATTTGTGTATCATGTTGACTCATACTTGTATATAGACTCATATTTGAAGTGACGTGTTGAAATCTTTAAGTTTAAATTATATATATCTACCTTATCATTAACTTAAGTTTTTGGGACGGTTAATAATTCAACAACAGATTTACGAAACTGATTTGTTTACATAACTTTATGTAAAGACATTTACATAAAAGTGATTAAGAATATCAAGATAATTTACTATTATAAAACAATACAATAGTAGTTGGTTTTATATAGTTTTTGGAGTTGAGTTGGCAAGTCATGGAAAAGGTCAACCGCCGTGATTTGTGGTTATTCAAAAATTTGACTCATATTATGAAAAGCACCTCTCAGTCATTGTGAGCATTTTTGTTTTTTTGAGCAAAGTCATTGTGAGCATTAATTTGATTGATAAAATAAGATGACTCTGCATTTTGTTTGCAACCAACTTTTGTGTAGATTGCATTTGTCTTATACACATGTTTTGATCTTTATAGGAAAGTATTTAAAAAGTTAGATTTCATTATAATAAGATGTCGGCAATGAGCTTATATGTGAAGGCAAAATTTTATGATTGTTATTGATCTTTATATATCAAACTATCAAAGGCAGACACACTGTGCACGACATGGATACGGACACGGATATTTGTTTGAGTTCCAAATTTCAAGATATGAAATATCAACGTCATGTGTTAAATAATATATATAATATATATTCATATTAGATTATATACAAAAAGTTGAGAGAAATTATATAATTTGCTTATGTAAGCTAACTAATACATCAATTCTGCAAATGAATAAAATATATATTTTGCAAAGATCATTAACTTTCGTGACATCAATCATGTTTCGAATTCACATCCCCTCTCTCAATCATATAAAATTTCCCTTCACTTCTCTTCAAAAAAAACTTCAAAAAAAAAAAAAACAAAAAAAAAAAAAACTGTAGGGTTTTAAAAGGAATATGTTTTTGTCTAGAAGGACAAACTAATGTATTTATTAGGCTACAAGGAAATGAATTATTAATTAGGACAAAAACTAATTAAACTTACCAAAATACTTTTTTTCTAATTAAACCTAATTAATATTTCCCTAATTAATACAAAAGCCGTTCAGCGTTCAGACGCAAAATTGATGGCGTTCAGCGTATCCATACGGCGTTCAAAATTGATGGCGTTCAGCGTATCCCTACGGCGTTCAAGATTGATGGTGTTCAACGTTCAGCGTTCATCATATCCCTGCGGCGTTCAGCGTTCAGACGTATTCAAATTGATGGTGTTCATCGTTCAGCGTTCAGATGAATCCCTACGGCTTTCAAATTGATGGCATCAACGTTGCACAATTCAAATCCATTTCGCCGCTTCATCTCTGTGGTGTGCCGCTGGTGAAGCCATATGCACCGCGAAGGAGTTAACGGCGCCATGGTTTCTTTGGAGAAGTAGTTTTTTTTTTTTTTTTTTTTTTTTTTTTTTTGAAAAAGTTTAGGGTTGTTAGTATTAATTTTGTAATGTTACTACATTTTTTGATGTACTTTATCTATTTTAAATTTATTCATTACTTGTTTATTGGTCGTTATTACATTTTACTGTACATTTACTACTGTTTTAGGTACATACATTACTTTTTCATTGTATGTTCTGACATTTTATGAAATACATTCTCTTGTTTCTTGCATTTATTCTTATTTGTTTTATTGGTACATTCTTACACTTTTCTATCTAGCGTTCTGCGTGTTTAATGTATAAAAGGGTATTTTTATCCATTTATTATAAATTTGTCATTTTTAATCACATAACATGTAGTAACGTCCTTCTAGATCCATTTATGATTTTTTTTTTGCCCTTGTGGCCCTTCCCCCTAAAAGAAAATACAAACACTTCATGGCATTCAACATATTCCAACTTACAAAAAAAAAAAAAGGGGGGGGGGGGGGGGGTTGTTTATCAACAATAGAAAGCTAAATTATATAAGACATACAGCTAAATTATATGTACGTTTGAAATAATATTAACTTATCAAACTATGTTCAACTTATCTGGTCATTTAATACTTATTTGAAAGAAAATGAATTATAAAAATTGAAAAATAAATTCAAAGTATCCGAAAATATCGATACCTTATGGAATTCATGTCGGAAAATATTGATTAATTTATCTTTCAAAAAAGAAAATATAGATTTAGATAATATTATTATTTTAATACATCGACACGTGTGATAGGCGTGTCGTGTGAAAAGCTTTGTTAGAGTGAAATTTTGTCATTCTAGCAAAAATACAGTGACATAAAAATGGTTGACTTGTTTCTACCATATTATTTTTCTTTTATGTCATCACTTAGAACAATACTTAATGTTTGGAATGTAGTTATGATGAAAGGGGTAACATGCAAAAAAAAGTTAGTACAGACGTCACTCCCCGTTGAAAATCGAGTGCGTTTAATTTGTAGTGTGTGATTGTATATGGCATGTTACCTCATTATTATTTGGCATTCCAGCTATTTGTTACTAATGGCCCTTTGGTATTTTTAAATTTGTAATTCAATAGAATGTATTCTATAGCCCTTTTGAATTTTTGTAATTTATTATGATGTAGTAAATTTTGCTCAAAAATAATAAATTATGATGTAGTAAATAGAATGTAATAAAACATAAATCAAAAAATCAAAAATTTATTACAACATTTGATATGTGATTGATAAAATCAACAAAATTTTATATGTTGTGGAAATTAACACATCACCCAACATTGTCCATTACTTCCACCATGGCCCTGACCCACAAGTAAATTCTTGGCGTAAATTTAATGATCACGAATTGAAAAATTATTCGTATTTTGTAATTACTAAGCTTAATATTACATATTATAGTTCAATACGGATCAATAAGGATCAATATATAAAAATAAATGGGTCAGTTCCACATATAAATGGGTACGTAATTTTTTTTTTTTCCACTCTAATATTTTTTTAGCGGGTCGGGTGATCCATTTCATTGCATGTAGAGCCGCCCCTGCCCTCACCCCACCGAATTCCATCAACACCTCCTTCACCACCCACCTTCACTCTACACTACCGCACCCTTCCCATAAATCAACACCACTAACCTTTACCCTCGTTCCTACTATACCTAACCTATATCCCCACTCTCATCTATCCCAACAAATCCAAACCCACCCCATCTCCACCCTTCATTTAGTTACCTTACCGTTACCCACCTTTAACATACATATACCCTTATCATACCTCCACCCGCCCCTACTTATGCACATACACATTCACGCATCCTTCACTCACCATAACCCAACACAACCCCACTCACCATAACCCAAGACAACCCGTACTACCAATCCAATCCCCTCTCCCATTCTACCGCATCCCCATGCCACCCATATCCTACACTCACTCCCACTCACCCTTAAATTTCCCCTGACCATAACCTTAACACCACCAAAACCTAACACTTACCCACATCCCACTCCCACTCCCACCAAGCCTCACATAACCATTATTTTTACCCACATTCACTCATTACGCACCAGGACCACCTCACCCTCACCTCACACTTACATACCTCACCCTCACCTTGCCCTTATCTCACCCACCCGTACTACCAATCCAATCCCCTCTCCCATTCTACCTCATCCCCATGCCACCCTTATCCTACACTCACTCCTACTCACCCTTAAATTTCCCCTGACCATAACCTTAACACCACCAAAACCTAACACTTACCCACATCCCACTCCCACCAAGCCTCATACAACCATTATTTTTACCCACATTCACTCATTACGCACCACGACCACCTCACCCTCACCTCACACTTACATACCTCACCATCACATATCTTACCATCACCCACCACACCTTACGCCACCTCATCCTACCTATACCTCAACCCTCACCCCACGTATACTCAACCATAAAACCCCATCTCACCCAGCCATCCCACTCCAACGTACCCTCATCCACCTCACAAATACCCACACATTATTACACCTACCTCACCTACCCTCATCATCACCTCACCCTTACCATACACCGTACCACTCTTACATCACCCACCCGCACCATGCATACCTTACCTCACCATATTATAACTCACCTCTAATGGAGTAAGGGTGAGTATGTATGCGGTTGGTGGGGTTAGGTAAGGTGTGAGCAAGGATGATGGGTGAGGTCGATGGATTTGTACTAGCGGTGTCTATTTTCATTATTCTAGTCTTTTTCGATTGTAATGAACAAACTTTTTCCATTATGTTGTAATGGAATTTCAGCATACCATTCCATTACTGCAATATCCAAGTAGTGTAATGAAATGATAAGTCATTGCAGGGCTGCAAAACAAACATGCCTTAATACTTGGAGGCAAGCATTTTGCAAATTTAGCTAACAAATTCAAATAAATTTTTTGGTTCAACGTGGAAGATTTAACCAACTGTTATTGTTGGAAAAGATAATCATTATTTTTTTTTGTTTTTTTTTTTTAACCAACAATTTATTTTACTAAGGCCTTATCAATCAAGAAAATAGATAGGCTAGATTGAAGAAAAATAAAAAAACAGATTACAACCAGTAACTCGAAACTATGATTTTAAACATCTATACGAGTATAAGCAGTGCTCCCAAAGAAAACA
This sequence comes from Gentiana macrophylla, assembly GCA_026214975.1. Classification (NCBI taxonomy): domain Eukaryota; kingdom Viridiplantae; phylum Streptophyta; class Magnoliopsida; order Gentianales; family Gentianaceae; genus Gentiana; species Gentiana macrophylla. The sequence goes on along the minus strand of CM047809.1, from coordinate 23,061,969 downwards.
CATAAATCCTAAGTCAATCTATCCAATGGATACTCTTTCCATTTAATCCAATCAATGGAGATTTTTTTTCACTTCTCCCGTTAATCCAGGCGAAACTAAGAGATTGATTTTCACTCAAGATATCTTCCTCAGAATCCGACTTCGAACTAAGATAAGGTTATTCCTTCTATTCCAAAGACTTCAGCATGCAATATTTTTTTTTGTAGTGTCCTATATTCTGGAGAACTTGGCTTGTTTCACCCGTGAGGTAAAGAAAGACTCAATTCATCTTCTCTTATATATATTGAAAATATTGGATCAAAGGATGTGAACTTATTGAAAGTTATCCCTGAAAAAACAAAGGGGCGGAAGCAGGGAAATACAGAGAAGAATTGAAGAAGAACATGAAAGGGTAAAGTTCCTTTTTCTTATTTATTCGAGTAGCCTGATGCTTCCAATTTATACAAGTTGTTCTAAGAATCTGACTAATAACATACTTTATTTGAATTGAACCCTAAAAGGATAAACCTAGTTTTTGAATGAATAATCTGAATAATTCGAAATAATCTGAATTACAAAAACATATTTGAGATAGATCACCCCTTTATTCAAAAGATTATGACTCTAGGTAGACTTATCACTTCACACAACCTGCTGTATTTGAACTTTCGACCTTATCTCTCCATTTTTCAACCTTATCTCTCCATTGGGTCGATCTGTTTGATTTTGAGTTTGATTTGTGTCTGAACCTTCATTGTCTGAGCTTGAGTCTTGAGTTGTGATTGCTTGACTCTTAATACCCTCCCTCAAACTGTGCCTGGGGTGAAGGCACAGTTTGTTGAGGAATTGATGAAGGAGGAACTTGGTGGCTGGTTTTGTGAACAGATCAGCCACTTGTTGGAGAGCAGGAATGTGTTTGGTGACAAGTTTCCCTTGAGCCACTTTCTCTCGCACAAAGTGATAATCTAGCTCAAAATGTTTAGTCCGAGCATGAAAAACTTGATTAATGGTGAGATACAACGCACTTAGATTGTCACAGTATACAGTAGGTGTTATAGAATGACCAAGTTGTAGGTCCTGAGTAAGAAACTGTAGCCAGGTTAATTCTGCTGCTGTATTTGCTAATGCCCGATACTCTGCTTCAGTGCTTGATCTGGAGATTGTGGGCTGCTTCTTAGCACACCAGCAGATGAGATTCTGACCTAGGAATGTGCAGAATCCGGTTGTAGATCTCCTAGTGATAGGGCAACCTGCCCAGTCTGCATCTGAGTATGCTGTAAGGGCCAATGTATGGTCTGCTGTGAATTCCAGTCCTACGTCCAATGTGGCTTTAACATATCTGAGGATTCTGTGAGCCAATTTTAGATGAACATGAGTGGGAGCCTGGAGGAATTGAGATGCATAGTTAACACTGTAGGCAATGTCAGGTCTTGTGAAGGTGAGGTATTGGAGTGCACCAATGAGCTGTCTGTAGTAAGTGGGGTCTTCTAGAAGAGTGGACTCTGCATGAGGTTGAGGCTTGAGTTCCAAGGGTGTAGCCATGGGCTTGCAATCCACCATTTTTGCCCTTTCCAGAATGGTGAGGGCATAGTGTGTCTGGGACAGATGCATAGTAGGACCTGCATAAAATATTTCCACTCCAAGAAAATGATGTAAAGTGCCCAAATCTTTCACAGCAAACTCAGTGTGTAATAGTGTGATAAATGAAAAAACTAGCTGAGTGTTGGATCCTGTTAATAACATATCATCTACATATAGCAATAGAAACAGAGATCCAGAATGTGAGTGAAACACAAATAGTGAGGGATCAGCAAGACTTCAAAAAAAACCATAAGAAATGAGGAATGAGCTGAACCTGTCAAACCAGGCCCTTAGGGCCTGTTTGAGGCCATATAGGGCCTTTCTTAACTTGCATACATGTGTAGGGAACTGATTATCTGCCATGCCAGGTGGTTGAGACATGTAGATTTCTTCATGGACAAGTCTATGTAAGAAGGCATTCTTGACATCTAACTGTCTAATAACCCATCCTTGACTTAGTGCTGCTGCTAGGACAAGTCTAATGGTGTCAGGTTTGATGACTGGAGAGAAGGTTTCAGTGTAGTCTACCCCATCTACTTGGTTGTACCCCTTGGCCACAAGCCTAGCCTTAAGTCTGTCAAGGGTTCCATCAGGATGTAGTTTTGCCTTGAATACCCATTTGGAGCCAATGATGTGCATTCTAGGGTGTCTAGGGACTAAGTCCCAGGTATGGTTTTGGTGGATAGCCTGTAACTCTTCCATCATTGCATTCTTCCAACCAGGGTGTTTAAAAGCCTCAGTGACTGTTCTTGGTTCCCTAGGGATGGTAGGGAAAGTAGAGACAGTTAAAGCATATTTTGGGTTTGGCTTGAGGATTCCATGTTAGGCCCTGGTGGTCATGGAATGAGTACCTAAGATGTTTGGATCAGGGATAGAGGGATCAGTGGCCAGAGAGGTAGAAGAGGAGGGACTTGGGATGGAAGAGACAGTTTGAGATGCTGTTGAGTTTGGGGTAGATTGGTGGGGGGATGTGGTGTCCAAGTCAGAGTCAGAGGGTGGCTCATGGTGGAGGTCCTGGCTGTGTGTGGAAGTAGGTGTAGAAGGTTCAGATGATAGTGGTGGAGTGGTGGAAGTTTCTGGTGTGTCATGGTCTGGGTAGGTGGTAGAGGTATCTGCCTCACTTTGTTGTGGAGGAAGGGGAATGTCTAGGGGCAGTGGAGGGTTGGTTATCTGGCTGGGGCATGTGGGGATGGAAGTGTGGTGTGTGACCAGATGTAGGCTGAAGCCAGTCTTCAAAGGTGCTGAGGAGATTGGAGGGGACAGGTCTGGAAGTGAGTGTGTCCTGAATTTTGTTAGGGAATAGAGTTTCATCAAAAGCTACATGCCTGGAGATGATTATCTTCCTAGTTGTTGGATGGTAACACTTGTATCCCTTATGTTGCATGCTATATCCTACGAAGACACATGGTACTGTCTTTGGATCAAATTTGTTTTGTCTTGTGTCCCAAGTGTAGGGATAGCATCTAGTGCCAAACACCCTAAGGGATGAATACACAGGGTCTTTGTGATAGAGTTTGTGGTATGGTGATTCAGAGTTTAAGGCAGCACAGGGTGTCCTGTTCATAATATACACAGCTGTGGAAAATGCTTCAGTCCATAAAAATAGAGGTAGGTTACTATGAAATAGCATGGTCATCCCTAGTTCTCTGATGGTCATGTGTCTTCTTTCTACAACTCCTGTTTGCTGTGGTGTGTGGGGGCAAGATAAGTGGTGCAGAATACCATTAGCCTGAAAGTGATCACTCATTTTGTTGTTAACAAACTCTCATTCATAGTCTGAATGAAACACTTTAATGTCTTTTTCAAATTGTCAATGTACATAACTTTCAAAATTGATATATGCTTGAAAGAAATCAGATTTGTGCACCAATGGAACAATCCAAGTAAATTTTGAGAAATCATCCACAAAGCTTGCATAATAATTAAAACAACCAAGAGATCTAATGGGAGAAGGTCCCCAAAGATCACAGTGTATTATTTCAAAAGGAGCAGTGCTAATGTTTTCAGAATCAAAAAAAAGGCAATCTACTAAGTTTCCCTAATTGACAGCTTTCACAAATGTGATATGTCTTTATTTTTCCAATAACATCTATTAAACCTCTTGCTTTCAGAGCCTGAACAGTCCCCATCTGAGTATGACCTAGCCTTTGGTGCCATAGTTCACTTGAGCCTGACCTGAATCTGTTTGAGTAGTGTAATTTAGGTGTGTTTTCAAAGACATACAGGTCACCCTTTCTTGTCCCTGTTGTCAGTGTCTGGCCTGTTGCTTGTTCCTTAACAAAAACATTTTCATTAATGAATTCACATATCACAGGTTGATCTGTTGTAAGTTGACTAACTGATAATAGACTTTTTGTGAGTTGTGGAACCAGTAACACATCTTTTAGTGGCAGAGTTGAGTGTTTTTGTTTAAGTTGAGACTGTACTATTGCGGTAATGGGTAATGTGGTGCCATTTCCTATTAGAACTGAATCTGTGCCAAAGGATCTATGTAGGTTATGCAGCATACCTGGTTTACCTGTCATATGGTGAGAAGCTCCTGTGTCTACTGTCCACTCAGTGTCTGCAATTGATGTGTCCAAGGTGAGAGCAGCCAGTGCTTGTGGTAGGTCATTGCTTTGTTGGTCTTTCTTTGGTACCCACCAGCAAATTTTTGCTATATGACCTATGATTCCACAGTATTGACACCTCTCACTTTGGTATTTCTCTCTTTCTTCAATAGTCAACCTCCTTTCTCCTGGTGGAGGGGGTCTCATTTGTGTATTAGTACCTGAGTAGTTACCTGTTCCAGAAGAATTACATGTATATTGTTGTGCCTGGAAGCCTCTGCCAGATGATTCAAACCTGTTGGGTTGTGTTGCAGGTGGCCTGTTGTTGGACTGAGATTTGGATTGATTTTGGCCATAGAAGGCCATCTGCTGAGAGGATTGTTGATGGTGTGAAGTTGAGAAGGAGGAGAACCAACTTCTTCTTTGATCCAGATTCTGTAAATGGGAAACCAACTCTGTGTAGGTAGGCCTGGGGGATTTGAGCATGGTTGTAGTGAAGGTTTCATATCTTGGTCCAAGACTAGTGAGGAGTGAATAAACCATCTCAGAGTCACTTACTGTTTTGCCTATGGCTGCAAGACTGTCACATATTCCTTTGAAACTCCTTATATGCTCTGCAATGGTTTTGTTCTCATCCTTCTTTAGATAAGTTAGTTCTGCTTGAGAGTAAACTCTCGTTCCTATGAATCTTGTGCATATGCATCTTTGAGTGCTGTCCACACAGCAAGTGATGTGTCTAGTCCTATCACTATGCCTAGTGATTCCTCAGAGAGTGATCCAATGAGCCATCCTCTGAGTAGCCTGTCAGATTTCTTCCATTTTTGATACTCTGGATTTTCTGCAATTGTTTCTGAATTTTCTGGTCCTGTGGTCTTGACAAATTTTTCTGGTGATGGATCTTCATTTGTGAGATGTCCTACAAGGTCTTAGCTTTCTGCAAGGGCTAGGGCTTGTTCTCTCCAAAGTGGATAGTTGCTCTGAGTCAATTTCAGTGTGATAAAACTGCTGACATTCAGTGAGAATGTTGTCATTGTGCTTGTGATCTGTAAAATTGCTTGATTTGTCTGTGATTTGTTTGTTTGCAAGTTTGTACTGTGTTTGGTGAATCGACTTTTTCTGTCTTTCTGTGTTTTGAATATTGTGTGATCTGTATGACTGTTTTGATGGATTTGAGTTTGATTTGTTTGTGGATTTTTATCTGTTTGTGTGTGATTAGGCAGATTTAGTCTCTGATACCATGAAAAAACAAAGGGGCGGAAGCAGGGAAATGCAGGGAAGAATTGAAGAAGAACATGAAAGGGTAAAGTTCCTTTTTCTTATTTATTCGAGTAGCCTGATGCTTCTAATTTATACAAGTTGTTCTAAGAATCTGACTAATAATAGACTTTATTTGAATTGAACCCTAAAAGGATAAACCTAGTTTTTGAATGAATAATCTGAATAATTCGAAATAATCTGAATTACAAAAACATATTTGAGATAGATCACCCCTTTATTCAAAAGATTATGACTCTAGGTAGACTTATCACTTCACACAACCTGCTGTATTTGAACTTTCGACCTTATCTCTCCATTTTTCAACCTTATCTCTCCATTGGGTCGATCTGTTTGATTTTGAGTTTGATTTGTGTCTGAACCTTCATTATCTGAGCTTGAGTATTGAGTTGTGATTGCTTGACTCGTAATAATCCCAATTCAACAAAGGATTAGACTGAATATGCCACCCAGTTGAAAGATTCTCACAAATCTTGTTGGCAAATGGGCACAGCCGGAAAAAGTGTTTTTCATCCTCCATAGCCGAAGAGCACATATGGCAGAAGAGAGTGTTGAGATGCATACCACGTTTTACAGGATTAAGAAGAGTGGGAAATGTGTTTCACCCCGATTTATAGCTACATATGTTCACCTTCGATGGGATAAGATTATTCCATCGGAAAGGAACTGGATTAGCCGAAGATGATGTACCATTTAGGATGAGCAAGGATTTCTTCAAACTCGCAACAAAGAAGGCCTCGCGGTTATTAATATTCCAAATATGAGTGTCATGTTGAATTGCAGCGAGAAAAATGTTTGGGAAAGAAGCCAATAGATCCAAAAGTTCACCTGTTTCTCTAACGGCTAACCTTTATCGCCTTCCTCCAGTCCCATTCCTCTCGTAATTTCCTATGGTCTTTGATCAAGCAATATTTATCAATAGCAAGGGAAAAAAGTCTTGGAAAACAATTCATGAGGGCATATTCTCCGTCCAAGCATCCTTTCAAAATTTATTCGTAGCTCCATCTTTCACGTTCTATCTAAGAGATGTTAAGATATTCAGTTCCTTCTTCTCTAATTCTTTGAATATTCTTGATTGTATTGCACCTCACTTTACCTTTCCTACCTATCCCATTAACCTGTTTAAATCCCCCCTCATCTCCATGCTGTAATTGCATGAAATTTCTCCAAAAGGAAGTCTTTCTCTACATTCATCCTGTTATACCAAGATAGCGAGAATCCAGAGGCAAAAATATGAACACAGAAGCAATTTAACATAAACAATCACACAGAGGAACAAAAACAGAATAACACAAGATTTAACGTGGTTTCTGGCATTGTGCCGACTACTCCATGGACAGAAAAGAGATATTTTACTATGCACTGAATTTCAGATGGATTACACACACTTACCAATGATCAATACAGTTGGTATTTATAGGCACAGATCCCTAAACCCTAACCGGCCCCAAATGTTAGATCACTCTACTGATCCAACTTAGCTGACCATTGCACAGATGTAGAACTCAGCTGCACCCAAAACCTCAACAGACCTTCAGCAGGCTGCTGACACCAGAATAAACTCAGCAGACTTCCCAGCTGACTTTCACAGACTTGGATACACTTCTCATCAGACCATCACTCTGCTGATAACCAGATTAGTTTCACCAGATGTAGAGTTTAAGTCACTTTACTAACAAATCTCCACCTTGACTTGAACTTTCTTTCACAATCAACCAGATTGCATAAACAAATGTACTTGTACCAGATGCATTCGTCAATGCCAGATGTACTGTACCAGATTACTCCACAGAATCCACTCAACTGACCTGCCCTAAGCTAAGTTTCCAGATTTCCAGATTATAAGCTTTGAATATTCAGCAAGTCCAGAAACAACTGAAACATGCTCTGCTAAACTGGTTTAGTGAACATATCTGCAAGGTTCTCCTTGGTGCTGAGCTTCTTCACAACAACCCTTTTCTCATTCCTTAGAAAATGATCCTCACATCAATATGCTTGGTTATCTCAAGATGAACCGGATCCTTAGCTAGACAAACTCAAACTGTCACAATAAATCTCTGCTTGATCCTGATGTAGCCCCAAATCACTGACTAGCCCTTTCAACTAGATACCCTCCTTGGCTGCTTCAGTAAGAGCCATATATTCAGCTTTAGTAGTTGATAAAGCCACTATTGCCTGAAGAGTTTCTTTCTAGCTGAAAACTGAATTTTCCAATGTGAAAACATAACCAGTCATTGATTTTCTACTGTCCACATCACCTGCATAATCAGAATAAAAGTATCATGTGATCAGACCTTGAGTATCACCTCCATATATGAGACCAACATCAGTTGTACCCCTAAGGTACCTGAACATTATTTTCATGGTTTTCCAGTGTTCCTTTTCAGGTTGAACCATGAACCTACTGACAACACTGACTGCCTGAGCCAAATCAGGTCTAGTGCACACCATGGCATACATCAGACTACCAACTACACTAGCATAGGTAACTTTTGACATATACTCATTCTCCTCTACTGATTGTGAAGCATAAACAAACAAATGAGCATTAGATTCCATAAGAGTATCTATTGGTTTTGCAGCAGACATGCCAAATCTGGCCAATATCTTATGTATATAACCCTGCTGAGTCAAGAACAACTTATTTTGACTCCTATCTCTCCAGATCTCCATCCCAAAATATTTTTGGCAGCACCCAAATCTTTCATTTCAAACTCAGCACTGAGAAAGTTTTTCAGATTTTGAACATCAGACTTCTTTTCAGTAGCTATCAACCTATCATCCAAATACAGGACAATATAGATATATGATTCATCTCTCAGCTGACTGTGATACACACAACAGTCATACGGACTTCTGTTATAACCCATCTAGATCATGTAATTGTCAAAGCTTCTATACCACTGCCTAGGAGCCTGCTTCAGTCCATACAAGGACCTCTTTAACTTGCACACAAAATCTTCCTTGCCAGGAACTTGAAATCCTTTTGGCTGAGTCATGTATATCTCCTTAACTACATCACCATGGAGAAAGGTTGTCTTCACATCTAACTGCTCAAGTTCAAGATCCTGTTGTACCACCATTGTGATGGGAGTCAACTTGTCTATCATTTACTATGTGATTATGCCCCGTTTATACCTCATTTTATATGTTTCTGGAGACATTTGTTTGTGTTTTGATGTATTTTACACCATGTTTTTTATTTTACACCATCAATGTTTTAGGTGTTTTCAATACATTCTCGGTCACCTTAGTGTCATGTAGGGATTACATGTGGTTTTTTCGGATATCATGCAGGAATTAAGTGCTCGAGATAACCGAAAGGCGAGTTATGCGGGTAGGAGCGTGTGCCCGAAGCTTAAATGTTCAAACGGGTTGAAATTCATCGGTATTACAACCCTTTCTTACCTTCATCTGCATTTTGGTCCAATTTACAGGCATTTTCTTGGATGGAAAACTTCATGCACGTTGTAGACAATTGAATTAGCTTTCCAGTTCATTTCAAATCACTTGATTTAGAGGTCTACACACAAAGTTATGGCTAATTTACTGAAGATGTGTCAGCAGGTGCACGTCTAAGCTTTTAGTACGTGCACACCTACAAGATCAGAGACACCCCTAACCAGAGCACTTGGTAGGTGCACACCCGAAAATTTGTTAGGTGGCCACCTACCAGTGCTGAGAGTGGGGAAATTTGCTTACTTGGTAGGTGCACACCTACCATTTCGGTAGGTGTGCACCTACCGACTTTAACACCCACTTGCACCCTCCACCTATAAATACCCTCATTTTGACATTAGGTCAGATCCTCTCCATATCCTTCAATTTTTTTTTGCATTTTTCAGCCACATATTTAGCTTAAATTAGAATTAAAGTGTTGTAATCCGAAGGCTCGTGGTACAAGCTATTGCAATTTGAATTTGGATTTCGTTTTCGTTTCCGGTGTACTTCGTCTCGATTTCTGGTAATTTCAATTTCTTCTTGCTTTCATGCTGGTTACTTTTATTGATGAAATCTTGTGTTTTTATAGTTAGAATGAGTAGCTAATTGTTTTATAGCCGAGTTATGCGATAATATTCGAAATCGAGCCCTAGTTTGTTCATGTGGGGTTCTTGGTGTGTTTGTAGTTCTAGAAGTTATTCTTAATCACGTTTGTTGAATTGATCAGTCGATAATCGTATTTCATGTATCATCTTTATATATGTATTTTGCGAGAGGATACTGATTGAGCTAAAATTTACCCCAACAAAAACAATTTATAAAGACTCGAAACCGTGGGCAAACTAACTCTCTAACCGGCAGTGTACCAGGTCGATTCCTAGCATAGCTACAGGAGTACGAGGTCGAACCCAAAGGAATATGGTTGTGAATATCAAAGCAAACTTGAAACTTAGTCTAGGCGATCCAGATTTTAAGGTGTTTTATAACTACAACGACAATTAAGCATTTAAATTAACAAGTGTAAAGATAAGAGAAGAAAAAGAAACTACTGAGAGGATTAGATTAAGGATTACGAGCAAAGGCGCCAAACCAATATCCCACTAGTTACTTATGCCCCCTCGAGTGACTTAACAGGGAGTGTGCATTTACCGACCAACCATAACCAAAGGTGCTTAATGATTATTCAAGGGTAACGGTTTCTAAACTGGTGATGCTATCTGAACAACTCTCCTTCATCACCCTATGCTAGGCTAACCAATTCCCCCTTAAGGAAACCGGAAACCCCAACACGATAAGCTCTAAACCGATTAAACGTTAAAACGAGTAACCTCACTTTGGGCCCAGGCTTAACAACTAAGCTGGGTCTGGTCCATGATCCTAGAACCCCTTTCCCACATCTCTCTATCTGAACAACTCTTTAGATTGATGTGTGTGACTTTGACCTAGGTGATCAATCTAGCCCAAATATGTTAAAACAAGTTCTAAGACAAGAATAAATCATTAAAGCATGAAAATAAGCACTATCCACTCCCAATTTCATCAATCTATGGACATTTCACTAGTGTTCACATGATTCGACTATGTTAAGGAACTAGCTACTCATTATACTGATTAAAACATACATATAACAGTAAATAAAAGCCATAGGAGGTAAGGGAGAGAACAAATATAGCATAAATGGAGAAATTCGAGTTGAGATCCAAAAAGTACAAAATAGAGAACTAATTAAAAGGTGGTGACCTAGTGTTTAGAGTAGAAATTTGAGCTAAGAAAAGGAAATATTAAGCTAATATTATACTAATTTAAGCTAAGAGAATGTATTCTAAACAAGTACAAAATTCGAGCTAAAATGGGGTAGGGTTAGCTAAGAGAGGGGAGAATAATTAATGAAATTCGATGGAAGGGGGTATTTATAGGGGCAAAAATCTACAGAAAAATGACTCCAAACGCCATTTTGGAGGTCCCCAAACGCGTGTTTCGCTTCATGTTCTCTCTGTCCAAAATTAGCAGTTTGAAACGCCGGTTTGAGAGTTGAAACGCTCGTTTGAGATGATGCAGTTTTTTGGCTGCAGTAAAACCATGATATCTTCGCGTGTAGAACTCCGATTTGAGTGATTCAAAATGCAATGGAAATCTCTTTCAATTATACACAACTTTCATGAAGAATCCATGACCAGAAAATGCCTTCATCATAGGTCAAATTGCTGCTGAACAGAACATAGGGATTGAGATACTAACACTTCTCCCCCCTTTTCTTCATTTTTCTTTGTCCTAGGTTCATTTTTGCACCTTGATCATACTTTTCATCATAAATCTTCGCCTTCCGTCTTTTCGTGACACCTAGACCCTACAATCTCATGAACGAACAAGACACACAAACGATTCCGGAGGGTAAAAGTACTTGGAATGGGGTTTATATGAATAAAAACGAGGCTTTACCATCAAAAGATGATAAAAGCCCTTGTGCTCTAAAACATGTGATACCAACCCATTTTGAGACCTTAATGTGTCAAAATATACCAAATATGCATCAAAATGGGGGCTAAAAGAGTGCCGGAGTCATGCAAAGTTCACTCCTATCAACCACCCCACACTTAGCATTTGCTCGTCCTCAAGTAAATTAGGCATTTTAAAACAAACCAAGGGATTCAACTTTGTGACGTATGTGCAATACTCACACTTTCGAGGTACTTGACAAGTAAGACAACGAATATGTACACCGCAATACAATATTATAAAGCAAATGAAGTGTGTGTGTGGTGCAAAGCTAGAACAAGTACCCAAAAAGGTTATTGGGTTTGAATCCCAATAAACATGTCTACACTCAAATCTCATACCACCTAGCATCTCCACTAACCGTGGCCACAAAGGATAGATACAATCAAGTAGGACTTTAATGTTATAACGTTAGGCTAGGGTATTGGGTTTAACCGAAAAGGATATTTAGGAACAAGAGAAAAAGAAGTACGAGTGAACCTAATCAACAAGTGTACCACTTCATCTCTACCATACAAACCATCCAAACTCCTCTTTGATTACTCTTAAGCACTTGGGAACTATGGGATACTAACATACCTGAACTCATTGCCAAACTCAACTATGTTTCAAGCGTCATGAGGCGAGATCGAATACATTAGCAACTATCTAACTATCCAGACTCCAACATCATAAAGATCACTTTTAAGCTCATCACTTTGATTCCAACCCTTTATTCTTATATACTCTGAGCTTTTATTCATTGAGAACTTCTCAATTTATTTTGAACTTTGATTTTTTTTTATATATTTTTTTTAAAGATACTTTTCTATTCTTCTTGGCCCAAATCCAAACACAAGGCCTGATTGAGCTCCTCCTCTCCTTATAGCTCAAAAATGAGAAACCACCAACCCGAACTTAAAACACCATTTCCCCCACCCCACACTTGCCTTAGCAAGTGTAGCCTAACAAAAGACTAGATCCATTCGTAGGGTATAGAATGAAGGAAACGTGACCAAAATAAGGGCTAGGGCTAGGGCTAGGGCTAGGTTTCTTACTAAGTAACAAAACGGCTATAAAACGAATGGTGGTCAGACCATTCAAATCAGGCTGAGAGGGGCTAAGAGGATCATATGTTGGGATTTAGCCTTAGTTGGCTCTGGTCGGGTCAAAGAAGCGCCAGAAACCGTCATCTCGTATCCTACCTAAGCAACCTTTCTATTTCGCCTCGAATACTAGAGATATGAGTGAGTGTAGCAACCAAATTGTGTACAGGTGTAGCTTAACGTGTATAATAAGCCTCCATTTCCAATATAAGACTGAATCAAAATGGACACATTCGAAATCCCGCTAAAACAAGTACCACTCAAATGTGAGCATTACACATACCCACGGTGTTGAAAACCCTTGAAAAATTTTAAAAATGCCCAAAAAGTCGACTCGAAACTTGTCAAAGACTGAGTTTCAACACATATAAGGTATAATGCAACTCAAAACATCGAAAACGGCTAAGTCCACCACCCCACACTTTGAAATCACCACTATCCTCAGTGTGTGCGAAAAAAGGAGTAAAAGACTTAGCTGTTTTAGAACCCGGCAGAAAGGCGCACTAGAAATCTCGTGACATCTTCTTTCAATGTCCATCTCGAGCACCTAGAGCCCTGCAGAGCGTAAAAACAAAGCAAACACATGCACGGGAAAAGTCCACGTGCCAAAGGATATCAATAGGTACGAGTTATAAAGGTAGAAGCCATGCCACAAATATCAACCATACTAGACGGGAATCGCACTGGATGCAAAGATCATCAAAAGAAACACAGAGCATCCACACATAAAATAAGGCCATAGAGGCTCACATAAAAAAAACATCCCCACCTATGTACAAGAGCCAGAACCAAAAGGAAATTCTCACCCCAACATCTCTTTTAAGACAAAACACTCCTCTCTTGCACCCAAAGACCATTCCAAACACATTATTACTACCAAAAAAGTGGGTTGCCTCCCCCAAGCGGCTTTGTTTTGTGTCGTTGGCTCGACGGGATGACTTATACCGTGCAAATGTTTTCAAAGTTATACTATTGGCACAGGCGAGAAAAGGTAACAATTCAAATATTTTATTTCAAACAAGTATCACCAAAACCATCAACCAAAATCCGAGCTCAAAAAGATCAACAATTCAAGAAGACTAAAAATAGCAAGCATCATGGAAACCGAGTTCACTAGAAACTTACCTCTCTCGGCTCTCGATGTTACCTCTTCCCAACTCGGGAATCCTCTTTTGTCAAAATCTCTCATCACCTTCTTCTTGTAATTGCCATTCCATGGTAGTTGTCCCCTTTTACAAATTCTATGAGCTCCATCTACCGGTGAGTACACAAAATCGATCGCATAATACTCATCAACACAAGGTGGAAGAGTGTAATAATCCGGGACCGGTATGCTAATAATATCCAACTCTCCCGGTAGCTCTACCATAGATGGCTTATAAATCTCTTGAGGTTTCACCACACACTCCATAACGACATCTTCACAAACTTCAATTGGGATTGATGGTGAAATGGGTGATCCCAACTTCTCCTCTAACTCAAATTCTGTCTCATCAAACAGTGTGCTAAAATCTATCATACACCCTTCGAGGTCATCATTTTGCATTTCTTCGGGAGGCGGTGTAATAGATAAAATTTGCACCTCTTCCCTCTCCAAGTCTTGCAACTCCTCTTCATCCCAAAACGAGCTATCCTCATCACCAAAAAATTCTTGCTCAGTCATCATGATGGTAGGTTCCACCACACACTCCACCAAGGTTTTATCAATTTTCATCTCAAGGGGTGAAGGTGCAATAGGTAGAACGTGAAACCTGCCATAATCAAATATCGCAATTAGAGGTGATGGAAATATGGGCGATCCCAACTCACTGTCTGGCTCATAAACCTCATCATAGCAAACTGACTCATCAACCTCACTCTCAACCTGAACTTCTTCACTGATAACATCATCATCCCGGACCACCTCTATTGCACATGTCTCTTCCTCTTTCTCATGCCTCCTCTTTTCAATCAATTGCCCCATCCTGTCTTCAAGATTTCTTATGTCGGAGTCAAAGCTTCTATCGAATTCTTGCATATCCTTTTTTATTTGAATCAGACTCTCGTTCAATTGAATCAACTGCTCCATTTGAATGTCGGTGAAGCCTTCTTGTGGCATGGGGGGGGAACTGATCATACTGACTTTGATTCATTGGAGGTGGTAGTAGGCTTCTTGCCATGCCAGACTCTGATCAAGTGGCTGAATCTGGGTGAAGCTATCAACGCATTGAGTATGAACACCGTAATCCTGATAAGCATTAGGGTTCGGACAACCCTCACAATGTTGTGGCTCATAACTTGAATAGCCATAATTTTGACTTTGGCATGCACTAGGGCACAAATAAGCCCATGAACCTTGGTTACTCTACTGTTGATACTGAGGCTGAGGCACGAACTGTTGTTGATGACATTGTTCAGGTGCCTGAGGTTGGTAGGGGTATTGTTGTTCAGGTGAGCAGTATTGATTGAAAAATCCATCCATTTAAGCTCAAGCTGCAATATCTTAGAAAACAACAAGAACACAATCACGGTATCTATTCACCACCACCACCATAATAGGTGGTGTGACTTTTCAACAAAAAGCCATCATCAAGAAAAAAAAAGGAAAAGAAAACAACCTAGGCCTAAGCTTTCGGTTCACTTAAAAGATATCACAAAAACATATTCCCCGGCAATGGCGCCATTTTGATTGAGCTAAAATTTGCCCCAACAAAAACAATTTATAAAGACTCGAAATCGTGGGCAAACTAACTCTCTAACCGGCAGTGTACCGGGTCGATTGCTAGCATAGCTACAGGAGTGCGAGGTCAAACCCAAAGGAATATGGTTGTGAATACCAAAGCAAACTTGAAACTTAGTCTAGGCGATCCAGATTTTAAGGTGTTTTATAACTACAACGACAATTAAGCATTTAAATTAACAAGCCTAAAGATAAGAGAAGAAAAAGAAACTACTGAGAGGATTAGATTAAAAATTACGAGCATAGCCGAACCATGATCCCACTAGTTACTTACGCCCCCTCGAGTGACTTAACCGGGAGTGTGCATTTACCGACCAACCATAACCAAAGGTGCTTAACGATTATTCAAGGGTAACGGTTTCTAAACTGGTGATGCTATCTGAAAAAATCTCCTTCATCACCCTATGCTAGGCTAACCAATTCCCCCTTAAGGAAACCGGAAACCCCAACACGATAAGCTCTAAACCGATTAAACGTTAATACGAGTAACCTCACTTTGGGCCCGGGCTTAACAACTAAGCCGGGTCTAATCCGCGATCCTAGAACCCCTTTTCCCACATCTCCCTATCGGAACAACTCTTTAGATTGATGTGTGTGACTTTGACCTAGGTGATCAATCTAGCCCAAATATGTTAAAACAAGTTCTAAGACAAGAATAAATCATTAAAGCATGAAAATAAGCACTACCCACTCCCAATTTCATCAATCTAGGGACATTTCACTAGTGTTCACATGATTCGACTATTTTAAGGAACTAGCTACTCATTACACTGATTAAAACATACATATAACAGCAAATATAAGCCATATGAGGTAAGGGAGAGAAGAAATATACCATAAATTGGGAGAAATTCGAGTTGAGATCCAAAAAGTACAAAATAGAGAACTAATTAAAAGGTGGTGACCTAGTGTTTAGAGTAGAAATTTGAGCTAAGAAAAGGAAAGATTAAGCTAAGATTATACTAATTTAAGCTAGGAGAATGTATTCTAATCTATTACAAAATTCGAGCTAAAATGGGGTAGGGTTAGCTAAGAGAGGGGAGAATAATTAATGAAATTCGATGGAATGGGGTATTTATAGGGGCAAAAATGTGCTGAAAAATGACTCCAAACGCCAGGTTGGAGGTCCCCAAACACGCGTTTCGCTTAATGTGCTCTCTGTCCAAAATTAGCAGTTTGAAAAGCCGGTTTGAGATTTGAAACTCGCGTTTGAGATGATGCAGTTTTCTTGCTGTAGAAAAACCATGATAACTTCGCCTGTAGAACTCCGATTTGAGTGATTAAAAATGCGTTGGAAATATTTTTCAATTATCTACAACTTTCATGAAAAATGAATGACCAGAAAATTCCTCTATAATAGGTCAAATTGCTGCTGAACAGAACATTGGGGTTGAGATACTAACACTTCTCCCCCATTTTCTTCATTTTTCTTCGTCCTAGGTTCATTTTTGCACCTTGATCATACTTCTCATCATAAATATTCACCTTCCGGGTTCTTGTGACACCTAGACCCTACAATCTCATGAATGAACAAGACACACAAACGATTCCGGAAGGTAAAAGTGCTCGGAATGGGGTTAATATCAATAAAAACGAGGCTTTACCATCAAAAGATGATAAAAGCCCTTGTGCTCTAAAACATGTGATACCAACCCGTTTTGAGACTTTAATGTGTCAAAATATACCAAATATGCATCAAAATGGGGGCTACAAGAGTGCCGGAGTCATGCAAAGTTGACTCCTATCAGATACGGGAACCGGGGTTCTAGGATCACCCTGTAAAACCGACTGAGTTGTTTAGATTCGGTTTCGTGTGTGAGTTTTATATCAACTTGTTAAGTGTTTCACTAAACGTAGACCGTGTTAGGTCAGTTAAATCTAGTCAGCGGACTGTTGAACCTGACATAGGAGGGTAGTGTCAGGAGGGTAGATTATTGAAATAATGTCTATTCCCGGAATTAGGAAACGACACCTTTTGAATGACATCAAGAACGAGTACGTAGTTCGAAAATACCTCTGGACTTAGCTAGGGTTTATTAGTATTAGATTGGATCATAGCTCGTCTATCTCTTTTTTTATAGTTTAAACTCTTTTATTTTGTGTATAGTTGTTGTTAGAATCGGTGATCTGACAAATCACCACGTTCCGTAGTAGTGTTGGCCTAAACTAAGAACAATACCGACATTGATACTTAACCAGATTCCATATTGGATATGACCTTGCTCGCCATTTATAGTAGAACCGACTCGGTACCCTGCCGGATAGAGTTGGCTTTGCTGTAAAACGGCCATCAAGTTTTCGGGTGCCGTTGCCGGGGAATCCGGTTGATATCTATGAGTTAGTTGAATTCTTAGGATTATGTAATTTTTTTGTTTTTCTTGTTATTTGTTTTTGTTTTCTTTGTTGTTGTTGTGATCACACCACATACTCCGGTAGTGGTAGTGACTAGATACCGTTATTGTGTTTGTGTTGTTTCTCTGATTTACAGTTAATGGATCCTTCTGGCAATTACGGCTCATTTTCTTACTCATTCGGAGGCTACAACTACGGTGCTGTGGGTTACGCGCGGAACACAACCCTATTACCAGTTCAACCCAAACATCTCATCATACGGAATTGAGTAGGATAATGCTCCAAGTTACTTTGATCAACAACTCAATACTTCTCTAACCCCAAAATCAGAGACCTTAACGGACCATAAGATTACTCTTGAACAAACTGTTGAACAGTTGAGTAAAGAGTTTCCTAATAGCTTGAGGACAATGCAAGCTGCGATACGGAACTTGGAGCATCAATTAGAGCAACTGGTCACAAGGGATGAGGCTGAGAAGAGAGAATGTGAAACTTTGGTAAAAGTCACCCCCGAGGAATTCGACGATGATGGCATGAATCTTGTATCCATTGAATTATCTATTCCTTTTTCATCGAGCCTTAGTGTTATACCAATGGGGGTGCACCCTATTGAGTTTGATGTTGATATTGAGCCTACTTATTATTACTTGGTGTTTGAGTCGTTTTTGGTTGGAGTATGTTTTTGTTCAGGGAAGCTGATTTCATTGCTGTGTGCGATGGACTCACCGAACCAATCGTGGTGGAGGGGATTGAGCCCCATATTGCTATTGTTCCATTTTCAAAGGGTGCTCAATTCCTATGATTTTTGTAGGGAGAAGCAACGGTTTGCTCTCTTGGTATAACTATCCTTGAAATAGTTGGGGTGGGAAGTTGAGCCAAGGACTTTAAGCTCAGAATGTGTTTTATTGATTTTCTTTCCGCTCGTGTGTCACTGTATTTCTTTAGTTTGTAGTATGATACTTCGGGTAAGTTTTGTTGTAATATAACCCGAAGAAGTGTGTATTAGGGGGCTAGTGTGGTTTTTTTGGTGTTTTGGTTTTTGATAAGTTGTTGTAATCCGTTTAGTTTCAATTCTTTATCTCCATACATGTGTATTCTTGGATATTGTGTTGTTGTCAATATTAGCACAGGTACCCTGGGAGGACATTTACGGATGCCACATGATCGTACTCGGGCCTTTTTCCTGTTGTAAGCTAACTTTTCTACCCTTATCATTCAAGTCTCGTTTTAAAGTAGGGGTGGTTGGTTTAGATCCAATGTTTAATTTTCATGTCGAACGAGTTATACTTAGCGATTGTTATCACTTTTGTGAAAATAAGTCAGTTTCCAAAAAAATTGATGGATTTGACATTGTTTGTGATGCATTGAGCCTGTAGTATTGCTTTTATTAAACATCGAGTGATTGTATAAATGTATTTCATTTGATTTGGGATCTTTTATTGAGAATGGAATTGTTTTAACGTTAGCTTCTACTTCATGAATCATCTTGACTAGTGAATGATTATGATAGTAATTGATGACCCGGCTACCTAGAAGTTATATTAGTAACTTTGAGGCGAAATAGAAAGGTCATTCTTGGTTAAGTAAAGGATGACGGTTTTGGTGTTTCTTTGACCCGATCCGATCCAAATGCAATCCCTTAAGTATATATCCCTAGTTCCCCCTCTAAACCTTTTTGTAGGGTGGTAAGACCGCCACCTGAACTAGCCTTTCGTGATGATTAGCTCATAATTACATGTACCCTAGCCTTAATTTCGGTCTACGTTTCTTTGATCACCCTACAAGATTGAGTTTATTGTTTTCACAATTTCTGATATGGTATGGGGTGGTGGAGTGACGTATATTTCGAGTGGTGTTGTTAAGTTTGAGCGTATCATGAGAGAGGTGGAATATTGTGTTGTTTGGCTTTGATTCGTGATCATTTTGTTGAAAAAAGAATTTAAAAAAAAAGTGAAAAAAAAATGAAGAGAAAAAAAAGATTGAATATATGTATATTTTTATATGTAGGAGTTCAGAGAATGCCAAGTTCTTGGGAGTGATTTTTGTTATTTTGATGTTGGAGAAGGGGAACTTCTTCTAATCTAGTATTGAGTTGAGATATTGTTTTGTTCTGTAGCGGTTTTTTCCTGGTTGACGAGCTTTGGTACGAACTAGACCTGGATGTGACGTACGTCTCCAGCTTGTGGAATAATGTGGATAAGTGGATGGTTGGATGAATTATAAGTTGAAACTTGGTTGATGATTTGTACTATTAGGCGAGAATCCTTATGAGGAGTTGGATCTTACGATACTATGAAGGAAGAGTTATGGTTTGTATATATTTGGTTGATAAAGCTCACTTGCACTTTCTACTTTCCTTAGTTTATCTTAGATTTTATATTTGATTTTTCAGCCTATCCTTAAGTTATCTTAGATTTTGTACATATTTAGCTTGAATTAGAATTAAAGTGTTGTAATCCGAAGGCTCGTGCTACAAGCTATTGCAATTTCAATATGGATTTTATTTTTGTTTCCGGTGTTCTTCGTCTCGATTTCTGGCAATTTCAATTTCTTCCTGCTTTCATCTTGATGCTTGTTACTTTTATTGTTGAAATCTTGCGTTTTTATTGTTAGAATGAGTAGCTAATAGTTTTATAACCAAGTTATATGATAATCTTCGAAATCGAGCCCTAGTTTGTTCATGTGGTGTTCTTAATGTTTGATTTGTTCAATCTTAATGTGTTTGTAGTTCTAGAACTTATTCTTAATCACATTGTTGAATTGATCACTCGATAATCATATATTACGTATCGTCTTTATATATGCATGTTGCGAGAGGATACGGGAACCAGGTTTCTAGGATCACCCTATAAAACCGACTGAGTTGTTTAGATTCGGTTTTGTGTGTGAGGTTTATATCAACTTGTTGAGCATTTCACTAAACGTAGACCGTGTTAGGTCGATTAAATCCGTCTCATGGATTTGTTGGACTTGACATAGGAGGGTAGATTATTGAAATAATGTCTATTCTCGGAATTAAGAAACGACACCCTTCGAATAACATCAAGAACGAGTAGGTAGTTCGAAAACACCTGTGGACTTAGCTAGGGTTTGTGAGTATTAAATTGGTTCATAGCTTGGCTATCTCTTTTTACATAGTTTAAACTCTTTTACATGTATAGTAGTTTTTAAAACCGGCGATATGACAAATCAACCTTTTCAAAGACCGTATTTGCCTAAATGAAGAACGAGACCGTATTTGATACTTAACCAGATTCCCTGTGGGATACGACCTTACTCGCCATTTATAGTACAACCGACTCGGTACCCTGGCGGTTAGAGTTGGCTATGTAGTAAAATGGCCATCACATTGCTAGTAACACTCTGATTGAAGTGTGTCTGACCACAGTTGAGAATATCTCATCAAAGTCCACCCCTTCTTTCTGACTGAACCCCATTGCAACCAAACGTGCTGTTAAGGGTGATTTTATGCGATTTATAACCAAAATTTAGCTCATTTTTGCATAGAAACATAATGAATTAAGCAAATGATAGATACACATAACCATTCCCTCCCCCACACTTAAACGACAACATGTCCTCATGTTGTGCAGAATTACAGAACGGATAAGAGTACTTAGCTGATTTGGTAATGATCCGAAGAGTGGCTCAAAACAGATTTGGTGATGTCATATGGAGTCCTTTTTCAGCAACGACTTCCAAAGGTAGCTTGGCAAAAAACAGCTAAAAATGCGCCTGCACCACTTGAAAAACATGGCAGTATCTCGGGGAACACAGGGGAAAATATATCATATTGCGCAGAAAAGTTTGATATAAGCACAGGAAATAATCGCTCAGATGGAAAAATCACCACACGAGGAAAACACAGGACATCTAAGCGTCAAATAAGCCACAGAAGCTTACAATACAAATATGGACCACATGTGCATACAGAAATATCAAACTCCAAATGAAAGTGTAAACAGAGGACACTACAAAGTAGTGGGGCTAGGTGCACTAAATAAAATAAAAATAAAAATAAAATATAACACAATGCCACTAAATGATATGCAACTATACTAAAAAGGCAAAAAGAAAATCAAGAAAAATGCTAGCCCAACTAATTCCATAGATATCACCCTAATCTACAATTCGGACTAAGCTATGAAACATGTCAACCATAGAAGGAAGGTCAAATATATAAACGTCTACTAAATAACGCCACAGAAGCGCAACAAAATTCGATTATGCAAAGCCACAGAAGCTTGCCATGTAAAGTGTAGACGTGCCTTAAGACTCATCAGAAAGTGATAGCAACGGAAAACCGACAGTAGCTACACTAAAGCAAATATAAATCAAGTAATAAAAGATGAACGAATAGAGGGCCCTAAAAGCTTACAAGATCCATCAAAAAGGAAGTGGCAACGGAAAACCGACAGTAGCTACAGATGAATCAAGTAAGGGACAATAAAAACAAACGACCCCTAAACAGCCCTAACACCCTAGATAGACGACAAAAGGAACAGCATAAATCAAATTGGAATCACGTCTAGCTCGGTGCTCTTGCATCAATAGACTCGAAACACACCCAATCAATCAACATGGACTGCAATAGGTGGAAAAATAACCATAACGGTGAAAGAACAGGACATCTACGCATATCAGATAAAAGCCACAGAGGCTCGCATTAAAACATCCATGTCAAATAATGAAGCATGTATCAAAAAACAAATTTTATTCACTAGAAACTGACACACTGGATGGACGTTCAGACAATCCAGACGCTCGTCCTCCTGTAAATGATGAACTGGACGGGCGTTTGGGAAGGACAAACGCTAGTTTGGTTCTCTTAAGACATAACAAAGTTGGTGCATGTTGGACGGACGGGCGTCCACTCACTATGAACCCACGTCTGGTAACCACAAAGAGTGGCCGGGCGTTCACAGAGAGCAGACTGAGCAACCTCATAAACCCTAGATAAAATCATAAACCCTAGAAACCTCAGAAACCCTAGAAGGCCTTTTAATTTTTTTTCCATTTTTTTATTTTTTATTTTTTATATATAAGATAAAGAAGCGAGAAAAAGGATACGGAAAACTTAGCGAGAAACCTACCTACGAAAAATTTAAAACAGAAAACAAGAAAACGATAAAAGGGAGAAAAAAACGTGTTGAAATCTTCTGAGCCCAAATGGAAGGGAAAACAGCAGATTTTGACCTCGAAAACGGTGTCAAACAGCCTTTGTCTGTTCCACACGTCGTCGGCGTCGGAACGAGCTTTCCGAATTGGGGTCCAGCGCGCCAAACGGACACTCGAGCCGAAAGTTATGGCCAAAATACTACCATGTGCCCTAACGATCCCTTTTATCCAAACTTATAACAGAAAATCAGAAAAATTAATAAACTAGACAACCGTACCGATTCCCCGGCAACGGCGCCAAAAAATTGTTCACGGATTTATCTAATGAAAATAAACAAGTAATAATATTTATAAATCCGATATACCTCAAGTGCAAGGATCGTAGTAAAGAGGTTAATACCGGGTCGATCTTACGGGGAATCGGGGTTGTGAATTCTAGCTTTTATTTCTAACCTAACTATGTCACGATTACTACTAAAAACAAAATAGTGAATAACTAACAAGAAATATAACAAACATAGGCTGGACAGAAGACCAAGATCTAAAGCCAGGAAAATAAAGTTGCGAACCAATTAAACTAAATCTAATCCTAATATGCAATAAAAAGACTAACTAAGCTAAACAATTCAAGTTCAGGGGATTTTGATCAATGAGTTATGAACAAACAAGCAATTGATCCACCTATCCTACAACATTCAATTTCAATTCATGTTATCTCGTGATTCCTAACCGAGTTGTGATTCACCTAATCAAAGGTATGAACTCCTAATTTCTTAGAAAAGTTCGTTTCTTAATCTTCTATCTCTCGATTTTAAAGATTATTACTTTCATAGCAAAGGTGTAAGATTTCTCAATCTAGTTATCTAGAAATTCAACCTAATTAACTCTCGTTATTTTATAGGTTAAAAATCTAATCTATATTACATTGATTCTAAGGGTTCAATTATGATTTTCATCCAAATCAAACAAACAATCAATCATGCAATAATCTATCGATATAATTGCAATAAACGATAATAAAGATACAACTTGAATAAAATACTCACAAGATAATCAAGAAACAAAACTGAATTGTTGATCGGATGGCTTCACAATGCTTGTTCAAGGGAGGTCTAGCCTCTCAACATCCTCTTTGAAACTCGAATTTGTTTGAATAAAAGTGCATAAAAAGTATTTGAATAAAAACTGATTGTAAACTAAGGAAAAACGCATGGTGAGCTGCCCTCTGGGTTTAGGGTTCGAATGTATATCTTTTATGTGGAGAAAACCGCAGCTATTTATAGATTTTCAAGTCGGTTTTGCTAAGTCGGCGCTCGGACGCCCGTCCGCTATGCTGGACGCCCGTCCAAACTTCAATGCAAACTTCGAATCGGGCCGAGACATGGCCAGACGCCCGTTCTTCTTTATTTTAGACGCTCGTCAATCGAAATTGGGAGAACTCTGAATCAAATATTCCATCCTGGACGCCCGTCCAAACTCTCAAACGCCCGTCCACTGGACGCTAGTTCTGAACGCTCGTTCAGAGTGACTTCAACTCCGATTTTCATCTCTATCTCTTTTTCTTCATACAAATTCGATCCTTGACATCTTTTAATCCTCTTTTGAACCAATTTCGTGTATCTACAAGGTAATCAAAACATCGCAAAATGTAATATCATTCAAATCAACATAGAATCATCAATAAAACGCATAAATTAACCAATTTTGCGATTAAACCGTTTAAAACTCATTCGCTCAATAAATCAATTAAACACCTAATTTCTATGCGAATTATACGAATATGGAGGAAATTGTTACAAAATATAACGTTATAAATCGCATAAAATCACCCTTAACACGTGCCTTATACTTGAGCCCTTCTGCCTCAGTCATTCCTTCCTTCTTTTTGAAGATCCACTTGCAAGTGACAACTCTCCTATTAGATGGATGCTTAACTAGATCCCAAGTCTAATTCTTCAATAATGACTCCATTTCATCTCCCATGACAGCAAGCCATTGAGATGCTTCAGAACATGTCACTGATTCCCTGAAAGTAGAAGGTTCAAAACCATCCAATTCTTCTGCAACTTGAAGTGCATATCCAACCATTTCATCAAAGCCATACCTCTTGGGAGGTACCCCAACATTTGATCTTCTAGCCCTGCTGATAGCTATACTCTGCTGACCAATGTTCTCTGTTTGATGCTCTGCTGATCCTTGTTCAGTAGACTGGCTTGGATCATAGTCTTGTTCAGCTACCAAATCAGATGAGTGCTGACTTGGATCAGCTGATTGTTGCTTATCAGCTGACTCCACTTGAATCTCCACCTGATTCTTAGCCCTCTCAGATTCAGCACTGGTTTTAGATTCAGCAGACCTCCCCACTAATGAGTTAATCATAGAATTTTCATCAAATACCACATCTCTACTGAGTATGAATCTGGACTCCGCTGATGACCAAATTCTATAACCCTTAACTTCATCACCATACCCCACAAACACTCCCTTCTTGGCCCTTGGTTCCTGATAATGCTCTAAATGGTACCAATAATTATACCTATATTTACCCTGAATTCTGCTCAAGAGAGGATAGATAGGCTCGTTATTGCTTAGAATATATGTCAAATGCTATGTGAGTGTTTCTAGGATGGTAATTCTGCATCTATGCTATTTTCCCGATGTTTTGGTACTATTTTGTCGCGTTTTGCATGTTTTATAGGATGTACCATATCTGGAGCATTGGAGAATTGATCTGGACCAAAAGGAATGCATTGGGCCAAGTGATTGAAGTCCAAGAAAAAGCCTGCGAAAGAAAAAGAAGAAAAGAAGGCCCAGTAACCCAAGGGTTAGGTCCGGTAAACCGGCGTCTTGTGGAACACGAATTTGATTCTGCCGCATTGTCTAAGTCGGTTAGTGTTTTCGAGAGTCTTAAGTCGGTCATTGTATCTATATAAGGCCGCATATACTGAGTATTACATAGTTTATTATCAATTCTTTAATTACATTACAATTATTATTATGCAATAAAGTTTTCTTGAGCTTTGGAGAGTTATTTTGGTTTCCTCCCTTCTTCCATCATCTCTAGCTTGAGTAGATCGAGCTAGATCTCCATCGTTGAAGGTATGAAGCTTTGAACGTTCCATTTCGTCTTCAATATGGTAGATCTGTTCGAATTTATGTGTTTTAGTTAATCTGCATGTTTAACAACCCCTTAATTTACTTATTTTAATCGTACTGAGCAATGTAGATCCATAAATTAGGAAAAGCCGCCCGTAAACGGGCGGTGCATGCACGGTTTACGAAGCATATTTTAGAAAACCTAAATCAGGATTCACTCTGCCTACGTTGATCGGCGGTAATAATTAAAAGCGAGTAATAGGTCCGCCAATCGGTATTCGTAATTCGTAAATTAACATGAAGGACCGCCGGTGAAGTGTTAATTAGGACATAGTCTTGATGGACCCAGAACGTCTTTGGTAAATATGGATGGCTGATCTAGGCGGGTTAGTGGTATGAGGTAACTCTCAATATCGGCAATTCTAGTTCTTTATGCGTATGGACTATTACGGACCAATTAAGGAGGGTAGCTTGCGTATAGATTGTCTACTGCCATTGTCGGAGTAGATAGGAGTAGGAATTGCACCCATAGCTGATAAATATGATAACAATCATTAAAAGCTCACGATTAATCTAAGGAAATTACGTGGGGAAGTAAACATAATGAATAACTAATCCAAGTTAGTAGATCGGTGAGGAGAGGGAGAGAATACCATATTTGTTTTCTTTTACGTTATTGTTGGTCAATGACCGCCTCTATGTTGCTTCTTGATTAGGTTAGAATCGTTTATACTTATAAGTTGCATTGTCTCTGTGGGATCGACCTTGACTCGCATTTACTATACTACGATGTACCTAGTATTCTTGCTAGTAATATCGACGTTAGTGACTTACACACGATCAAGATTTTTGGCGCCGCTGCCAGGGACAATGGCCAATTTTTAAATATAAACATTTTAATTCTAATTAAGAAGTCATTTTTATTTTATTTTATTTTATTTTGAGTCTTTAGTCATTCTGTATCAACCCTGCATATGTTAAACTGCCAGAAAGAGGAAATTCAGGGCCAGTATCCCGAGGGCAACCTCCGAGTTACCGAGGCCTGAAAAATCGATGTCTGAATAGTTCCTGTTATTCTGTGTTATTCCCTGTCGATTTTAGTTAGTAGGTCCGCAACAGTTGTGATCAAACCCAGCTGAAGCGAAAGTTGCTAACCTTTTCTTTGTTTTATTTTGTCTTTTTGTAGGTTGATCAGAACACTTCAGAGATTCGATCCATTCAGTGTTGAACAAGAGCAACAAGTCAAACAATATGCCTAGAACAATCTTGAACATCACACCGATTTTCATGTATCCCTGGCCTCAAGCACGAGAGCATTATGAGATCAGTGTAAAAGCGGTTGGAAAAGGAGGAAAAACAATCAAGCAAGAGCCTAAAGATGACTGAAGGAGTATAGCACATATTGTCGGTGAGTTTCCTTGTGAATTAATTGAAATATCATCTTCGGATTATGATTCCGATGATCACGAAGAGGATCGACACAATGTTTTTGAGCACGAGGATTACCTGGACTGGACACCGTGGTGAAGTTAGAGAGACCCTAGCACATTTAGACTCGATTTACGTAAATGGTATATCCACAGGATCAGGTCTCTGCGACTCTGGCTCGAGTTGCAATAGTCTACCTTTTTCCCTCTGTCAAAAGATAAAACTTCCGGTAGTAATGAATCAAACCAGGACCATGACCTTCCTAGATAGAACCAGACATGCCTGCTGGTTTGCTTAAGAATTGTACAATTAAGGCAAGAGGGTTCACGTTTCCTATTGACTTCACGGTCATAGATGTACCTGAGGGCCCTAGTGCCCCAGTTCTCTTAGGAAGACCTTTCTTAGCAACGAGTAGGGCGGTTATGGATTTTGATAACGAGGAGATAACCCTAAGGTTGAATAATGATGTTGTATCTTTTAGGATCTTAGAACCCCTAGAAAACCGACCGGAGAGTTGTAAGATGACGTATGCTTCAGGGAAGGTGGAGATCTTGGAAATCGAAGGGAAAAAGCATAGAGTGGTTGTCATAGAAACCATTGAGCAAGAGTTTATGAGATTACGACAAGATGCTCACAGAAGCTAGTCCTTCCGTGTTGCGTAGTGAACGAGTCGAGTTAAAAATGGAAAACATGGAGTCCTTGAGTTTAAAGTCTAAATCTCGACGCAGAGGCAGACCTAGCACGCAAGCTAAAAGAGAAAGGCATGCTAGGAAGAGAGCTCAGAAAGGTTCTTTAAAAGTGCAAACCTCTGGAGTGAAAGTTTGGCGAGTTAAAGCTCCAACCCTTGATTGATCGGAGATCTGAAGAAAGTCCAGCTGGCGACTATAAACTCCAAACTATCTCTTCAAACCCTTAGGTAGTTTAGGATTGAATAAAAGTTGCCAGATGAAGGGACATGCTTTTTTTCATCCTACCACAAACTTAGGCTTGAAACCGAATGGTTGTGGAAAGGTTTTTTTACCTTGTTAAGGATTCTAGTGAAGTAGGTTAGGTTTTGAGTTGGAAATAACAATTCAAGAATAAAAGGGTAGTCAATTTGAGGTCAAAATTGAGTAGAAAGGTTGTGTAAGAAGTGCAGCAAAGGCAAATAAAAATGCTGGGAAATGATACCCCGGTATCTCGAGGGTAACCTCGGGTTACCGGGCTTGATTTTCAGATTTACGACGTCGATCCATAAAGTGAATTTTTAGAGACACATGGAGGACACACGTTGCACCGGATCACGGTCGATCGGGAGAAACCGAACCATTTTCCCCTCTTTTCAAATTTTTCATCCTTTCCCACACTCCACCATAACTCCACCTCAATGCCATCAATCACCTCCTCAAATCCCTCACCCTAATAACTTCTCTACCTATTATCCCACTAAACCATCCACATTCTCTCCATCCTTCCTATTTAAACCACCCCTTCATCACCAATATCATCATTCTTATCATTTTCATCTCCTTCATTCACCAAACTTCTTCAATTTATTCATTCTTTATATATTTCGGCCACCATCACTACCATCATCACCACCACATCACCACCATAACCAAACCAATTTCCATCCATTTTCCAAACCCTAAACACACCCAATACCCCTGTTACTGTCCTGTAGTGCTGCTGCAACGGTGAAGTGTTGCAATTTTTCTTCTTCTATCATTAGAGGCACTGTCCTAAAAGAAAATCAGAAAAGTTCAGGCCGGTAAACCGAACCCAACCTCCGGTTTACCGAGGGCATTTTTTCAGAATCAGCTTCAGAGTCTGTTTCCATACTCATTCAGGATGGGTCCTAAGCGTCAACGGTCAGCTGTTCATCCAAGTGGTTATCAGACAGTGTATGGAGATGCCAATCCTTTGATAGACGGGGTTGCGCAGTTCCACTCTTTAGCTATTTACAAGTCGTTCCGAGGCTATTGGAACACAAGGCCAGTGGCTCGAGAATGAGGGGTAGATTTTGGGCGACTGCGGGTCGATATTGCCGGAGGCCCTACAAGCACAAGATTTACTGGACATGGCTGAGGCACCGGCAAAGTTCAACGCCACGGTGGTAAGGGAATTCTATGCATATGTTTCGCATAACCCCGGAGCCACATTTGCTATGGTTCACGGTTTTAAGGTTGATTTTTCTATTGATAGGATCAACGAGCATTTTAGAGTTAGAAATCCACCGGTGGGCCCGGATGAGTACACATCCTCGAGCAACATTTTCAATCTCGAGAGGATGGATATGGTTGCTGATTTCTTAGGGGTGCGATGGAAGCGCAATCCTACTGGAGCCCCCACCATCTTCCTAGAAAATGAGTTATCTTGGGACCGGAATATGGTCAATAGATTTGTTTGTGCCCGCCTTCTTCCGACGAAGCTCTGTCACCACTTCGAGGGCAGAGTTGATGTTCTATCTAGAGACGGGTGCCCCCATCAACATCGGTCTGTTGATGCATAGCCGTATTCATGATCTTGCCACCACCTCTGAGCGAGAGCTGCTAATATATGGGCTGATGATTGATATGTTTGCTCTAGAGGCCGAGGTGAAGATGCTTGTCAGTGATGACTGGGAAGGTCCTGAGCCATAACTCAGTTCGCAGTCAGTCTCGAGAGTTTAAAGATGGGTTAGAGCAGAGAGAGAGCATACTCCGGTGCTTGGAGCACGGAGGACTCAGAGAACCTTGCTGGAGGAGCACTCGTGAGAGATTGCGAGTCTACATAGAAAGATGGATCGGATTATTGACTTTCTAGGAGTTCCACCTGCTACCCCGCCACCTAGGACTGCCCCTCGTCATAGAGCATCGTCTTCCACCGCCGCCTCCTCGAGTTCTGCACCACCTCCCGGTTTTGAGCATGGAGTCGACTGGGAGGGTTATTCTAATGATGACTAGCTTTATTTCGTTCTATTGTTGTTTTCCATTTTTCTTGTTTTTCTTTTATTTTTCTTTTCCTACTTAGTTGATGTAGCAGAATAACTTTCATATAATAATTTTTTCGGCTTAAATTGTTTTGGAGTTATATTATTTTCTCTTTTACTGCCACACTTTTATTGAATAGTTTGTTGTCACCACTATTCTTCTTGGTTTTCTTGAGTTATTTAGCGCAGATTCTTTATGGACTACTTACATGAGCCGATGATTTATACGACGATCCGATTCTTCTTTGGTTCCGCCCTTAACCGAAGCTAAGTTCCTTTTCGTTTTTTATTTCTCATCTTACACATTGGGGACAATGTTTCGATTAAGTGGGGGGTAGAGGAACATCAATTACCTTTTTCGTATTATATTCCATGAATTCCGTGATTGTCTTGATTCTCTTTGATGCACGATTCACCAATTTGACTTTGATTCCTTTCGAGAGAATTTTGAAAAATTATGATATCTTTGATCTTTTCGAGTTAATTGACTTCATCTTTGTTTTACTTTGTACGAGTAAGAGAAAGTGTCCACTTCTGAAGTAGTGGCGTATTAAGCGCATATTCTGTTATGAGCCACCATTTTAAGCACGTATAACTCACTTCCATTGATATGTAGTCGATAGCATATTGCTTTGACTAGAGTTGACCCTGGCTTTATCACGAATCATGTTTCACTTACGCTTAGAAAGGCAAAGGAATTTTGGATTCGGTAGTTTATCATGAGTGGGGCCGTGAGGATGGTTAAATCAATGAGAGTTCAACCGCCAAGAAAGAGAAGTGCATTGAAATATATACATCTATATTCTCTTTTGCAATATCTTAGTCGATGGAGCGTAAGACGCACAACTTTTGCATAGACCGATAAACGTGAGCCTAAAAGTAATATATGCTCTGTTCTTGATCCGCCTTGCCAGCTCAATTAATTAATAAATACATGTTCAAGACTGGTTAGTTCGATTGCGGGTTGATGTAATGTGGAATTGTCGGCATTTCTAGCGAGTTTGTGAAAGTTATTGCACACACACATTGGCTCATAGCGTGAATAGTGATTAATGTGTTACTGATGGATATGAGTGGCATGATCTTGATCTTGACTTTGTGAGGCATAGTTGTTTTTAATTAACTTGTGTATTGATTAGAGTGTACCTATATTCACCCCGAATTCTGCTCAAGAGAGGATAGATAGGCTTGTTATTGCTTAGAATATATGTCAAATGCTATATGAGTGTTTCCAGGTTCGTAATTCTGCATCTATGCTATTTTCCCGATGTTTTGGTACTGTTTTGTCTCATTTTGCATGTTTTATAGGATGTACCGAATATGGAGCATTGGAGAATGGATCTGGACCAAAATGAATGCATTGGGCCAAGTGATTGAAGTCCAAGAAGAAGCCTGCTAAAGAAAAAGGAGAAAAGAAGTCCCGGTAACCCGAGAGTTATGTCCGGTAAACCGGCGTCTTGTGGAACACGAAATTGATTTTGCCGTTTTGTCTAAGTCGGTTAGGGTTTTAGAGAGTCTTAAGTCGATCTTTGTATCTATATAAGTCCGCATATACTGAGTATTACATAGTTTATTATCAATTCTTTAATTACATTACAATTATTATAATGCAATAAAGTTTTCTTGAGCTTTGGAGAGTTATTTTGGTTTCCTCCCTTCTTCCATCATCTCTAGCTTGAGTAGATCGAGCTAGATCTCCATTGTTGAAGGTATGAAGCTTTGAACATTCCTTTTTGTCTTCAATATGGTAGATCTGTTCGTATTTATGTGTTTTTGTTAATCTGCATGTTTAACCACACCATAATTTACTTATTTTAATCGTACTGAGCAATATACATCCAGAAATTAGGAAAAGCCACCCCCGGTAAACCGGCGGTCTATACCGGTTTACCGAGGCATATTTTAGAAAACCTAAACTAGGATTCACTACAGCTACGTTGATCGGCAGTAATAATTAAAACGAGTAATAGGTCTGGTCAATCTAGTATACGTAATTCATAAATTAACATGAAGGACCGCAAGTGAAGTGTTAATTAGGACATAGTCTTGATAGACCCTAGGAACGTGCTGGTCAATGTCGACAGCTGTCTAGGGGTGTTAGCGGTATGAGGTAACGGTCAATATCGGCAGTTCTAGTTCCTTATGCGTATGGGCTATTACGGACCAATTAAGGAGGGTAGTTTGAGTATAGATTGCCTACTGCCATTGTCGGAGTAGACAGGAGTAGGAATTGCACCCGTAGCTGATAAATATGATAACAATCATTAACAGCTCGCGATTAATCTTAGGAAATTATGTGGGGAAGTAAACATAACGATTAACTAATCCAAGTTAGTAGATCGGTGAGGAGAGGGATATAATACCATATTTGTTTTCTTTTACGTTATTGTTGGTCAACGAACGCCTCTATGTTGCTTCTTGATTAGGTTAGAATCGTTTATACTTATAAGTTGCAATGTCTCGTGGGATCGAGCCCTTGACTCGCATTTAGTATCTTTGCGATGTACCTAGTATTCTTGCTAGTAATATCGACGTTAGTGACTTACACTCGATCAATATTTTTGGCGCCGCTGCCGGGGACAATGGCCAATTTTTAAATATAAACGTTTTAATTCTAATTAAGAAGTCATTTTTATTTTATTTTATTTTATTTTGAGTCTTTAGTCATTCTGCATCAACCCTGCATATGTTAAACTGCCAGAAAGAAGAAATTCAGGGCCTGTATCTCTAGGGCAACCTCCGAGTAACCGAGGCCTGAAAAATCGATTTCTGAATAGTTCATGTTATTCTGTGTTATTCCCTATCGATTTTAGTTAGTAGGTCCATAACAATTGGGATCAAACCCAGCTGAAGCGGAAGTTGCTAACCTTTTCTTTGTTTTATTTTGTCTTTTTGCAGGTTTATCAGAACACTTCAAAGATTCGATCCATTCAGTGTTGAACAAGAGCAACAAGTCAAACAATATGCCTAGAACAATCTTGAACATCACACCGATTTCTATGTATCCTGGAGTGAAGCACGAGAGCATTATGAGATCAGAAAAGCGGTTGGATAAAGAGGAAAAAGCAATCAAGTAAGAGCTGAAGATGACTGATGGAGTATAGCACATATCGCCAGGTGAGTTTCCTTATGAATTAATTGAAATATCATCTTCGGACTATGATTCGGCGATCTGAAGAGGATCTTGACACGATGTTTTTCGAGAGCACGAGGATTACCTGGACTCAGGCGGTGGTGAAGTTAGGAGACCACGGCGCGTTTAGACTCCCGATTTACGTGCTTCCAAAAACCTTAGGCGAGTAGTCACCAGGCTTGCCTAACCACATCTCAAATGGTGTCACAGAGATTGATCCATGTGTGAGAACTCATGTTGATTAAGTAGCATCTTTGTGGTTACTGACCTCTAAAATCTCCTTGATAAACCCGGCATTAGAGAGCATACATCTTGCCCTCTTCGGAAGAGTTTGATTCATCCTTTCAACTACACCATTCTGCTGAGGTGTATTCCTGACGATATGATGTCTGGCAATACCCTCATCCTTACATAATGTATCAAACTTTGACCAGTAGAATTCAGACCATTATACATTGCGGGCCTTTTGATTTTCTTGCCTGTCCGATTTTCCACTAGATCCTTCCACTACTTGAAACTGTTGAATGCCTCACTTTTGTGTTTCATCATCACCACCCAAGTCATTCTTGAACAGTCATCTATGAATGACACAAAATATCTGTGACCACCCAATGATTCCACCATTGATGGACCCCATCAGTCAGAATGGATATAATCAAGTGATGCCTTTAACTTTTACTGTGTATGCCTGTTGAGAAATTTCTTCTATGTAGCTTCCCAAACATACAGTGCTCACAAAAGTCCAGATTCTCGACCTTATATCCCCTAAGAAAACCTGCATAAGAAAGGACATGCATTCCTCTTTCACTAATGTGACCAAGTCTCATATGCCCTGGCCCGATCTCATGTGGTGATGAACCATGAGAGGATGCCCACAATGAGTGAGAGCCGGATCTGAAGAGAGCCTTGTAATATATATAAGGTTCCCTTCTTGATTCCTTTGAGGACCACAATTTGAATCTTTGTAGACATTCAACTCTCCACCTTCTCTCTTGAAATTAAAACCATTGCTGTCCAGTAGACTAAGAGATACCAAATTCTTGGTCATCTATGGAACATGTCTAACATCTTTCAGTGTGAAGAATCTACCATCCTTTGTCCTCAACTTGACTGAGCCAATTCCCACTATCTTGCAGACCTTGTTGTTTGCCATAGAAATATGACCACAATCTATCTGCTCATAAGTAGAAAACCACTCCCTGTGGGGACAAATATGATAGGATGCTCCAGAATCTAAGATCCAGACATCAGCATGATGTGTTGAATCCCTAACAACTAGAACCAGATCCTCATCAGAATGCTCAGCAGCCACATCTGCTGTGCCAGAATTGCTCTCTTGTTGCCTTCTCTTCTTTGGACAATTGGACTTCCAATGCCCCTGCTCTTTACAGTAATTATAGACATCTGTGGACTTAGGACCTTTGGAATTACATTTCTTGGGTTTCTTCTTCTGTCCATGCCCTTTCCCACTGCAGCTGCTGACTACTAGTCCAGCAGCCTGATTGTCTGTCCTTGCTGCCTTGTGTGTCAGCTCCTTGGCATGCAAGGCTTCCCTCACATCCTCTAAAGCCACTATATCTTTCCTAACTATGAAGGACTGCACAAAGTTTTCATATGAACTTGGTAATGACACCAACATGATTTAAATTTGCATCTTCATCTTCAATTTTAACATCAATATTCACGAGATCAAGTAATATTGTGTTGGTGATCCAGATGTTCCTCAATGAGACCTCATTTGTGCATCCTCGGACTAAATAGTCTACGATTCGGTTGCAACTTGTTGGTTAATGACTTAGTCATATACCGGCTTTCAAGTTTTGCCCACAACTTAGCATTTGTTGTTAGAAATCTACGCGAGAACGCAATGAATTCAAAATTTTATTTCCTATCGACCCAAGATCGACTTTGTTTAAGCAATAAACAAATAAGTAGTAGACGTTGGTTACCTTGGTTGATCCATAAGATCGACGCTTTGACCGTCTAAGGAGAGTAGTTACGATAGAGCCGCCCAAGTGTTCGGCCTCTACTATTAGTCCACACGAACACCCGCGGAATCCTATCATGGATTGCTATTGGAAAACTCCGGTTCTTTGGACCGGTCTTTTCCCCCTCTCTCCAACTCACTATAGGATGCTCTATATTTTACACAAGAACTATTAGCTCTTGGAATTGTGATGTACAAAGAGCTTGACACCCACCTTTTATTTATAGTGTAGGGCGCCAACCTAGAGTGGAGGAGAAGAAAACATTTTCCCAATAAAATACGGAAAATATAATTGATTGATTTTCTCATTTAATTTAATATCTTATATTAAATATTTCCAATATATTGTCAATATCTTATATTTACTATATTTATCTTATTACCATAAATCAATTTACACATGTGTGCAAATCTATAGTCATTAATATCTAATATTAATATATGGCAATCTTATTAATTAAATTGCACAATCCAAGTGTATCATAATACACTATTATTGGCGCCACTCCTAGCCTTTAATTGGCTTCATGAATATTCTTTAATTAATATAATACTATGATTAATTAATTTGCAAAATACATGTATATCATATATATATGTATATATATATATATATATATATATATATATATATATATATATATATATATATAGATATTTAAACCAATATGTATCTATATACATAATTAATTAATCAACATAATTAATATCTTGTATTATATTTATTCATAATAAATAAATACCATCATATTAATTTACCACTATAACCTTTATAGTCTCCAGATAAACTTTCCTTATTTGGTTATCTATAACCACATTTTAATCCGACTAGATGTTCTTATGTGTGTGACCCGATAGGCTTCCGAATATGTCAGCCGTAGACACAAAGTGCAAACTACAAAAATGCCCTTCATGCCTAACGATTACGGGATAGCGTCAGCAACACACCGTGACCCCAATCATCGAAAGAGTCAAATGCAATGACTACTACCTTTCATGTGAAACAGTTACCATGTAACTTACAATCCTATCGATGTAATAATATCCATACGATCGTATCTCGAGTGTCGATACATTAACGATCGTATCTTATAATCTGGATATCATGCTCTCTCGAAGTAACTCATTTACTCCCACTTTGCAAAGATTCACGAGAGCTAGACATTCATTATAAGAAGGCCATTTCGGATATTCGATCCCAATCATAGGATACACGATTCCCGGATGACCAATCATGTATACTCCGCATGCTTCAGTATCACACCCAATCACTAACGCATGATCGCCCCGTGGCTAGGGGAAACCTCAATAGTTTCAAAACATGACAATCCACACCGTGATGCCATGAAGACTCCGGTCTTAAGGATAATTACACAACCGCCATATAGTGCGACACTTAATGTAAGTGGGTCAGTCTAACGTACGCATTCTCTAATACACGTCCACGTACAGTCCAAGTGTCTCTACACTTCGATAGACGAGATCAATCCCTGCCCTTAAAGACAGAAGACATCTAATATGTGCTAGCCTGTTCATACTATCAATGCCCTGTTTAATAGTGCATCAGCCTAGAGACATTTAAGTATCAAACTTATTAAAGTGATTAGAGATTGTCTCGGATAGGGCTGTAAATGAACCTAAGTATTCGATTCGATCCGGAATATTCGGCTCGAAAAGCTCGGTCGGGCTCGTTTCGTGGGTTCGAACTTGAGCGAACTTTACAAATTAGATATTCGGTGGTGGGGCCGAACATGTTCGAACATGTTCGGCCCGGATATCATAAATTCATATCTGATTCGAGCGAACATGTTTTTAAAACCGGGCGAACATGTTCGATTTTTTAAAACCCGATTCGAGCGAACATGTTGAACGGTTCGACATGTTCGAGCGAACCGAGCCGAGCTTTTTCCCCAAATACTGGACCGAACCCGGGCGAATAATGAAAATATAAGGCTCGGTCATTTCGAGCCGAGCCGAGCCGAGCCTAAGGTTCGAACACACCGAAGCCGAGCGAACCACCGCCAGGGTTCGGTAGGGTTTGGCCTTCGTTCTGAGCCTAGTCTCGGATTTAATCTAATGAAAAATAAACAAGTAATAAAATAATCCGGTTTACCCCAAGTGCGAGGATCGTAGTATAGTAGTTACAACCGAGTCGAATCACAGGAATCGAGGTTGGTACAGTTCTTAATTTCTAAAGTTGTCACGGAAAATAAAACAAAGCAGAACTAAAAACGAAAACAATAAAGCTGAATGAGGATCTAGAATCCAAAGCCAGGAAAGATAATTCTGAGCCAAACTAATGAAAATAACTCTATTCTAAAAAGATAATAAAATTACTAAGATGATAACAAATAAATTGAAAAGCGAACAAGCAATGATCCACCGATCTCACAACCTCAACTTCCTCTCAGATTGTTTAGTGAAGATTTAATGAAGATTGTGGTTCACCTATCAAAAGTATGAATTTCTAATCTCTTAGATAATTCGCCTATTAATCTCTCATCTCTCGATCTTAAAGATTAACGCTTTCATAACAAAGGTGTAAGATTTCTCAATCTAGCAACCTAGAAATTAACCTAACAACTCTCGTTATTTTTAGGTTAAAAATCTAATCTTTACTACGGTGATCTAAGTCTAACAATGATTCTCATCAAACGTTAAACATCAAACATGCAACCATCTCTCGATTTAAATTTCATAACAATATGAACATAATTAAGAAACAAACTTTATTTAAAACTCACAAACATCCAAAGATTGAAATCAAGTTGCTCGATCGGCTTCACAAGCTTGTTCAAATCGCCTAGCCTCTATTCATCGTTGGTATATAAATAAAAAGTAGATGAAAATATGTTATTGGGAACAGAAAAAACGCAACAAAGGCACCCCCAAAGGGGCCTGGGGCGGCCAGGGATCGAATTATATCTTTTAGGGTTCAGAAAACGCGACTATAAATAGGTTTTTTAGGTCGGTTTAGCTGAGGCGGCGGACTGGACGCCCGTCCAAGGGGTTGAACGCCCGTCCATCTTGCTTGAAATCTTCGAGTCGGGCCGAGCTTGATCAGACGCCCGTCCTATGTAAATTTGGACGCTCGTTCAGCAAAAATCTCAATACTCTGAATCCACTATTTGTTCCTGGACGCCCGTCCAGATCGTCAAACGCCCGTCCATCTGGACGGAGTATCGAACGCTCGTCTGGATCTTCAAACGCCCATCCATCTCCATTTCAAGTTTGACTTGCATCTTCTTCCTTCCGTTTAGATCTCCTTTTATGACAGGTTCGCGTACCTACAAAACCATAAAAACACGCAAAGTGTAAAACCATAGATAATTACCAATAAAATCACGAAATTAGCTCAACTTTGCATTTAAATCATTCCCAT
Source organism: Gentiana macrophylla (assembly GCA_026214975.1). Classification (NCBI taxonomy): domain Eukaryota; kingdom Viridiplantae; phylum Streptophyta; class Magnoliopsida; order Gentianales; family Gentianaceae; genus Gentiana; species Gentiana macrophylla. Next base: position 23,023,398 of record CM047809.1, on the reverse strand, counting down.
ACGCATTCTTTCAATAAATCATTTAAACACTTAATTTTCTATAAAAAGTAATAAAACACAAAGGAAATTGCTACGAAATAAAGTCGTATAAATCATAAAAATCACCGTTATGAGATCTCATCAACCATGATCGCTATCTTGGTTTCTCTATCACGATTTAATACTAAGGGCGTTATCATATAACAATTCATAATTGGTTCTTTTAGTAAGCGTATATATATGACAACATAAAAGCCATTTAATATATGTATAAACATAAAGAAATAGTAGAAATGATCCGACCCGGTCGGATCCGGTCCAACCCAATTGGGTTTAGGACACTATTTCAAAAGCTGTGTCTTCCTCAGCGACTTCAGTGATAACATCATCAGATAAGCACAGTGGTTGAATGTGCTTTCTCTTCCAGACTGGCAAAATCTGCTGAACTGGCATCTCCTTTACTAGATTAAGGAGTCCATAATCCTGGTTGTTTTAACAAGGCCCGCATCTTTATTTGCCACAGACTAAAACTCTTTCTTCTTGTAAATTTGTTGATTTTTACGTTAACTGCAGACATCTTTCTTGCCAAAGATCACAACTTTTATCACAGATTCCCAGAACCAGTAAAGGTCGTGATGAAGATGAAGGTTGTCCATACAGATGATTCTCTCAGAAACCAACGCTCTGATACCATTTTGTTATAACATGATAGAGAGAATCGGATGCAAAAAGATGAACACAGAAGCAATTTAACATACACAATCACACAGAGGAACAGAAACAAGTAGAACATAGGATTTAACGTGGTTTCCAGAGTTGTGCCGACTACTCCTCGGACAGAAAAGAGATATTTTATTATGCACTGAATTTCAGACGGATTAAACACACATACCAATGATCAATACAATTGGTATTTATAGGCACATATCCTTAAATCCTACCGCCAAGAATTTATGTCGGATTGCCATAAATGCCCTAGATGTTAGATCACTCTACTGATCCAACTCAGCTGACCATTGCACAAATGTAGAACTCAGATGCACCCAAAACCTCAGGAGACCTTCAGCTGGTGTTTCTGCGACACGAAGAAACTCGAGAAGACTTCCCGGTGACTTTCACAGACTTGGATACACTTCTCGTGGACCATCAATCTGCGTGCGGATTAGTTTCACGGATGTAGAGTTTAAGTCACTTTACTAACACAACCACCACCGCCATTTGCCCAATAAAGAGATGTTTTGCAACCTCGAGTCGCCTTTTGGATTTATTTTAAAGGAAATTATTTTTCTAAGTAGTGGGTTAGTGTCTAGTAAGTTTTGTGTTGTGGCCTTAAATGTACATGAAGTGGGAGTTTCATTTCCTACCATTATAAAACCCAGATTATGAATTTCATAAAAACACAAGACCCCAATAGCTTTACATACGGTATAATTGAAGAGAATATTCAGAACAACTGAAAGAATTGACACTTTATTCGAGTTTGAAATGTCACTACATTGAAAATGTAAAATCGTTCTATCATTGGAGATTAATACTACCAACGTAAACACTATATATAATTTTCCACATTGTAAAATTTGGAGAAAAAGTATTAAGATATAATTTTAATATAATGGACTTGATAACTTTAGTTAACCATTTCAAAGTGACGAGGAATAGGTGTCTACAATTAGTTACTATATTTATTATGACTTCAAGACGGACCTAAGTGGCACACTGTGAGAGGTGGTGGGGGGCACCTTTAAAATCCTCTGGTAGGGGAATCCTCTGGAAGCGTCCTAACGAGGACACCAGTTCCGGAAGAGTAGGAGAATGTAATGTCTCACACTGGAAGAGTGGGAAAAAAGTCTTAAGAAATCAGGTTGAGACATAATGAAATTTGTATTTTTTGATAACCATTTTAGATCAAATGATGAAGGTTGAAATAATTAAGTGGTCACTAGATCTATAACGCCTCAAGTAGTGTTGTTAGCCCTAGAAAAAGGTAGAGTTGTTAGACCTGGGTTCTGGGGTTTTACATTATACTTGTATAAATTGTCATACCGACAGAATGTTCCCCTCGTGCAAATTAACACATTTTTTCAATTAACACTATATATAGATGATCGATGTATTTGTTTGAAATACTTGAATAAAATTTATGTGTGTTATTGTTATACTTAGCTCATGTTTTAGCTTTTTGCAATAGTTTAGTTACCGTTTTTATACGCCACGCCCGACAAAAGAGCTGCATGGATTCACATTGGGCACGAGCGTAGACCCAATAAAGAATAGGGTCTTGGCCCGAACGATTTCATACCAACATAAGCGGCGAGGCGGTACAATCCGGCCCGTCTCAGGCCTCTACGGTCTTTATCATTGGCTAGGCAACGGGCGTCGATTATTAAAGCCTTCAGCGGACCGATTACGGGGCGGCATGAAGCACTGAGGGCCGGCCAGTCCGACCTCCAGCCTGCAGTCCGCCAGCTCAGACCAAGCCCGCTTGACTAGGCAGACACTATTCAGATACGACGGTTACAAGACAAAGAATCTACAATGGTTAAGTGCCAAGCTCGCCCTCTCAGAGGCTGCCTCCCAGCTTTGTAATTAATTGTGCTTAATTATGTCTAGTTGTAATTCCATCATTAGTAACCGCACGTCTATAAATAGTGGTGCATGTAACTCATTTTGGACATCTGAAATATATCAAAATCAGATACATTCTGCCAATTTGTTGACAATGAGCTCACCAATTTACTTTCCAGCTCGGCTTCAAACATTTCTTGAGCACCATCGAGCACCATCGGCAAAGTCACGCATTTCAGTCAGATTTCCACCTCTAAAACACCCAAACCTCGTTTGTGATATTTCCGACAATATCACTTTTCTCGTTTAATTAATTTTTCGAGCTTCCTTTACATGGTTGTCATAAATACTCCTGCTTCTCCTTTACTTGACGTCCCTGTCAATTTTAGGACCCTAAGCCAAATATTTTTTAGGCTTGTATCTAATTTTTTTTAACTGCAACAAAACAAATTCAGCTAGAACAACTAATTAATGACATTATAAATATTTCAAAACTCAATCAATTATTTATTCATGGTCATGATATTCAGAGATATTCAAAGGATTTTGTTTTCTTGGTTATCAAATTTCAAAGGGCTCAGCAAGCTGGAGTGAGAAGAATGGAAGTCAAATCCGTTGTAGGCAGTATCATTAAATTCAAAGGGAGTCTGTTACAGTAGCTATGCTTTGTGTCACTTTTTATTTTGGTAAATGGGAGAATGTATTTTTGCACCTTGGACAATTTTTGTGAACTTTTTAGCATCTTGCTGATTAATTAAAAAAATTTGGTTGTTCAAAAAAAATAATGTATTCATGGTCATGCTAGTTGCTAAATATAACTCAAAAAATAATATTGCGCTGCATCTGCCATGATTTTCCATTGACATTGGGCTGCAGATTCACTCAAAGCCCATAAATTTACTATATACATACTATCGGATCAACTATTTTTCGTCCCTTAAATTTATAGATTTGGAGGAAGTTTGGCCATGCCCTAGTTGGCCACACCCAGGGACTTACTCACTATATTATAAAAAACATTTATTTTTTTCCACGATTTTGGTGGGTTCTATTAAGCAGCGCCATTTTTCTTAAGACGCATTTTTTGATTACTTTTAGGATAAAAAAAAAGCGTCGATCGTATTTGGTGTTCGCTTGTTGAGCAACGCCGCGTCGGTGTGGTGTCTTGCATGAACACCGATGGAAAGTCGTGAGGCGGCGTTTCTAAATATTAACAATTTTTATATAGGAGCGTCGATCGCGTTGGTGTTCGTTGTTGAACACCAACGCGTCGATGGTGTTCAACAATGAACTGTGATGTAATCGGCGTTCCTTCATAAAAATCACATGTATCACAAGTAATTATTTATGATGCCGAGAGTAATAGGGGTGTCAGTAGTAAATAAGGGTGTTCCAATAGAACCCCCATAGTTTTTTGCCACAACAAAAAGGTGTGGCTAATATGAAATTAGCTGTTCTAAAAAGAAATGAAATTAGCTCGATTCATTTGGCACGCTACCGTGGTTAAAATTAAATATATACCAACATTTTTTTGTGTGTCATAAACTAGTGTAGCAAAATGGTGTTTTTTTCTTATAATGTTTGTTCCTTTATATTCAGTGTATTTTATTTCAATTGCTATACTCATTAGTTGGTAATAAATTTGGGGTTACTAGTTAGAATCACTAAAACCTAGTTTAAATGCTCAATTTTGCTTAAAATGTTTTTGATTTATGTTGTTAAATTAAGTCTTTAATGTCATACTTTGTTATCGGTCTTAGGTTACTCTAAATTTAATTCTAAACTCTTAGGCTAATACATTGGTTATATATAGCAAAAAGTGTGCATCGCTAACCTCGTCTTTCATGCTATAAACAAGGCTTTTATAAATGATCATCTGTATAACAGTATAAGTTCTATCATTTCAAATATACTCATAAACTCATATATTGACTTTGTGCAAAATATATAATAATCAAGCTAATATATTTTTACAGCATTAATTAATTTTATCGGGTCTATACTATAAATAATAAATAAAAATGCCTTGTGACACTATATATATATAATTAGCCGGCCCCAAACGTGAACATTAATTTTGTGGACGCACCCACGAATACGCAAATACATAGGGGGCTATATATATATATATATATATATATATATATATATATATATATATATATATATACAACTTTTGTGGAGTATCACATTACATGTGGAATTGAAGAACATGCTCACACATGCATGTTGTCCCTACAATGTTAATACAAAGCTAAACAAAGTCATACAGGCTTCAATCATTAGTTCCACATCCTACCCACCTTCCACACCCACCCCACCCCTACCCATCCGTACCCACCCCACCCAAAGCTATTTTCTCTTGTATTTTCACCTTATCCTGTTCCAAAAGTTGTCCTGTAGCTTCTTCTAAGTGTCACCTGTATAAATAATTTTAACCTACCGGCAATTTTATGGTTGTTTTGGTACAACATATAATACTTTTTCATGCAATGAAATGTTTTAAAAGAGAGGCAAAATTGTAAATACAAGGGTTATTATTTTATAAATTTGATTTTCTTAATTTCTATTGGTCATGTACACCATGTCATTCTTGTACCAGAATTTTTTTTTTTTTGGAGGGGGGGGCGGGTTAACAGGACCATCTTAAAGTTTTCGTTAACCTATAGTTGAGCGGCAAAGTGGGTTTTTTTTTTTTTATTTTTATTTTTACGGTTTTCTTCCCACTAAAATCGAACATTTTCCTAGACATGATGAAATTGTGAGTGAACAATTCTTTTCTTTTTTTCCATAAGAAAATCTCCTTCATTCTTTACTAATAAAAATTACACAAAAAGAATTGTCACGCCAGAAACCAGAAATGGGATTGTTGAAAGATAATGTTATGTCTACCAAATTTCGTAAAAGAAAAAATATACAAAATGATAAGGATCGTAGATTTTAAATAAAAAATAAAATAAGAAAAAAATGCACCATCCAATTTTTTTATTTTTTTTTTGGAAAAAGAAAGGGCAATATATTAAGGATCAAGTCCGCCAAACAGGCAAGAAGTACATCATTCGGAGGAAGTGATCCCCATGAGACAACACCCATTGAAGAAAAGAGCGTCTAGAAAGTAAATGGCGGGCGTTAAGGACCGACGAACAAAACTAAAATGAAGATAAGCAAAAACAGAGCAAAAGGCCAGACAATCTTGACGCAAACACCCTAAGGGAGAAAGGTCATCCTCCGGATGCTGCAACTTCTACACACAAGTCAGATTATCACTCTCAGGATCAAGCGCATCACCCCCTTTCTCTGACCTTCCACCAAAGCCATGAGTATCGCACGCATCTCCAGGAGGACCACCTCAATGCCCGGGTCCAAGTAGAAAGAGTATGCCTCTAGAACTATCCCCTGGTGGTCACGAAAATCACCCAACGCGATCTTTGAGTTTGAGCAGATCATCGACATTGCATTTCACCACCCCTTCCTGCGGAGCCAAGTTGCTGGGAATGGCGGACTTTGAGGGGCTGTGTGAAGCGATCCCGATGCAATCCTGTACTCCTGAGATGCCGTATGTGCAGCATCCCAAATTCTAGAGATGTAAACCGGCTGGTCGTCAAATACCGCAGAACACCGCACTTTCCATATCTACCAAGTTATCCAGATAAATTCCGCCACCTCTTGTTGAGCCCAACCTTGCTGCACCTGAGAGAACATGTCCCAGAGATCAGTAGCCGCCACCGCTTGTACAAAGTTGTGATAAGGCGTCAGCTCCCAGACCCTAGCCTCCATTTCACTGGAAAAGCACATGCCAAGCCGACTCGTCCGGCCGGCCACAAGCTAAACACCTATTGTCCCCCATACCTCTCTTCGCCAGATTGAGCCCAATAGGGAGACAGTCAAGCAAACAATGCCACAGTCATGCAAACATCAATACGAGGTTGAATCTGCAAACCCCAACATCGACGCCAAAGTCCATCAGCCCGTGTAGAGGACGAAGGTCTCCCTGAATTCTGACCCGTCTTATGAAGCCGAACCGCCAAGTGATATCTTGATCTGGCCATATAAATGCCCCGTTTGTCATAATGCCAGATCTGTCTGTCAACGTGTTGTCCCTGTGCTATCGGGTACCCAAAATGCATCATCCATCGATTGACAAATTATATGTTTATTATGTAACTAAATAGTGTACAACCGCAAAAAAGTTTAATCTTGTCTTTAGAAAATATTACAAAATTAGTCTCATATGACGTAACAATTTTGGTATTATAGGATTATAATTTATCAATTTCTGTCTCATAACTTTAAAAGAAATTGTCAATTTCAAGATACATCTCATTCTTGACGAAATATGTTCAAATGTTTTTGTATATCTCGGTCGTTTGGCACTGTGGCGCTAACTGGACTTTGTTGATTAGGAAACAATACCACGTCCGACAGAATTTTCCATCGAAACGTTTTATAAAGCCCGTAAAACCCAACAACTCTTTTCCCCTAAATTAAACGGAAATGATAGTCTGCATGGCAGTGTCATGTAGCATCCGGCCGCGTCGGATGATCTGATTGGCTGATTGATCGGTGTTAGATCATATTATAATATAGATCTACACCGATCAATCAATCAATGCAGATCATCCGATAATGCCGAATCACATATAAATAATAACTATAACGATCTTTCTAAATTAAAACACATTATTTCCCTAAATCAGACCTTCGATGCATTTTCCAAAAAGTAATACTCCCTCCGTTTTTTTTTTTGTCGCGTTTATGATTTCAATTTACTCATTTTTATTTATCATCGTTTCAGACATTTTAATCATCATTTATTACCTTTTCCTCCTTTTCTAATAAAATTTTACATCTCCGATAAAAAAACATTTTCAATACTAAAAACACATTTACCAACAAAGTATTTACATCTCTAATAAAAAAAATACATTTCCAAACTATATTTGAGACATATTAATTACTTTTTTAATCTGTATCAATCTTCTCTCTGCGACACATATAAAAAAAACGGAGGGAGTAATAAATAATTATTAATTAAAGCGACGAGGACATGAAAATAGGAAGAAGGCGCAAGGCTGGTAATGCAAAGGCACAATGAGTCCTTTGATCTTCCACCCAACAGTCATCGGTGAGTGATGTAATATCCTTACTTTGTAGAATTTGGCGATTTATGATAAGAACAAAAAAAGGTGCTTTAATTTCATTAATGGTTCCCTATTCATCAAATTGTTCATACCTTTAATGAATCACTTAACAATGCGAATGTTAGGAATTCCATTTTCGATCATTGTCAGCGAGGGGCAGGCAGGATTTTTTGGGTGAAATTTAGAATCAAAATTTTTAAATAAATATCTTTATAAGCGTAATTTTTCAAAGTCCTCAATTCAAAAAAAAATCATTTTTAGTCCATAAAGCGGGATCATTCAAAAGGCGTTTATTTTCTTATCATCATTTCAATGTGACTCTACGATTCTTACGGAAATAGAATTCATCAATAACGGAATCAACGTCGGACTTTGAGAGAATTAAGCTTTCAATATAAGCTGTCATGGAATCCGCAAGGAAGTCTTCATCCATTTTGTTACGGAGGACGGATTTAACATACTTCATAGTTGAAAATGCCCTCTCTGTGGTTGCCGTTGAGACCGGAAGAGTTAAAATAAGACGAATCAACTTCTCAATCAAAGAGTATATTTGAGATTTGTTCGTCTTAACTAATGTCTGACACAAATCTGAGAGGGTGGACAATCCTTGAAACTTTGGATCTTGAATGACACCATACCCATAATGTGCCAATTGCAATTTAAGTAAATGCAAATCTTGGCTAGTGAAGTCGTTCGGATAAAACTTTTCAGCAAGGATGCATATATTCTCAATGTTGAAGGATTTGAAATTATCCTTCAGATCCAAAGATGAACTTAGTTTGAGGAGCTATACTGCTTCATCACTAAATCTATTGTTTAACTCCGCAATCGAAAATCAATTGCCTTTGTTGTATATGTCAAAATGGTAGTGATGCTCAACCGTGATATTACCTCTTTCTTTGACATGAGCGACCGATGAGCATCTACGTAACGAGCACTCATATGCGGAATAGGAATATCATTTTCTATGCAAACTTTTTCACACTCTCCATCAATGAATCATAACCTTCCTCCCTTAACCATCCAAGAAGATGTTTGGTAGTTGAGACAAGATCCATGGCACTCAAAATATCTCGCATTTTTTGTCGCAACGCTTTAGAAAGCAAATCGATTATCGCCATGATTTTGTGCATAGTATGCAAGATAAATATGAACTCAAATGATCGCATCGCAATCAAAGCACCAGTCGCTTCTCCACGTGCAGAATGAGACTGTGACTCGTCAATAATGTTTTCAAGTGTCATGGTGACAGATTTGTACATATCTATCATACCACAAATAGAATCAAAATGTGAACTCCACCGAGTCGCTCCAGCACGGTGCAATGTACCAATTTGGTTGACCCCTCTACCGGTCTCACGTTCACCGGCAACTATAGAATCTGCAATCTCATTAGCTTGATTAGACCGCAACTCATTGTGACGCTTGGGAGAAGCATTAATAATATTCACTATATTGGTCAATTTAGAAAAGAATAACCAGATAGAAGTTTCCTTCTCAGCAACTGCGACTAATGCTAGTTGTAAACGGTGTGCGAAACAATGAATATAATATGCAGATGGACAATCTCTGAGAAATAATGCCTGCAAACCATTCCATGCACCACGAATGTTGATAGCACCATCATAGCCTTGGCCTCGCAAGTCATTAACATCTAATTCAGATCGAATAAGAGCATCACATATCTCTTTCTTAAGATTTGATGATGTTGTATATGTAACATGTATAATATCAAAGAAGCGCTCCTGCACAACACCATAAGCATCCACAAATCTCAAAACAATAGCCATTTGTTCCTTATTGGATGAATCCTTGGATTCGTCAACCAAGCAACAAAACTTAGCATCCCCAATTTCCTCACGTATATTTTTCCTTACTTTATTAGCAATGATGTGTAGAACCTCCTTTTGAATTTTGGGTGAGGTAAACTTTGCATTTCCGGGAGCATTTTGTAAGACAACGGCACCGATATCTGATCTCAGCCTTCCCATAAATTTTATCATCTCAAGAAAGTTGCCTTGATTTATTGAATGCATAGACTCATCATTACCTCTTAAAACACAACCTTGCAAAGTAAGCCACTTAATTCCCTCAACTGTTGATCCTAGCCGTAGCCGGTTCTTTTGAACTTCCTCCTTACTTTGTTTGTTTAATACCTTGTCAATATGTCGAGGTACATTCTGTAATGCATGAACTGAATTCACAGAAATATTATGTGGTGAATTAGGGCCACCCACAATATTCGAGGTACAATATTCACCATTATTGACCTTTTTCCAATTTGTAAATCCATCAACAATAAATGTACTGTTTGTTGTGTCGGATTCATATAAAAAATGAAGCATGGAAAGCAAAAGGCGACATTTTTGAAGGAGAGTACTCGAGCAGGAAACTTTTGAACCAGTTGTATTGAAAACTGCGATTTTGATTTCCAAAGTTAGACAAGGGATATTGTGGAAGATGTGGTTGATGCGGACCCATTTTGATATAAGCTCTCCTAATCTCATCTTGTTGATTGATAGAGTGTTGCCAAATAGGAATACGTATCCCAGGATCTCTCTCAATATTCAGTTCAACGGGGATATCACTTTCATTTCTTTGGAACTTAGAAGGAGGCGAGGTGAAGTGGGAGAAGCAATTTCTTCAATAGGAGGCTGGAGGAGGAGGCTGAAGAAGATGGTTCATCTCTTTTTGATGTGTCTGATTTTTTAAAGAATGAAAAAGAGTTTTTTCTTTTTTTCGTTCTTGATGTGTCATTATAATTTATACCCTATAAAAATAAAACCGATTCAATGTGTCATCATAAAAAGATATTGTTTCATGAAAATAAATATGATATAATAGTGTCTTTATTTTTAATAATAACAACCTAAATTGCAAATAAAGCCCATACTTCTACTTAATATATTTTGCAACAAGAACACAAGTGCAGTTTTTTTTTTTCACAGAAGATAACAATCGGTCCGAGCAACATTGCATAATGCCAACATATATATATACAATTTGATCATATGATATACTAATATACATACGATATACTAATATACATACATTATGCATAAACCAAAACAACAGTTGAATATCCAAGTAAAAGCTCGGGAAAAAAGGAAATCCGAAATCGGTATCCCTATTTCTCAAATCACTAAATTAAATCATAAATTCACATGAATTGAGTAAATATTAAGCATCTGGCATTCTAACCTAGAGGAAATCACGAGACCTAATTGATTTAGGAGCAAAAATGATCCTAATTTAAAAGAAATTGAAATAAAAAACATTCAACAATCGAAATTGGAATCGGAAGTACCTTCAAGTGAAAAGCCGAGACGCCGGAATTATTAGTCGGAGACCATCAGACCATTGAGGAGTGACTGAGTGGGTAGTGCCGTACTGCCGTTCCTCTTTACTCTTTATTCGACTGGTTTTTTTTTTCCGTTCAAACTATTCAGTCTGTGACTGTTCGACTGAATGAATTGATTTTTCCTATTTAAATTTTTTTTTGTTAGTCTGATAAGATAAAGGTATTGCCTATTAGTAAATAAATGTTGTCTTTTGATTTTTGAAAGAATATTTTGTTGTATATTTGGACTTTGACTGTTGGACATTTATTAAAAGGCTAAACTCTAACAGGGAGGTGAAATTTGAAATTTATTTGTTTTGGGTGAAATTTGAGTTTGTTTTGAGGCTATATACTAAAAAAATTTCTTTGGGTGGGCTTAGCACTTCCCCCATTGACCAGATCCGTCCTTGATTGTCAAACCAGCTGTGATAGAAGCTTGTGAGGTTAGACCTGAAAATGTATAAGTTTTACCGAGAGTCTGATTATTGTATATGTTCAATTAGACAATCATTATAATAGAAACTTGATATGTCTTCACGAGCTTACATGATATATACAAGTCTGGACACTTCAAGGCTGAGGAACCGGACTTCGGTTATGCAGATTGAAGATCAGAAGACTGGAGGTTCAGACTTAGGTTTGAAGAACGTAAAAGTCAAGGTCATAAAGTTATCTTCAATTAAGTCAGTGATGACACGAAATAACTTCATGATACTTGTATATCTTTGTAATGAGAAAATATATATGGAGTACTCTAATCTCGATATATATATATATATATATATATATATATATATATATATATATATATATATATATATATATATATATATATATATATATATATATATCATAGATAAAGATATCAAATACTCCCTCCGTTTTATTTATATGTCGAGAGATAGAGAAGAAAGTCACATGAGATTAAGAAAGTAATTAATATGTCTAAAATATAGTATGAGAAATGTAAATACTTTGTTAGTAAAGAGGTTTATATTCCTCTCTCTATATAAACCCCCAGCTTCACATTCCCAAACACAATATCCTAGACTTATATGTCTAATTTCATCAATAAATATTCTCAAATTTCATATGTCTTAGCAAATCTACGCAGGAACGTAGCAGAATTTAAAATTTCATTCAAAGATCGACTTCGTTTAAAACAATAAACACGTTAAGTAGTAGACGGTGAATACCTTGTTTGATCTATAAGATCGAAGCTTTGACAGTCACTACAAAAAATGTTGTTTTTTATAAGGGGAATTATCCTCATTAAATGCTTGATTCCCATCATTAAAGGTTTTTTATAAGGTGAAATTTACCCTCATCGCCCCTTATAATAGCTTCCGCTGGTAAAAGTAAACAATGACGGTAAATATATCCCGTCATTAAAAAGGGATGGCATTCAATAACGGAATTATATACTCATTATTGCCTAGATTTCTCTTTAGTTTATGTTATGATATTGACGGGAATTACTCTCATTAATGAGCATAACCCCCTCACCAGATTGTTCTCGACATTATTACTAAAACACATTTAATGACTAAATATACCGTCATAAAAACTATTTTTATCTACTCCAATTTGACCCTTATTATTTGCTGATTTAAATATAATATTGTTACTTTTTATATTATTATTCTTTTATAACCTTAAATTTACTTTGATGAATCACATAAATATAATTAACCTTACATCCACATGTAATCACATTATCATTATATTATCAAAATATACAATTCATTACACCAAAATATGCCTTCGACAATCCTCGTAGGATATGAAAAGTTACCAATCCTTCCACACGTCTTAAAAAATCCCCAAAACCGTACAAACTCCTGCATTTCAAATAGGAATAAATAGTTCAGTACACATTGTAATAAAAATTCACATTTTTTAGATGAAAATATTCTTCCATTACAACATTATTAGGTACAACAAAAATGGAAACAACGGCTCCTAACTATACATACAAACATATTAACATTATAATTAACACAAAGGATATCAGAATGTATTAAAAGGGCGTAAGCAAGGATATATATAAAAAAAAGAGCATTAAGGATGAATCTTTGAAATGTAGTTTGGACACACTAAGCTTGTGAAAGAGGAAAAATTACAATTGCAAGGCACTAAACTAAACAGCCGACACACACAGATAGCATCTCAAATAAAATGGGGGCATAATACAACTTGAAAACTAAGATCCATCCTTAAAGGTCTGAGAGATAAACAGGTACTGCATAGACTACCTTTGTAGTCTACTAATCATTGGTCGGCTAACGCAAATTAGCATGAGCCAGTTGAAAAAATCAAACAAATAAAAACAATTTTCATTAAATAAAATGATCAGATCGAAAGCAGGAATACAATGCCATATGGAATAGAAGCAGAATCACATAAAGAAACATCGGCATTCACCTTCTAAGCCATAAGTACACAACCCCCCCTAAATCTACTTGAAGGAATCTAATAGAAAAAAAGAAATACATGGTTGGGAGTTTCTAAGGAGACTAGGCACCAACCTTGCACGTGGCTCATCTTCCACAACAATCATCTTAGTTTCCATGCATATAGGAATGTTGATCAAAACAACATTTTCTCAACCCATCCCCTCAACGATAAAAAAAAGAGGTAAAACCAAAAAAAACACAAAGCACTACAGTTAACACAATAAATTTCAAAGGAAGGATGCATTAAGACTTGGAACAAACCATTCACGCACTATTGCTCTGGTCTCTTCCCATGTCCTGCGAAAGGGAAATTGAAAACAAGTTAACCACATAGCAAAAGACGAAACACATGAATAGGTAAAGAATGGTAGTATAAATACTTCCTTGATTGGCCAACCCTAATAAAATGCAAATCAACAAATGAGTAAAAGAAAAAGCAGCCAACAACCGACACACATAGATAGCATCTCAAATAAAATGGGGCATAATACAACTTGAAAACTAAGATCAATCCTTAAAGGTCTGAGAGATAAACAGGTATTGCATAGACTACCTGACAATAAAAGCTGAAATTGTTAGAAACGAGGGATAAACCTTAACCAGAAACATGACAATAACACGAAACAATGACTTAAATATATGGCAGAAATGATGAATAAATAAGAAAGTGAGGGTGGATCAAATACCGTCTAACCAAAACAAATGAATTTACGCCGCATCAAAAAGAGTCCGGATAAACCATCAAAATGTTTTCTCTTTCTCTTTCTTTTTCGTTATTGTCTTGTCAAGCTGTTGTTGGCTCTGAATCATCCTTCTCCGGATATTTTGACCATCTGCATCAGCTGAATTTGAATTATTACAATCATAGTTGAAAGATTCTGAATGTTGGTATGCTTCACCCAAATCATCTGTATTAATGCTCTCTTCATCTACTGGTTGTCCCATTTCATAGAGATCCCGGGGTTGCATCTTAACAACAACATTCCAGCCTTTATTAATGTTGTCATTCACATAAAACACTTGAGAAGCTTGACTGGCCAAAATAAATGGCTCATTTGTTTTCAAAAAACGATTGCAATTAATGCTAGTGAAACCATATCCACCTATTTTGGCTCCTTTCTCTTTATCATGCACATCGAACCACTTACACGAAATAAAACCAATCGTTTTCATCAAGGTCTTTGGAGCTCAAGAATCTCTGTCAACACACCGTAATAATCTACAAAATTTGTCTCATTACCTATATCACCAAGTACACATACCCCTGAATTTTGTGTCCTCGATTTGATGTCACTAGCTTCAATCCGGAACCTATATCCATTGGCAACATAACCCTTAAAGCACCTAACATATTGTGAAGGGCCACGAGACAATGATAGTAACGCATCATATTTAGTGTGTTGGTCTTGCATTCGCATTTTTTCAACCCACAACAAAGCACAACATAAATAACTAAAATATGACAACCGCCATATAAACAAATAGAGAAAATGATAGAAACAAATAGATAATTCCTTGCCATTTAACACAAGTAGACATGTGAACACACCATACGAATGGCACGAAGACAAAAGAATCAAGAACTACTGACATGATTATGAGAATCAGTCCAGAAACAAAACTTTGGTAAACTAACAATTTAACATTTTCCCCCGATTAAACTCACAGTTAGTACAACAAGCAGATCATGCATGTATGGCACCAAAATACTTTACAATCTCTGTCATAAACACCTAGCTATTAGCCTTCCAAAGCAAATATTGCACTCAAAGCTACTAGAATCCTTAACAATAAACTGAAAAATCATTGATTTCAAAACCTTGGATAGTCTAATAACATAATAGTAGCCAATATACCAAAAACAGTGGCTGGAAAGCTTATCAGAGCCAACTTTTGCACTCCTTTTACTACCAAAACAAAAACAAACAGCAAAAAGGTCCAAAAATAGGAATAATTTGGTGACGGAATGCATCAACCAGGAATTGAATTTGGATTTGGTGCAATCAGAAAGCAATTAAGCAATTCTTAGCTCTTATGGTTGAGGTATTTGCTGTTTTGTAAGAGACACTATTTCAATTACTCTAGTACATTCAATTATGACATATGCTCGCAAAAATAGATAATTAAATTTTATAAGAGAAATAATGAACAGCTCTTTCTCGGGTAGATGCAAGACATACAAAATCCAGTGATCCGGCAAGGAAATACGAGAACCAATGAAAGAGATTCTCAGTGTGTGTGTAGACTTACATACCTTTAATACAACCGTCGCAAGAATTCTTCAGCCGTTCAGATGAGTAAATGAGTAATAAAAAACAGTCAAAAGCCGGATTTTGCATTAAAATAAATACTAGTCTGGTCCTAAAGTACAAAATTATACAATGAAACAATAAATTCAATGGGATCTCAATGCACAAGTAGATACAGATGTTGCAACTTTACATCAAAAACCACCACCACAGCTAAGACACCACTACTCATCCTATATATTATACTTATACTAAACCTTCCCCCCAATTGCACCCCATTCTCAAAAGCCTCCCTTATTCAGAAAGATTAATTAAAGAAGGACAACATAAAAGCATCTCGACAACAGACCTAAATATATTCACGACCCTTTTCTCAAATCTAAGCAATGGGAACCCAAGAGCAAACTCGTGTTTAGAAGTTTCAATATCCAAAGTCTGCAAATCACTGAAAGAGTATTTATCATCATTATCTCAGACAAAACAAGCAATAAAAAGGGCCAAGACGAACATTTAAAGATAGTGAAATGAAACTCATGAAAAAGAGGACAAGGAGACCTTGTTCCAGAATATCAACAATTTATTGCCTGAAGCTCCGCTTTTGTCGCCTCTGCATAGCATATAATCCCAGAATCAGTCCTATTCCTAATTTCCATAATTTGGCGATGGAATTAAAAATTGATGAAAATTCATAGACTAAAACAGCAAATACGTCAACCATAAGAGCTATAAAAGGTAATTTTGAAGAAACACACATTTATTTTGTGGGTGCAGCTCTAACACTGGGATTCCACACCGCTGCTCTGTTTCTATTTGATATTGAACCCTAAAGACTAGATCGAAAGACATACCGTGAATTACGAGAATGGAAGATGATATATCCAGATGATGATATTAACCTTTTCGAGATGATCTGAACCAATATTTGCCCTATCCGCTGACTTCCTCTTTTTTAGTGCGTTTGGATTGAATGAAGCATATAGAAAGAAAAGATAAGATAATAACTGAAAAGAAAGGAAAGCGAATGAGAGATTGTGAAATCTACTTAGCGTGTTTGGATTGAAGCTAAGCCAGAAATGAAAGGAGATGGATAGATCGTCAAGTCTATTTTTCTAAAAATAATAGTTTCCTTCCGTTTAAGAATTTATTTTGGAAGGAAACATATTCGCTAAAATTGTATTGGGCCTTTCCTTTGGTTTCCCCTCTTCTCCCTCTATTTCCTTCATGATATAGTTTACCAAACACACAAAATTAAATCCCCCCAAATCATCTCTTTTCTTTTCCGGGCCTTTCTGCTAATCCAAACAGGGCCTTAGTCGTGAAGAACCAGAGGCAGGTGAGATAGAGATATGAAGATGAGTTTGTGGCTGAGAGAGGACTATATTTTATTTAATTTTTTATTTTACAGAAAATAAATCTATGAGTCATTATACGGAACAACCGTTATGTCATAACGAGTAACACAAAAGTCATTTGCAAGGTTGATTATGATGGGTTCATATCATGAGATCAATTTATATTCATTACGATCAACGGTGTAGATTATCGTTGTGTCGACTTATCGGTACAATGATTTGTTGTGCATATATGATTACTTTCTAGCTATTTATGTCTACAAATGAAATTTTTATATAATATGGGAGGGATTTTTGGCGCCTAAAAATTTTGGTGTTTTATCTTGTAAAAAAATTGGATTTCTTTTACAGGGAAAGTTTGTGTTTTTTATAATTATAATTCTGAAATTGGTTTTTTGGCAAAACATAAGTGTTTAATGTTTTTCATTTATATATTTTCAAAATAATTTTTTATTGATTTTTTTTGCTACGTATTAATAAGGGGAATATTTTAGGTGTATAATAATAAGGGGATAAGTGATTAACAATAACGGGAATTAAGGGTTCCTCATTAAATTTGAATCATTTTCATAAGTATTTATTTTACCCTCATTAAAATGTACTTTTAATGACCAAATCTCGACCCCTTATTAAATTCCCCTTATAAAAAACAACTTTTCTTGTAGTGAGTCTAAGAAAGTAGTCATGCACGTAAGCCGTCCACGTGTCCGGCCTCTATCAATATCCACACGAACACCTCGCCGGATTCCACTCTAGATAGATACCAGAAAAACCCAATTGCTAGACCGGCATTTTCTCTCACTCAAAACTCTCAAGAAGGCCCTCTGATATTTTTTAGTAAAATAATTTTCTTTACAAAAGATCAAGGCACCTCTCACCTTATATAGATGAAGGTGGCGCCCCATAGCCCCTTTTTTTCCTTGGAGAAGAGTCTTGAGTGGAGTAGGGAGAAAGAAACCTCTTACCAGTGAAATAAAGAAAATAGATATATTCTAGATTTATCTCATTTAATAATTTCCTTAATCTTATTAAGGATTTTCTTTAAAATCATATATGATAAATATTCAATATCTTATATTAAATATTACCAAGATACATACATACATATATATATATATATATATATATATATATATATGTATATATATATATATATATATATATATATATATATATATATATCAATTATACATGTGTATATATCACATATATATACTACACAAATATCTATATATATTAATATCCAATATTAATACATAATATAATACTATGATTAATTAATTTGCAAAATCTATGTGTATCATATACACATCACCTACGCCCCATATGCCATAAATTGACATCCGGAATATTCTTTAATTAATCAACATAATAAATATATTTTATTTAATTTATTAAGAATAAATAAACACCACAATATTAATTTACCACTGTAACACTTTATAGTCGAGATAACTTTCATTATTTGGTTATTACTATAACCGCATTTTAATCCGGCTAGATATTCTTATCTGTGTGACCCGATTGGCTTCCGAATATATTGACCGTACGTAGGCATAAAGTGCATTTACTAAAATAACCTTCATACATAACGATCACGAAATAGCATCTAGCAACATATCGTGACCCCCAATAATCGGAAGAGTCAAAAGCAATGACTACTACCTTTCATGTGAAATGGTTACCGTATAAATAGAATCCTATCGTTGTAACAATATCCATGACTGTATCTCGAGTGTCAATACATTAATGACGGTATCTTATAATATGGATATCATGCTCTCTCGAAGTAACTCATTTACTCCCACTTGCAAAGATTTACTAAAGCTAGACATTCCTTATGAGATGACCCTTTCGGATATTTACTCCTATTAATAGGATACGCGATTTCCGGACGAACAACATGAATCCTACACATGCTTCAGTATCACACCCAATCACTATTGCATGATCGCCCCATGGCTAAGGGAAACCTCAATAGTGTCAAAGTATGACAATCCACACCGTGATGCCATGAAGACTCCGGTCTTAGGATAATTAAGCAACCGCCACATAGTGCGACACTTAATAAAGTAAGTGGGTCAGTCTAACGTACGCATTCTCTAATACACGTCCACATACAGTCCAAGTGTCTTTACACTTTGATAGACGAGATCTATCCCTATCTTCAAAAGATAGAAGATATCTAATATGTGCTAGTCTAATCATACTATTAATGTCCTATTTAATGGAAAATGAGACTAGAGACATTTGAGCATCAAACCTTTCAAAGTGATTCGAGATCTCATCAACCATAATCACTATTATGATTTGTCTTTCATATTTTGACACTAGGGACATTATCATATATATACAATATCGTAATTGGTCCGTTAAACGAACATATATATAATAACATAAAGTCATATAATATATGTATAAACATAAACCCGTTCGGATCCAGTCTAACCCGATTGGGTTTAGGACACTATTTCAACAATATGTTCCAATAGAAAATGGCCACCAAGCCCCCCCAAAAATAAGAAATCTAAAAGTTAGGAGGAACCAAATTTAAGGATGCTATTAGAACAATTTTTTCTTGAAAATTCAATCAAACATGAGGCTCAATTGATCAAGCATAATAGTCTGCACTAAAGAAGGAAATGAAGTTGTTCAAGCAATCAGCATTGTGGAAAGTCACCTTGTGCCACCAACAAAGGAGTTAGCCCACCATTCTTTGGGTTCATAATCGAACTTTTCTAGGTGTCCAATAGTACCCATAAGTGCACCAGGTCAATTGTAGTTTAGTAAGTGGTCAATGTCATATCCATAAGGATTGTGAGGTTAAGTACCGATTAGCTATATTATATTGGTCTAAGTTCACAAAAGACAAGTATTGAAGGTTCCAAATATCAAGCTTGTAAGCTCAACCAACTACAACTAAAATGGGTAATCAAATTATAAAAGCCTAGACAAGACAATGCCATGTGATCAAGTATATACATCATTTAGTGTAATGGGTATGAACAACCTTCCCACCTTCCAATAGTGCTCAAGTGTGTTATCGGTGCACCTTCTAAGCTAGCAATTCTCCTCATACGAGTGTCCGGAATTACTCTATGCCTCATCCTTGGTCTAAGAACCCTAGACCTAATGATTCAACACGACAAGTTCTATGGATGCAATGAATGAACAATAATCCCTGGAGAAGAAACCGAGTTCCACTTAAGGTCGGTTTTACCTTCCGGTTTTCCTATCTATTTTCTCACACAAAGCATCTCCTTTCGAACTCAACTAAGTGTGTGTGTGTGTGTGCGCGTGCAAGTGTGATGTCATGAATCTAACACAAACAAGTAATACAATGCATATAGGAAAAGATAAGAACACAAAATGTTGTTGAAATAGTGTCCTAAACCCAATCGGGTTGGACCGGATCCGACCGGATCGGATCATTTCTACTATTTCTTTATGTTTATACATATATTAAATGACTTTTCTGTTCTCATATATTTGTTCTTTTAAAGAACCAATTATGAATTGTTATATGATAACGTCCTTAGTATTATACCGTGATAGAAAAACCATGATAGGCGATTATGGTTGATGAGATCTCTAATCACTTTAATAAGTTTGATACTCAAAAGTCTCTAGGCTGATGTACTATTAAATAGGGCATTGATAGTATGAACATGCTAGCACGTATTAGATGTCTTCTGTCTTTAAGGGCAGGGATAGATCTCGTCTATCGAAGTGTAGAGACACTTGACCGCATGCGTGACGCGTGTATTAGAGAATTCGTACATTAGGATCGCGCGCAATTACAATGTTAAGCGTCGGACTATGTGGCGGTTGTGTAATTATCCATAGGACCGGAGTCGACATGGCATCACGGTGTGGATTGTCATGCTTTGACACAATTGAGGTTTCCCTTAGCCATTGGGCGATCATGCGGTAGTGATTGAGTGTGATACTGAAGCATGCAGAGTATACATGTTTGGTCGTCCGGAAATCACGTACCCTATCAGTAGGGGCGAATATCCGAAAGGACCTTCTTATAAGGAATGTCTTACGCTCATGAATCTTTGCAAAGTAGAAGTAAATGAGTTACTTCGAGAGAGTATGATATCCAGATTATAAGATATGGTCGTTGATGCTTGACACTCGACATACGACCATATGGATATTATTACAGCGATTGGATTCTATTTACATGGTAACTGTTTCACATGAAAAGTAGTAGTTATTGCATTTCACTCTTCCGATGATTGGGGGTCACGGTGTGTTGCTAGACGCTATCCATGATCGTTAGCATGAAGGGCATTTTCGTTATTTGCACTTTGTGTCTACGGCCAACATATTCGGAAGCCTATCGGGTCACACACATATGAACATCTAGCCGGATTAATATGCGGTTATAATGATAACCAAATAAGGAAAGAATTTATCTCATACTATAAATGTTATAGTGGTAAATTAATATGGTTGTATTTATTTATTATGAATAAATATAATACAAGATATTAATTATGTTGATTAATTAAATATGTATATTGATACATATATTTTCGAAATATGTATATATGATATACATGTATTTTGCAAATTAATTAATCATAGCGTTATATTAATTAAAGTATATTCCGGAAACCAATCTTTTGGCTAAAGGGGCGCCACTTTTAAAGTGTATAAGATACACTTAGATTGTGCAATTTAATTAATAAGATTACCATAATATTAATATTGTATATTAATTGATTTTGGAAAAATAGATTTATGGTAATAAGATAAATATTTTAATATAAGATATTGACAATATTTAGATTTTATTTAAAATAAGATATTATAATAAAAGAGATAAATCAATCAAAGTGATTTTCCTTATTTTATTGGGAAAAGATTTTAGTCTTTCATCTATGTTCTAGGAAGCTTCTCCTAATCAGATTAGGGAGACATGGGGCGCCTCTCACCCTATATAAGAATGGGGTTGGCTGGCTCTTTTGTACATCACAATTCCAAGAGCTAATAGTTCTTGTGAAAAATAGAGAGCTTCTCAGAGAGAGATTTGAGAGAGAGAAAAGGCGGGTCTAGGAACCAGATTTTTCTAGTAGCAATCCAATTGTTGATTCCGGCGGGCTATTCATGTGGATCACCGGTAGAGGCCGAACGTTTGTGCGGCTCCGTGCATTGCTACTCTCCTTAGACGGTTAAAGCGTCGATTTTTTTTTATCAATCAAGGTAACCACTATCTACTAGCTTATTCGTTTATTGCTTAAACGAAGTCGATCTTGGGTAAAAGGAAATAAAATTTTGAATTCCGCTGCGTTCCCGCGTAGATTTCCTAACAGTGGTATCAGAGCAAGGTTTGAGCTTAAGCAATAAGCATGTTAATTTACGTAGTTAATTTTATCGTTTAAATCACGTAATTAAAAGATGAAAGATTTTTTATTCGCAAAACGATACACGAAAAGAAAAAAAGGAGGTCGGCTTTTAGGGTGCTCGGCCGATCGGCGGCGGCACCCCAACGGAAATTGCGCCGGTGGCGGCGGCTCCCCGCTCGGGGCGGTCACGTCGGCTGGTGCATCCTTTGGTGGATCTTCAAAATTTTGTTTTGTGTATTTTGTGATTCAATATGGTTTATAGTTGTGATTGATATCTCTTTATTTAGTTGATGTCATGTGGCTAACTAATGGTTCAAATAGTTTGGATCATTGGGATGCCACATGGCATTATCTGGTAAATATGATTTGCCTTTAAATAATCTATGCCATTCCAAATTTTGTTTGGAATAGGCCTAGGCCATTTTCAAAATATTTGATTTTGAAAAATGCCTAGGCCTAGGCCCCTTTCAAATTTTTTATTTTGGAAAGGGCCAAGGTAGATGCCTTTTGGTTTAGGAAACCAAAGACATCCCTTTTGATTAGGAATCAAAAGGAAAGAAATAACATGGACTTAATTTTAATCTTGATTTATCTTAGAATAGTTCTAATTAATTTAAAATTAAAATTAAAATCGTTTAAAATTAACCGTTAATTTTATTTCGATTAATTTTTTTAATTATTTAAATATTAATTAGTTAATTGATTGGATAAAATTATTTAATAGATTAAACGTTAATCGTTTAACTAAGACGCAAGTTGTTAGTTTTTAATTTTTATCTTTTTCATAAGATGTTATTTTATGGATTAAATATAGTAGATATAATATGATTATATGGACCCCGATTGATCATGGACTCGACCGATAGGATAGATGTGAATGATTTAATTTTTCTGTTGGTTTAAAAATTGTCCTAGGCCGTTATGAAGAACGTGACCTAGTTTATTTTCTGCATTTATCCCATCCCGTTAGCTCCCCCCGTGTGCGGTGGGTGTATTTATTTTTATTAGATTGAATTAAATGTAACAAGAATGGAGCAGAAGATGGAGACCAATGAAATACAAAAATAAAGATCCCATTGGAAAATGGAGTATTAAAGATCCTATTGGTGGTTGCAGCTACCCTTAGATTTTGTAACCTACGGTTTCGTCAGTTTGTATTCGAAACCGCACCTAGAAAATGTGCATGATCATACCGGTTACTTTACGCATTTATTTATTTTGTGCTTGTATTTATTTTATACGATACGATAGATGCATAACTAGGCACGATCTAGATGAATGTGTAGGATTTATGTCTATAGAGATAGATATACATAATGAGACCATAACTAAATTGATTAAGAGAATTAATTTGGAATTAATTAAGTGAATTAATTTATATCCAACAGATCGGCCCACGTCAGGAGTTGATCTACCTCGGGTATATCGTCATTAATGAAATATGATCGTTATGTGATCTCATGAATACTTGGGTTACGACTCGACTAAGAATCTTATGGTGATTGGCACACGTCAGGACCGTCTGATTTTAGAGACATAAGGTTGACTATCACATAGACGATGTGAATTGTCAAAGAGTTGAATTGTCAAACCACTGGAAGTCGTGTTGAATGCTATTGGTAAGAAGTACCTACCCGTCGAAATTGACCCGGTCGATCGGCCCACGTCGGCGATCGAGTCAACTAAATAGGATTCCAGCCACTAAAGAATTTTGAAAAAATCTTGAAAGTCAATTCGGAGTAGTTGACGAGTGGGAGCAAAATCATAAACCAAAAGACCGTTTTTGATTTTGCATGTATAACCAACAACACTATTTTATCTTTATTTTATGTTTTGGTTTTTTGCGAACTTTTATATTTATGTTTTTCTCGATTAGTAAAACCAAATTATGATTTGCTTTTGAGAAACGTTCTCAAGAATGGAAGTAAATTTTAATGCTTTTAAAATAAGCAATGACATGAGCAACCCGTTATAGTTGTTAGAGACAAGAAGACTACATATTTGATGTAGTGCTCCAAGACTTTAATTATTTATGAAAAACGGAAGCTCATGATATGATTGAATCACTTGAAATTAGTTTCAACGAATTAATCATATATTGGATACGATCCAATATGATCATTCAGTCATACGATGACAATTAATTCAAACGTTGGATAAGAATGACCACATCAAATTTGGGAAATTTGTTTTCAAAATTGTAAGATTTAAGTATAGACTTAATTCTTTAATCATTGCTTAAAGGCTAATTAAATAGTTAATGTTTGAATACGATTCAAAAAGGTTAAATTAACTATTTAATAATCTTTAGATTTTCTTTATGAAAGGAAATTAAAGACATAGCTCTAGTGATCTTTCTTAAGTTTTATGAAGACTACACAAAGAAATATTTACAAGTGCTTGAAGGATTAAATAGGAAGTTAGGGCATGTGTTTAAAATAAGAGATCTTATTGAAGCCTCTATTCTAGGCAAGTGAGTTGAGATAAATCTATCTAAGTTCAAGTCAGCTCTTAGATATATGATATCTTACGAGTATGATTAAATTAGAAAGATTAAATACGGAATGCATTAAGATTCGAAAAGTGAAGCAAACGTTGCGACATTTTCGGCATTGTATTCTGAATCTAGTAGACTGATAAGCGAACTAAATAAACGTTATTATGTTCCGGTTCTTATTAAAAACATGGTTTTCAGTTACAAGTTTGGATTTAGTAGACATATTCAATTGTAGAGAATAAACGTTATTCCGATAAAGTTAAAAGGTCACTGAATCTGACATACTAGATTGATGTCACTATATAGTTGATACATGTGATGAAATTTCAACTAAATGTTTATATGGCTGTTATCCTTAATATTTAGTGGTCATTCTAGACATAGTCTCTATGGAGGGGAATCGTGTGATAAGATGTCATTCTGATGACGTCTGAACCATGTGATTATGAATCACGTGTCACTACAAGAAAAAAAACTAATAGTAAAGTAATTTAATGAGAGAATGTAAATCCCCTAATTAAAAGAGTGTTTTAATGGGAGGAAATTTTTATATAGCTAAATGTTGGATTTTAATGACATTCTTTTTAATAAAATAGTATTAAATCACCCATCTTTGTTTATAGAAATAAAAATCACCTACCAAAAAACCATTTCCCCTCCCTAAAACATATCTTATCTATCCAGTTCCTATCAATTCCTTTTGCCCGATAACCTAAATCGCCAAAATCACAAATACCGTAAAGAAGAACATAGCATGACGAAGGACGCCGGTGAGTTCAAGAGTTTTCGAATGTCATCGTCAAAACAAGTAGGGATAATTGTGACATTCGGTGAGTGAAATTAGGGTATACATCCGGCTCCAATCGCGATTTCACGAGGACTTCTCTTATCGACATATATTTTGGATAATAGCTTAGATGGTCGGAGAGATATATATATATCCCCAAAGGTGTCGATAAAGCTTTCTTTTTGCAGTGTCGTTGAAGCTTTGTTCTTGCAGTGATGAATGCAGTGCTGGAATCAACAACGTGAAGGCCAACAAGGACACACAAGAAAGCCTTCAAGTCATGGTTGAGGACTTTAATAGGTTTATATTCAAGAAATTTTGTTAATTTGACAATCCAGTTAATATATTTTGCTTAATTTGTTTTTCCGGTCTCTTCCGACCTCGTTAATGTGCAAGGATTCTGGACTATGTTTATAATATAATTAATCCCGTTGATTCACAATTTGGTTGCTTTCTGCAGAGTTCGATTGTATCAGGTGAAGTATTTGTGTTTATTTTTAATTTTCTTTCAAACAGAAATGTGTCGAAATTTGCTTATTGGCTTTGTTTATTGTACAGGTTGTACCATGACAGTAAGTTTGTTGTGCTAAATCTATATATCCCTTTTACAAACTTGATGCCCTTGCATTTCTTTGCACAAATGTGTTCGGTGGGCACACCTTTGTTCATAGGTTTGCTATTTTTTCTGTTTTTCTATTATCTCAAAACTAGATTGAAGATTGATGTGCCCACTTGGACACCACTGCTAGTGTCTTTTTCTTTCTTTGGGAAAACACTGTTAGGGGTTAGCTAAGCTATGGGATTGTGTCATCCAGTTGGGATCCTTTGAGAGAAGGCTCACTTTTGGGTTGCAATGAAGCACAAAAGAATTGGCCTGTTTTTTGGCTATCCTTTTGGGGTGGTTCAAAAAAGAAATATATGCTTTTTTTTTCTTTTTTTCTTTTTTTCTTTAGAGGCCCTATTCTTATTCTTACTTATTAGATTCCTTTACTATTCAATTTTCTTTTCCCTTGATTTTTAAGGTGTATAATATTCTCCAAGAAGATCATCCTGGAGTTTTAAGGAAAATCATATCATCTACTATATATTGAGTGGATTTTCAAATAATCGATCACTCTTTAGTTGAAAATCAAAATTCTACACATATATGGATCTTTCCATTCAACATTCTGCACTTGAATTGTTATCTAGCAAATTCTACACTTATATGGATCTTTGCCTTCAACATTCTGCACTTGGATCTTTCCCTTCAACATTCTACACTTGGATCTTTCCCTTTTACCTTTTCTTTGTTACTTTCCTTTTTGCTTTGAAGTTAACCATTATGTGCTACCGCTCTCTGTTTGTATGTTTTTGTGTGTATGTTGAGGATATATTTTCTGTCCTATCCCGTTTGATGAAGCGGATTACACTCTTTACCCGGTTTTAATGATAGGAGTGCACTTAAGCTCTTAGTTTTCCACTCTTCATAAAATCCTTTACATCATTAGATGAGTTGTTAGTTGTTTATCTCAAGCCTTGTCTGTGCTCCCCTGAATTGTTGTTTCACGTAGTTAACAGGATTAAGATAAGTAAATAACATATTGATTTAGAAACATTTACTTAGTTTGGGTCCACTACGATGGCCCATCAAGATGGTCTGTGCAATAAATATTTATTAAAGTGTCAACCAAAATAAAGGTTGAGGCGGTCCTTTGTAAATTACTCTATACTAATGCCAACCATTGAAGCACCTGGATGGAAGTTTTATGTTTATGATTTCGAAAAAAGGAAAGCATTTCGATGTCGCGGAGTTTTAATAAACATTGGGCTGAGTGTAATACTATTTATTTCTTTTGGGAGGAGGAGAGCTGTGATGAGAAGTACTCCGTAATAAACTCATGGAAAATGTTGAATGCCTTATCATTTTACATACGCAGTGGTCTTTCTTTTTTCATTCTATCTGCAAATCTATGGTAAGTTTGTTATTGCTTTTGTTTTTGCAATCATAACACTTTATCATGGAAACTTACAATTAAATCGATCATTAGTTGAACACTCTCCTAATGAATGTTCATCGATTCGAGGTTATGAAACACAAACTTCTCTTGATTTCCTCTTGTTTATCAGGGGCAGCCTATTTATACTAAATTGATTTTTGAAACAGTTTGCCTTCATGACTGAGTGGCATTTGTATCTACCAAGTTGAAGACTTACCTGACAAACATAACTTGTCTATGTATGTGGAAACTAGAAACAACATTTTTGTTCTGAATCCTGATGTCTAATCAGTCCGTTCAAGTGAACATCCTTGTTTAAGAATCTGTTCTTGCTCTATTCTGTTTTAAGCGTTTTGATGAGTGGCTTTATTAACTGAACTACTTACTTTTAAATGCTTAAATAAATTTGTTGCTGCTCTAGAAAATATTTCTACACTATTTTAAATGATATCTTCCTGTTTTAGTTCACTTGCTTCCACGTCTGATTTGCTGCTATGATCATCTATGTTTTTCTGCTAAGAAACTTCCCTTTGGGTAACAATTGACATGATCTCTTGGAGCTGGTTTATGGATAAACAATATATGTTATATGTTTGTCCTATATACTCCAAATTGGTTTATATTTTTTATGTGATTGTAGTTGTCTTTATAGTTGTAATTCTAAAATAAATTTTGAATATTTGTCATATTTCATCGCTAATAATGTTGTAAATGTTTTATTTTCAGTTTTGCAGATTTACCTCCATATTTCTAAGCTGTTGTTTGAGTAGGAAAATGGCTCCTAATAAGGAATGGATGAGTTTATGGAATGATCGGTTGAATGAAAAATACAAGGCTGGAATCCAAGAATTTTTGAATTATGCTTTTAGGAACACTTGTGAGGAGGATAATATTTTGTGTCCATGTATTAAGTGTATGAACACAAGTTCTGGGTCTCGAGAAATGGTAGAAACACATCTTCTTGTGAATGGAGTAGTGCAAAATTATACTACGTGGTATTATCATGGTGGAAAGTTTGGCGATCTTCATTTGATAAAGAAGAATCAAGTAGAAGCAGTTCTAATGATGGAATTGATGGAGTCTTAAGGGATTTGTATCCAGATATGGATCATTTTCATAGAAGTGGGCAAGAAATTGGTTCCACAAGTCAAGATAATAATGCAGAAGAACCTAACGATGCAGCAAAAAGATTCTACAGATTGTTAAGAGACTCCAAACAACCAACTTATCCTGGTTGTGAGACCTCAAAATTAGAAGCGATTGTCGATATATTACACATCAAGAGTATTGGTCGATGGAGTAATGAATCAGCCAACATGTAGCTTAAGTTTCAAAAGAAAATACTACCAGAAGGTTGAACTTTGCCAGAATCTTATTATGATGCCAAAAAAATCATCAAAGATCTTGGTCTCTCTTATGAAAAAATAGATGCATGTAGCAATGATTGTATGTTGTATTGGAAAGATGATGCAAAGTATGACATATGCCAAATATGTGGTGCTTCTGGATGGAAAGAAGATAAGCATATTGGGGAAACTAAAATTCGGGATGGTGGTAAGAAATTAGCAGTGAAGACCTTGCGTTACTTTCCATTAAAGCCAAGGCTTTAGAGGTTGTTCATGTCTAAAAAGACTGCTTCTTTAATGAGATGGCATCATGAAAAAAGAGTGGATGATGGAGGGATGCGACATCCAGTCGATTCAAAAGCATGGAAATCGTTTGATGAACTATATAAAGATTTTGCAGCTGAACATCGTAATGTAAGACTTGGTCTTGCTAGTGATGGTTTCCAACCTTTTACTCACACAAAGACATCATATAGCATATGGCCAGTATTAATTATTCCTTACAATCTGCCTCCATGGATATGCATGAAAGAATATAATATTATTCTTTCAATGCTCATACCAGGACCCTCGGGTCCCAGAGATGCGATTGATGTCTATCTTAGGCCTTTGATAGAAGAGTTAAAAGAATTCTGGGAATCGGGATTTGAAACCGATAATGCTTCTACTCAAACAAATTTTCAACTTCACGCACAATCAATGATTTCCCAGCATACGGAAACTTGTCTGGTTGGAGAACGAAGGGTAAGATGGCATGTCCTTGTTGTAAAAAGGAAACTTGTTCTATGAGGTTGGCGAATGGTCGCAAGCAATGTTATATGGGTCATCGACGTTTTCTTCCAATGGACCATACTTGGAGGAAAAACCAAACATCATCTGATGGGACTAGAGAGGTAAGACCACCGCCGGTTTTACTTTCAGGTGATGATGTACTTGATCAAGTGGAAGACCTTAAGGAAGTCATCTTGACTAATTGTGCTAAAAAAAGGTAAAAATTTCTCATGATGAAAGAGGTGACACCTAGAGTAAGAACAACATTTTTAATGAACTTCCATACTAGAGTTCCCTTTTGCTACCATTCAATTTGGATGTGATACACATTGAGAAAAATGTATTTGAAAATATAAATTGGACAGTTATGAATACAAAGGGAAAGACTAAGGATAATTCCTATGCTCGTTTTGTTTTGGAAGCCATGAAAATTAGACCAGAGTTGCAACGAATTCGTAAAGGGGATAAGGTTGAGTTTCCTGCTGCACCTTATACATTATCTAAAGAGGATAAACACATGTTTTGCTTATTTTTTTAAGCATTTAAGAGTGCCAGATGGGTTTTCATCCAATATTTCTCAAAGTGTTAACATGAAAGAACATAAGATTTCAGGTCTGAAAAGCCATGATTGTCGTGTCATTTTACAACATTTACTTCCACTTAGGATACGTGGTCTCCTTCCAAAAGCCGTGTGTGAACCTCTTATTGAGTTAACTTTGTTCTTTAGAAGCTTGGGTGAGAAATCATTGAGGCTATAAGAGCTTGAAAAGATTGAATCCCAGATTCCGATTACTCTATGCAAGTTGGAACAAGTTTTTGTTCCTTCCTTTTTCGATGTGATGGTGCATTTTCCGGTTCATTTGGCTAATGAGTCTAAGATTGGTGGACCAGTCCAATTTCGATGGATGTACCCTATTGAGAGTATGTTTTATGTGTTAAAGAAACTAATTCATAACATGGATCGTCCGGAAGCCTCAATAGTAGAAGGGTATATATCGAATGAGTGTATGACTCTTTGTTCAAGGTACTTGAAAGACACTAAGACAAAATTCAATACACTCGATCGAAACTGCGACGTTGGATTTGACCAATATGAAGGTGATATGTCCATATTTTCACAATGTGGACGAGTTTTATGAGCTGGCACGAGTCGTATTCTCAGTGATGATGAGATGGAGAAATCTCATATATAGACATCTTAAAGAATTGTGATGATGTACTACCTTTCCTCAAGTAAGCTAAACTAACCATAAGCATTATTTTAATTTATTTTTGTATAGAGTGTGAATTTATTTAATTTATATGTATATTGTTGTAGTGAGTACAATCAAATACAACAAAGTAATACACAACAAGTGTCGGATGATGAGTCCAACATCAATTTTATTGATTGGATTAAAAAGAAAGTAAGTGTTTCTATTGATATTGGTAATCATGTTTTGTGAAAGCTTAGTTGTTCTTGTTTATTTACATTGTAATATGTTTCAGGTTGAAAAAATGCAAATGCAAGATGATAGCTTGTTCGGTAAAAACTAGTTCTAAAATTTATAAACCGAAACACCCCAAGTATAAGGTTCGTAGTAAAGGGTGTTACCGGGTCGTCCTAAGGGAGTCGAATGTTTATCGGATTAAAGTACGGTTATTATATCGGTTATGTCACGAATTATTGCCTAAAACTAAGGTAGATATTAACTGTCAAATAGAAACGAAAAACGTTGGATCGAAAGGAACAGAAAAGCAGAAAAATTCGACATCGACGAGCGCCTAATATCGTCTTTGGAAAATAGAATTATGCAGAAAAATAACAGGTAAAAACTAGAATCTTTAAAAATAACTAAACGTAGCAATAGAAGTTGATAACGAACGATTTGATTTAACAAATGATTAAAAGAACATTAGAACAGCCAGAATCAACCACACAACAATCACACAACCATTTTATGATCTGAATACGATTTTATTGGTTTGATCAATCTCAAAATCGATTAAATTCCTTTAACTCAATTTCTAGGGTTCTGTTTTCTTTTCCAAGCAAAACAATTTAACATACGTCACAAGATCATTAATTTGTTCCCAAATTATATAACCCAATTAACAATAAATGATTCCTCAAATATTATTAATTGTATCGATCGAAAAGGTTCTATTGTTGAATTATATTTCCATACAAATTCAAATCAACATGCGGTTTCATTGATATTCCTATCTAACAAAACACTTAACAATCAATCCAAATACTAATCGATAAATAAAATACAATATTCGAATTATAAATAAGAATAACCTAACAATCCATGGTTGTGGTGATGTTGATGTGATATCCTCAAAGCTATTCTACTCGTATATGCGCTTAGCCTTGCATCCTTGTGATGATCCAAGCCACGGTTGAAGGAAAGAAACTCATAATTTTAGGGTTTGGGGTAATTTGCTCCAAGGGTGGAATATCTTGGTTTGTATCATGTGTATTTGGTGTGTTGTAATATGCCTTTATTTATAGGGGTTCAAGCTAATTAAGAGATATACTTCAAAATGTCAAACAAATAAGAGATAACTCCCGCCGATCGCAAAATAATGTCATGCGCCCCCCCTAATTTGCGTGTGGAAGTTGGCGCCATCACTTGATTGGTTGCCGGCTTTTGTCATGCTTATCCGATCTTTATCTTCAATGCATCTTGATTTTCTTGGATTTATCTTGAGAATTAATTCTTCCACTTGTATTTATCCTCCATAAATTATCCAAATCTACAAAATAAATATTTATCCCAAAGTAAATCATATTTAAATAAAACGGATAAATATAATAAAAAATGGATAAATACCGAATTATATTTTATTAATCACCTAACATTAAATAATAAATATAAACATGTGATTTATCATATATATTTATTAATCCCGATTTAAGGTCTACGTCGATGACTTTTAATCCTCTTTTTAGCTCGAAAATGTGTATCTACAAGTCATTAAAAGCATATCAAAGTGTAACACAACTCAAACCAACATAAAATCATCATTTTAAGCACGTAAATTGCACGTTTTACACTTTTTATAACTCTAAAACCATTTCTTCAATTTATTCATTTAATACGTAATTTTCTATAAAAATTACTAAAACACGGGGATTATTGTTATGAAATATTGCCATATAAATCATAAAATTCACCGAGAACAACTCCCCCACACTTAGCTTTTTGTTCGTCCTGAACAAAACAATCAAAACTGGCTCACTTAAATGTAATCCACATAGATTCCTAGCTCACGTAACAACAGATACGACAAATATAGCAAGTAATACCAACATAGAGATAGATTCAGTGTGTGTGTGAGAAGCCCTTTTCAATCTCCACTATTCTTCCGCACACAATCCTTTCAAACAATCCTAATGACTTCCCTAGGTATAGGCAGTAAACGTTCCACACAAAATCTTCCCGTGTACTTATCAGGATAATCCCTAAAACATATCATTCAGTTTATACTGGGGATAGTCAGGAGATAACTACGGTTCCTACCAACTTTACTAACTTTCCACGTTGCCATTTGCTAATTTTATTTTTTTTTAAAGTTCACTTAATACCATATGTATAGCATATGCCCTCATTCCCAGCAATAGGATGTTTCGTGATAACACCCTAGCTGGACTACTATCATCAGGCGGTCGGGAACTATTGAACCTCATAGTGGAATAGGACATTTCGTGATAACGCCCTACCGCACTCAAATCATCGGTAGCTACATCCGACATATACATATATTATTCATATTTTTTTCATCTTAGATTGGTATAAAAACCTTAAGATATATCCCTTCTATCACATTCAAACCTTCAGATATTCACAGTACACGTTCAGAATTTAGGTGTTACGTTTACTGTTACTATTAAGCACAAGTCTCTCTAGGATAAATCACTAGGATAGTGAATGGATCAAGTTTACAAATGTCGCTTCAATTTCAAAGGCTTACGTGAATATGAAGTGAATACTATCTCATATCAGTAAGAACATGCTATAACTATCTCACAGAAGTTACAGACAATCATCGTCAGGAAACTACAACTAGCGAGCCTTTTTGTTTCAATCATATGCTCGTAACTCACAAAAAAAAATATTTAAATTCATGCCACATTTACTCATTTTCCAATAAATATAACATGAAAACATGTAGACACCACTCCCCCACACTTAAATCACATTATGTCCTCAGAATGTGCAAATAAAAGAAAAAAAAGTACTTAGCTGGTTGTCAAAAATGATTGTCGGGTTGTAGGTTGGCAGAGGTCAGTCCGTAGCATGAACGTACCGCTGCAACTCGTAGCAAGAACAGACAACACTGAAGGAATAGCTGGCAAAAACCGCTCAAAAGTATCTGCAACACTTGACAAAGCGTATAATCTCGGGGGACAAGGGGTATATGAGTAAACATGTAGGCACATAAGGCATTCACAAGTAGGACATGGACAACCAACACAGAAATACCCAGGTTTTATTCCTAATAAAATAAAAGCTTAACTAAAAAGAAATACTTAAAAGACTAGGCTGCCTCCTAGTAGCGCTTCTTTTATGTCATTAGCTTGACACAGATTTCAAAGTTAACCCAGATCGGGCCACTTTGGCGTACTGCTGGCCACTTCCGCATCGGAATCAGAATGAAGGACATGGGTGTGACCACAACAACAGCAAGTCAAGTGCTCTACTAAGTGTTTGAACTTAACTCTCCAGATAGCACTAACTCTTTTCTTCTTCTCGTTCTTGCGCAGAGTAAGCTTCGGTATACTGACATGTTCAGAAGGCTCGGAAGAAAGGTCCTCACGGGTAGATGTAGAAATGTCATCATCCGAACCAAAGAAGTCGGATGGAATCTCTTCACAAATAAACGACTCAACCGTTTCATTTCTCTTTTGAAAGTATAGTACTTCAGGCTTTTCCTTGGGTTGCCCAAAATACTTCTTGAGTCTTTGACCATTGACCTTAAAAGGTTGATTACCATACCCGTTCAACGTGATCGCTCCACTTGGATTGACATCGATAACTTCAAAGGGGCCAGACCATCTAGATTTTAGCTTACCGGCAAACAAATAGAGCCGGGTATTATAAAGTAAAGCCACATCACCCACATTGAATTCTCGATCCTTGATCTTAGCATCGTGGAGTATCTTAGTTCTTTCCTTACTGATTTTTGCATTCTCATATGCTCTGAGTCTAAATTCATCGAGCTCGTTTAATTGCAATAATCTCTTCTCCCCACAGAGCTGGCTATCGAAATTCAAGAATTTAATAGCCCAGTAAGCTCTGTGCTCAAGCTCGACTGGAAGATGGCAAGCTTTTCCATAGACCATTTGGAAGGGTGACGTGCCCATCGGGGTCTTAAACGCGGTGCGATAGGCCCAAAGCGCGTCATCCAACTTTAGACTCCAGTTGGATCTATTTGAGTTCACGGTCTTTTCTAAAATTCTTTTAAGGCTTTGGTTGCTTATCTCGACTTGTCCACTTGTTTGGGGATGATATGGTGTACCGATTTTGTGTCTAACACCATATTTCTCAAGAACTTTATCAAGCGGCGCGTTGCAAAAATGAGTACCTTCATCACTAATGAGGGCTCTCAGGACGACTAAATCTGGTGAAGATATTCTTTTGCAAGAATTTCTTCACAACTTTGTGATCATTAGTTTGGGTGGCTATTGCCTCCACCCACTTGGAGACGTAGTCTACCATGCAGAGAATGTATTTATTTCCACACGACGATGGAAAGGGTCCCATGAAATCAATTCCCCACATGTCGAAGACCTCGCATTCCAGAATGGGTCTAAGTGGCATTTCCATCCTAGTACTTTGCCTCCCAATTCTCTGGCACAATCGCAACCTTTACAAAAGGCTTCTGCGTCCTTAAAAAGAGTCGGCCAGTAGAATCCAGCTTGGAGGATTTTTGCAACTGTCTTGGGTGCTCCGTAGTGTCCTCCAGTGGGACCACTATGACATTGCTCCAGAATATCCCATTGCTCATGTTCCGGAACACACCTTCTAAGCAACCCGTCTTTATAGACCTTGAACAGATGAGGATCCTCCCACACGAGATATTTTAGATCAGAAAAGAACTTCTTCTTCTCTTGATACGTCATTTCCTCTAAATGACCACCTGCTAAATAGTTGACGTAATCAGCGTACCACGGCCTAACTGTATCAAGCTTCATCAATTGCTCAGTAGGGAAATCAATGCCTATTTCCTTGTGATTTACGCCACCCTCATTTACTAGGCGAGACAGATGATCAGCCACAACATTATCACTACCCTTCTTATCTTTGATCTCAAGATCAAACTCTTGCAAAATTAGAATCCATCTGAGTAACCTTGGTTTTGCATCTGCTTTGTCCATAAGGTAGCGTAGGACTGCATGGTCTGTCCAAACTACAACTTGAGACCCTAGAAGATAACTTCTAAACTTGTCGATAGCAAAAACGACGGCTAAGAATTCTTTCTCAGTCGTGGTGTAATTGCATTGAGCCGGGTTCAAGGTGCGGCTCGCATAGTAAATGGGCCTGAACTTTTTATCAATTCTCTGACCTAAAACTGCGCCGACTGCGTAGTTAGAGGCATCACATAATAATTCAAAAGGCTTAGTCCAGTCAGGTGCGATTAAGATAGGGGCACTTATGAGCTTTTCCTTCAGGCAATTAAAAGCTTCCTTGCATTTCTCATCAAACAAGAACATAACATCATCTTTCAGAAGGTTAGATAAGGGCTTGGCTATTGTGGAAAAGTCCTTAATAAATCGCCTGTAGAAGCCAACATGACCAAGAAAACCGCGTACCTCTTTGACAGTTTTCGGGTACGACATTTTTTCAATGGCTTCTACCTTAGCCTTATCAACTTGAATACCACTTCTGGACACCTTGTGTCCCAGAACAATTCCTTCATCTACTAGAAAATGGCATTTCTCCCAGTTAAGCACTAAATTCTTTTCAACACAGCGTTGAAGTACCATATCTAGATTTTCCAAGATCTCATCAAAGCTATCGCCATAGACTGAGAAGTCATCCATGAAGACTTCCATACATTTCTCCACAAGTCCATAAAAAATGGCTAACATGCACCGTTGAAAAGTCGCGGGTGCATTGCATAAGCCGAATGGCATTCTGCGAAAAGCAAAAGTGCCAGATGGACACGTAAACATTGTCTTCTCCTGGTCATTAGGGTCGATAGCTATCTGGAAGTAACCAGAATATCCATCGAGGAAACAATAATACTTATGACCACTTAGTCTTTCAATAAGCTGGTCAATGAAAGGTAAGGGGAAATGGTCTTTGGCGGTGACTTCATTCAATCTGCGATAATCAATGCAAACCACAGAGCGATCCACAAGACGTAAAGCTACTTCTTCCTTTTTTCATTCTTTTCCACGGTAATACCTCCTTTTTGGGCACAACTTGAGTGGGGCTAACCCACTCACTTTCGGCGATTGCATAGATGATTCCCATGTCTAACCATTTGATGACTTCTTTCTTGACAACCTCTCTGCGTATGCGGATTTAGCCTCCTTTGAGGTTGTCTCGACCTTTTTCGCTCCTTCCTCCGTTCGAATCTTATGCATGCACACGCCTGGCTGATTTCTCCGATATCGCCCACCGCCATCCGAACGCGAGGATACGTTTCTCAAGCACTTTGATTAATTGCTCGCTTGCTCCGGCTCGAGTTTGGGACGAGATGATCGGCGGCAACTTATCACCGTCTTTAAGGAAGATGTATTTTAGATGCTGCGGAAGCGGTTTAAGCTCCAAGTCAGTAGGTGGTTGCTCAATACTGGACTTTAACAGGCCACCTTTTTCTTTATGGGCTTGAAGTGGTTGACTGAAGAATACCTCATCTTCCCGAGGCACAACCCCCAAAAGGTATTGAATGACATCATCTAGAGGAATCGTCCTGTCAGCTTCCGTTTTTTCTTTCTTATGCTTAACCATCTTCTTAAGTTCTTCTTCTTCAAGCTCTTCTGCAAACTGCTCCCAATCATCCAACTCCCAATTGGTAGTTTCTCTCCAGAAATCTATTTCGTCCCAACTACCCATTAAAACTTCCTCCTCTGCAGGGTTAAAGTCTGTCTGGTTGAGCTTCTTCAAATCATTGCTGCTCATCCCTGGAATGTCTCAGATTTTCCGTTCACTCATAGGCTCAGTGTGCGCAAGTTGTTGAGACAATTCTACAGTGATTACGGCCCGTGAACAGTTATTTCCTTCTTCGTGAATTATAACATCCAGGGCTCCTATCTCCGTGAGTTCTTCATCAGGGTCGGATTCATCCCCATAGATTGCTTCAATGAATGAAATCTCCTGGGTTGGGGCTTCCGTAGAACTTTTTCCTTGATCGAGGGTAACGGAAGTGTCCTCTACTCTCAGAGTGATTTGGCCAGTTTGGAAGTCAATGGTGGAGGCAGAAGTGTTTAAGAAAGTCCGGCCCAGAATCAGGGGCATCTCCTTGTCAGACTGGTAATCCAGTATGACCCAGTCAGTTTGAAAAACTAAGCCTTCAACATGGAGAAGAACATTAGTAACACAACCAGCTGCTGAGCGGCTAGATCGGTCTACCATCTGCAGAGAAATAGGGCGTTCCCGCATTCTTTTATCTAAACCGAGTTTTCTGTAGACGTTCAATGGAATCACATTTATAGAGGCCCCTGAGTCGCATAAGACATTGTGGAACGTGTGGCCTTCAATCATGCAAGAGATTGAAGGTCGTCCCGGGTCACCTCGCTTGATTGCAACGCTCTGTGAAACCGTTGAACATTCTTCTCTTAGCACATCTTCTGCCATTCCCTTTAGCTTCTTCTTACTTCCACAGGCGTCCTTAAGATACTTAATGCATTTAGGCATCTTAGTTAATACCTCAGCAAGTGGCATAGTCACCATAGTATCTCTAAGCATCTTTCTCACTCCGTCATACTGTTTGTCAGAGTTTAAGACATTCTCTCTTTTCTTTGCTGGATAAGGAAGGGTTTTCGAATGATTGATTATAGTTTGACTTTTAATGGCTTCGTCCTCCTTATCCTTCCATCTGACAAACTTCTCAGTTTTCTTTTTAGTCAGGGGTTCATCTACCTGACTTCTCTTCTCAGCATCCTCATCACTATCCCCCGAAGAGTCATCATCATTCATCTCTTCCTCACTGTTGCTTTCTTTGGCATTTAACTTCTGATTGCCCCCTCCTGAACTCATGGCGTCAGGAGGGGCTACTCGTTTCCCGATAACTTTTCGGGTCCAGCTGTCTTACCGCTTCTGAGGGTGACTGCATTCAAATCCTCCTCTCCATACTCCCATTGAGGTGTGATGGCAGTGCAAACATTGATATCTGCCTTAGGGTTTTTATCTGTATAACTAGGCGATCGCCCCCGAAGTCGCTTGCTTGTTGATCAGCCATCTGACCAATCTGTCTCTCCATCGTTTTTTGACCGGTGGCTAGTGTTTTCACCATGTCAACTAGCTCATCAAATTTCTTCTGAGAAACATAGGTGCGCTGTTGATTTTGCGTTTGAGCCCAGTTACCTTCGGGTCTTTGGTTATTGGATGCACCAGGTGGTGTATAATAACTATTTCGTGGGTTTCCCGAATAGTTACGGTTTTGAGTTTGACTCGGTTGACCAGAATTTTGACCGAAGCCTCTGAAAGGTTGATTCTGGTTCTCCATGACATGCACTTCCTCATTTATCTCATTTCCTGCCTGCATTCCCAGGTAGTTCACATCTGACGGCCCTCGTTGCTGCTGCAGTTGGAAATTGGCTAGCTGCTTGCTCATCTCTTCCATTTGAGCAACTAACAACTTAGTCTCAGAATTGCTTGCAGCAGATTCCTTTTTATTCCCACTAACATTGGTCTTCCTTGGAGTTGACCACATGTTATTCTTTGCTATGGTTTCAGCTACCCTGTAAGCAGTGTCATCACCTCCCCTAGGAAGGATCCATGAGCAGTTGAATCAAGGAAGTCTCTATTTGGTTGAGAGACACCTCTGTAGAATAACTCTAGCGACTCATGTATCATCTGTATCCATGGTTGGGGCACTTCCTCATCAACAGATTTAGTCTCTCCCATGCTTTCCCCACACTCTCACCATCAAGTTGTTCAAATGTGGCTATCTCCTTTTCATGTCCATGATTGTCCCGAGTGAGACAAACTTGAGCAAAGGCTCTTTTGACATCATTCAGCACGGAGAGAATGATGGGCTAAAGATTTGAACCAACGGTTTGCTTCACCCTTTAGAGCAAAGCGGGAAGAGTTTTAACTTGACAATCTCGGAATCAACACCAGGATAGTGGCACGCTTCGCAGATTTGAACGAAGGTGGACAAGAAGTCATGAGGATCTTCGTCGCGATTGCCATGAAAAGAACTATTACGGACCGGTCCTACCACTCCATTTTTTGGATCGAAGTTCACTTGCCCCATGTATGCGGAGGCGAATAGGTCTATGCCCTTCCAGAAGTCTTGGTCAAGATAAGGAGCATAGGGGTCTTGATTTAATGGTTTTAATGGTTCTTATGGCTGTTGAAATTGATTATTTATATCGACTTGTTGATTCTCTTTGTTGTTGTATGGCTCTGCATCTGTTGAAGGATCGATTCATTTGGGCTTGAGGATCTGGATTTGGAAGTTCGTTAGCCATAATGTCTGGATTAGGAAAAAGCTTTCTTCTGAGAATAGATCGATCAGGTTCAGGATTAAAGATAAGAGGTCCCTTCTTACTCCTGGTTTGCATAAACCAGAAAAGCAGAACAGGAAGAAATCAACCTTAGGGTTGATGAGAAAGGAATGTAGAGATTGAACCGGCGTTCAGTATGAGTGGACGCTCGTTCAGGTCACTGAACTAGCGTTCAGAAGACAAATTGGGGGGAAGACCGGCGTTCAAATGCTGGACGCCCGTTCAGAAAGTTTCTTTTTATATTTTTTATATTTTTTTATTTTTTTTAATCTTTTTTTAATTTAGAAAAGATATCGAAACAAAAAAAGAAAAGAAACCTACCTACGAAAAACTTAAAATAGGAAAAAAAAACACTAAGACGGTGAAAAAAAACGTGTTGAAATCTTCTAGGGCTAAAATGAAAGGGAAAACAGTAGATTTTGACCTCGAAAACGGTGTCGAACGGCCTCTGGCATTTGCCACATCGTCGGCGTCGGAACGAGCTTTCCGAATTGGGGTCCTGCGCGCCAAACGGACACTCGAGCCGAAA
Source organism: Gentiana macrophylla (assembly GCA_026214975.1). NCBI lineage: Eukaryota > Viridiplantae > Streptophyta > Magnoliopsida > Gentianales > Gentianaceae > Gentiana > Gentiana macrophylla. The sequence continues at coordinate 22,982,378 of CM047809.1, read as the reverse complement.
GTTATGGCCAAAATACTGCCGACACAGAAAACTGCTCTACGAAGAACCCGACAACCGTTACCGACTCCCCGGCAACGGCGCCAAAAACTTGTTCGGTAAAAACTAGTTCTAAAATTTATAAACCGAAACACCCCAAGTATAAGGTTCGTAGTAAAGGGTGTTACCGGGTCGTCCTAAGGGAGTCGAATGTTTATCGGATTAAAGTACGGTTATTATATCGGTTATGTCACGAATTATTGCCTAAAACTAAGGTAGATATTAACTGTCAAATAGAAACGAAGAACAGTGACTGAAAGGAACAGAAAACCGAAAAATTCGATACTGGACGAGCGTCTAATATCGTGCTGGAAAATAGAATTATGCAGAAAAATAACAGGTAAAAACTAGAATCTTTAAAAATAACTAAACGTAGCAATAGAAGTTGATAACGAACGATTTGATTTAAAAAATGATTAAAAGAACAAAGAGAAATGCCGAGAATCAACCACACAACAATCACACAACCATTTTATGATCTCGAATACGATTTTATTGGTTTGATCAATCTCAAAATCGATTAAATTCCTTTAACTCAATTTCTAGGGTTCTTTTTTTTCCAAGCAAAACAATTTAACATACGTCACAAGATCATTAATTTGTTCCCAAATTATATAACCCAATTAACAATAAATGATTCCTCAAATATTATTAATTGTATCGATCGAAAAGGTTCTATTGTTGAATTATATTTCCATACAAATTCAAATCAACATGCGGTTTCATTGATATTCCTATCTAACAAAACACTTAACAATCAATCCAAATACTAATCGATAAATAAAATACAATATTCGAATTATAAATAAGAATAACCTAACAATCCATGGTTGTGGTGATGTTGATGTGATATCCTCCAGCTATTCTACCGCTATGCGCTTAGCCTTGCATCCTTGTGATGATCCAAGCCACGGTTGAAGGAAAGAAACTCATAATTTTAGGGTTTGGTGCGGCTGCTCCAAGGGTGGAATATGCGGCTGTATCATGTGTATTTGGTGTGTTGTAATATGCCTTTATTTATAGGGGTTCAAGCTAATTAATAGATATACTTCAAAATGTCAAACAAATAAGAGATAACTCCCGGCCGATCACAAAATAATGTCATGCGCCCCCCCTAATTTGCGTGTGGAAGTTGGCGCCATCACTTGATTGGTTGCCGGCTTTTGTCATGCTTATCCGATCTTTATCTTCAATGCATCTTGATTTTCTTGGATTTATCTTGAGAATTAATTCTTCCACTTGTATTTATCCTCCATAAATTATCCAAATCTACAAAATAAATATTTATCCCAAAGTAAATCATATTTAAATAAAACGGATAAATATAATAAAAAATGGATAAATACCGAATTATATTTTATTAATCACCTAACATTAAATAATAAATATAAACATGTGATTTATCATATATATTTATTAATCCCGATTTAAGGTCTACGTCGATGACTTTTAATCCTCTTTTTTAGCTCGAAAATGTGTATCTACAAGTCATTGAAAGCATACCAAAGTGTAACACAACTCAAACCAACATAAAATCATCATTTTAAGCACGTAAATTGCACGTTTTACACTTTTTATAACTCTAAAACCATTTCTTCAATTTATTCATTTAATACGTAATTTTCTATAAAAATTACTAAAACACGGGGATTATTGTTATGAAATATTGCCATATAAATCATAAAATTCACCGAGAACATAGCTCAAAATCTGCTGAGTTACTTGGATTGACCAGTGGTCCTTCTATTTACATTACTACTTTCAATGGTTATGTTGTCAATGGATATAGGTTTTGGATTAAAGCTCGTGACAATAATTGTAGAACACAAAATTCTAGGGTCTGTGTAGTTGGTGATATAGGCTCTCAGACAAATTTTGTTGACTATTATGGAGTGCTGACAGAAATACATGAATTGCAGTACCTTGATGGAAAGCGCCTAGTTTTATTTCGATGTAGATGGTTGGATGTTTATGATAAAGTGTAAGGAGCCAAAACTGATGAGTATGGATTCCCTAGTATTAATCCCAATCGTCTTCTGAAAACAAATGTTCCTTTTATTTTGGCCAATCAAGCTTCACAAGTGTTTTATGCCATTGACAACATCAATAAAGGTTGGAATACTGTTGTTAAGATGCAACCTCGGTATTTGTATTCGACAACACAAGAAACAGAGGATGAAGACAATGATGCAGCTAATTTAGATGAAGCATATCAACATGGTGAATCATTCAATTATGACTGTGGTCAGACAAGTTCTTTTGATGGGAATGTTCAGAATATTTTGAGAACAAACTATGAGCCAATAGTAGTTGACTTGCCAACAATCAAAAGGAAGAGAAAGAGAAAGGAGATTTGAGAAATACATTTCACATTTGCTTTGAGGTCAACATCAAGTATGGAGGTTTGTCTGCTATTATATTTCATTTTCTTGATATAACTTTTACTCATAACTTGAATCACTTTTTAGTTTTAACAGTGTTGTTGTAATCCTTTGGCTTACTGAGAAAATGATGGTTCGTTTTGTCATATGTGTACATATTTCTTCTCAGCTGAAGTTGCTATGATTGGAGCAGAGTCAAGTAAATCTTTGGTAGCTGCTCTTTCTGCTTTTTTGTCTTAATAATCTCCAGAGTGGCATTCTCGCATTATAAAGGTATTGTTCTCGCAAATTATTCTCCCCTGTCTGTGTTGTTTATGGCTTATGATTGAGTGAAACCTTTGATTTGAGTTTTAGAATCTGATCACAGTTACTCATGACTTATGTAATCTGTTAAACTTGCTCACGTTTATGTCCCTTATTGTGATTTGATGAATAAATTTTGGTTGAGGTGTTGTTTGGATTGTATCTGGTTTAGAGAGCTTCTTATTTTTGTTTGTGCATTGACTCGTGATAAAGTTGGTTCCCTTGGATTGATAGTTTCTGAGGTAAACAATGAAAATTTCTCTTAGATGCTTGGCAGCTAAGATTCCTCTTTCAGTCTTTTGCTATTATTTCCTGATAATGAAGGCAACGTGAGGGGATTTGTCGAGCCAGGTCTTGTTATATTTAGATTATTTCTGTGATCCGTTTTTGTAAGAGGATGCCGGTGGAAGTGTCTTTTTTTTGTGTGGTTTTGCCCATTGTTTTGCAATTTCGCTCTGCGATGGCGGATCTAGAAATTAAGTTCAGTGGGGTCCGTAAATCTTTTTGAGGTAAATATTTTTTTTTCACGGGATCCGAAATATTTTTCTATAGGTAAAATGTAGCGTTTTCTTATTTTTAACGGGGTCCGCGGACCACGTTATGTATAATGTTGATCCGCCTATGATGCTGTGATGCAGAAGGGGAAATTCAGATTATTTAATAGGAATTGGAAGCTATAATATTACTGGTCCTGCAGCTGATGTCAATATGATGGAGTATGCAAACATGGAGCAAGTTGCATCGGGCCTTCATGTTAGGCTACGAGCGCATGCCTTTATTGTTGCATAACCACATGGGAATCATGTTGGTTTTGTAAACCTTTACTACATATCTGATTTCCAAACATTTGCTTTGTTTTATGACATCAATAACCCAGAGACAGATAGGAGAGACGTCTTTGAATGAAACAAGATCTAGATCTCATCAAATCCTTAGACTGGTAAGTTCATAGTATCCCATTCGCAATGGTGTGATTCTACCAAAACTTACAATATGGCTGTATTTTTGTGATTACTCATCTTTTAATTGGTTCAGACAATTGAAAGTTCAATTACTGTAAGATGATTCATTATTACCCTCAGAATTTTGTCCATTTGGCTGGGAGTGAGCGTACGTCTCAGGCATTATCCGTTGGACAAAGGCTTAAAGAAGGTTGCCACATCAATCGTAGTCTGCTAACTTTGTCGATTGTAATTCATAAGCTAAGGTAATAATGTTTCCTGCCAACATTTTTTGAATTCAGCTTCAATTAGTTATCCTGGTGGTTGGTAGTTTTATCCTTTTTATGGCTGCATGTATTTTTTTAGCCATTTAGTGACATGCATTTTCTATTTTATTGTGCATCATTCAAGAGTTCAATGTTTCCTTTGTGTACGCTACATGTGTACATATAACCTATCTTGCTCACGTGTAACCTTTTTCAGCCAGGGAAACCATGGACATGTAAATTACAGAGACTCTAAGCTTTTGTTTCTGAGCTTAGACATACTGTACATTCTCAGATATGTGTCTTTTTTCTGAACTTTTTTTTTGTTTGCATTATATCAAGCTTGTGTTCACGTATGTCGACCTGTTTTAGTTGCTAGAGTCTAGGACCCGAAGTTCAGGTTGCACAGTATGTCTAAGTTGTTGTATAAGATGTGCTTGTCATGTGAGTGTGCAATATGTTTGACAGCTTGTTTGTCATGTCTTGTGTTGTATTATCATGGGCTTTTTTCCTTGAAGTTGTGCCCCATCTCTTCTCTTTTAGCTTATCCACATATTGTAGCATTGCACTTTTTGTAGGTTTTGTTTTTCTTTATCATCCATGTGATGTACTATCATTTATCAAAGATCATGGCATTTATATTCTTGTCCCCATCCTCTCCTCTTTTTTGCTTTGTTTTGCCTTCAACATATTGATATTCTTATGCTAACAATATGATCTGTAACTAAGTTGCCTTTCACAACTTTGTGAAACTGAATCTATGTATTTTGATAGCAGCGTTTTTCCATTCAGTATGTTTAGATTATATGACTGGATTTCATTTAGTAGATTGATTGTGAAAAACAGTTTGAATCCCTTGGTTTACCACAAGAAATATCTACCTAGTTTCTATGAATGCCGTAGAAATTACCGAAAAACTTGGTGTCTTTTATCTCTGTCAACGTAATTGATATGCTTTTGTGATTGATCTTGATTTCACTCTAACATGAGAGTAAAAGAGCAGAAACTTATTGACCTATCCTTGTTTTTTGAATTCATTGTGTATGTAATGTGTGTGCATAAGGAAGGCAAGGTTGATCAACTTATAAAAGACCTCTAAGTTATAATGCTTTTGTTTATATGCAGGAAGGACTCAGGGACACCGAGTTGCTCGTGTTAAAAAAGAAGCAGGATCTTCGTAATTATATGTATGCACCTGGGTAGAAAAGAAGCATACATTTGATGTATATTAATTATTTGTTCAGTTGTACCAAGATTGAACTTTCTTATTAATGAGAAATTCATATGATTGTGTTTTATATTATATCATCACTAATTTTATTTTAGCAATAGTGCCGGCCTAAAGTAGAGAGGGGTTCATGATTAATAATGGTGGTAATTGTCATAAATAAAAAAATTACTGAGGGGCGGATGACTTGTAATGAGAGGCTATGTTGTCATTGTATCATTATTTAATGAGGGTCAAGTTAAGCTATACCAAGGGGATGTTTGGACATTAGATCATGATTTAGTGAGGGGTAAATGGAGTTTTAGTGAGGGTATATCCCTTAATAAAACAATACTTAATGACGGGAAAGTTAATCTATACCAAGAGGATGTTTGGTCATTAAATCATGTTATAGTGAGGGGTAAATGGTGTTTTAGTGAGGGTATATACCGTAATAAAAACAATATTTAATGAGGGGCAAATGAACTATTGTGACAAAAAATATCGTCACCAGAATAATTTTTAATGAGAGGAAACACATGTCACTAAAACATCAATAACCATGGGACCTTTTACTCTCAAAATTTACCTTTATATAGAGAAGCAGCAAGGACGGCCGATGAGAGTAAATTTCCTCTCATTAAAGTCTTTAGTGACGGGAAAGTGACTTTTAATGACCGGATTTCCCCTCATTAAAAATTGATTTTCTTGTAGCGGTGGGTAATATGTATCTTATCTAAATATGACTAAGATATCCTTTTATGAAAAGGTTATAAAATATAGAAAGTTGTTTAAAGCCTAAACATACCGATGTCTGTTGGCTCATGAAAACCCTATGACTATTTTTAGAAATAGTCAAGTGTACTCAGTGAAGCGCATAATTCGGAAAGCCCGAAATGTTTGAGCTAGCACGAATATGAGATTGATGAACTACTCAGGAATTAATCTTCAATTGGATTGAAGCAATTAATACCTGAAGGGTGTTTCAGAAGTCGTCAGAAAAGGAATAAGAGTCTCCCTTGAAGGCTACCACTTTTGGGTTACGCAATTAGATTGTGTTCCTAAAATGGAAATAACACTTTATATGATAAAGGTGTGACGCAAGCCATGCGAAGTATCCCTTACCCATTTCGGGATAGTGCCCTTATACTTAACCGAGTTCCAAAGAATAACGGTTGAATAAATTCCATATTACATATGGAAGGGGATAATGTCGAATCTATCTTAACCGATGACTTGAAGTTGTCATAGGCAAAGTCAGAAAGGATTGGAGCCTAGTACGACATATGCGACTTTGCGGAATATCTTAGCTAGTACGTTAGATAATGTTTACTGTCCGCGGAAAAAAAGGTGTTTGTCTCCAAATATGCTGTCTTCTAGAGTAACTGTTTCTTCCAAAAGAAACAGTAGGAGTAAATTTAGATCTCAAAGGTAGTTTGAGAACCACAAGGAGATATTCGACCATAGGAACGTGAGTAGACGCCACATATTAGTGAGGTGTAGAACACTGCTCAGTGCACACAAAAGTTCTGTAAGTCTGTGGATAACCTCAAGCCTGAAAGGGCTGCTGGTATGTTCATCTTGAAGAATGAATATCTCATGGCTTATGAAGGAATGTTTGAAAGGTAAGATTGAGAGATATGGCCAGGAGCCATAATATCTGAATTAGATTCCATCAGTGACAACCAGGTTGTGAACTTAGTCTGTCTTACCTAGAGGGAATGTCCCTGAAGACGTGGATAGTAATATGATTACCGTCAGACTATAGTGACGGCTGAAGGGTACGGGGTGTAAACCTTGTAATTATCTTTATGCTACTAGCTGAGCCCAGTTCTATTCAGACTATCCTTGTTATAACTTTGTATCATGGCTATATGATAGTGTTGAAGACGTTGGGCAAACAAATCGATGTTCATAGTGATAACATGATATGTAAGCCCACGAGATCCATTTATGGACTCAAACAAGTTTCTCTAGACGATTTCTTTGTTTGATAATCAAAGGAGTTTGATTTAATCAAAAGAAGGGATATGCCCTATGTGCAAGAGGGATAGTGGCAGTGTGTTATGATTTTTGAGGAAGGTATTGGATATCCCCCACGGGAATTATCACCCCATGTCACAGTCAATTAATGTTTTGTAGTTCAAGGTCTTTACGAAAGCACATGGATTGGCGGTTCTTATTTTGGAAATAAGAATCTATAATGATAGATTTAACTGATGTTGGTTTATAGTTTACCTATACAGATGTGATGCTAAAAGAGTTTAGCATAGATCACGACAAGAGATACTGCTAGCCGGTGTTCTCAAGATCTATCTATGTTAGGACGTTAGTCCTAAAGATGAGGTGAAAGATGATGCTTATGGAAGGTTTCCTTTGCTACTGCGATAGGAACCATCATAAAAGTAATGCCAGATGTTCATAGTCCAAGAAGAGTCATGAGCAAGTATGAAAGTAAATCTGGGGAATGTCGAGAATATCCTTAAACAAGTTAAGGATGGTTTCCTAGTTTATTGAAACTTGGAATCAGATAAATATAGTTGTATAGATGTATATCCTAAGTCTTATGAAGGCGAGTGGGAGCTACAGTCTGGGTTTGTAGTCACTTTGATTAAGTGATACAGTGAGTTGGAAATGTTCTTGGCTACGGGTCACTGTATATTCTACAACTTAGCCAAAGCACATTAGTGCCCTTGGAGGCACAACGGGAGCAATACATGAGTCTATGAGGTTCATTCCTGAACCTTATACGGTTCTTCCACCGTTTATATATAGCTGATATAGTAAGTGGATTCATTTCTTGAAGCAAGGACCAGGGTCTCGTCTGAGATTCATGTGTGTGTTGAGGCGGTTCCTTTGACTTGATCAGTTGGAGCATGGTGAGAAGATAGCCTGAGTCCCCACGGATAGCGATCCGTTCACGGCTAGGGCTGGTTGCGAGTATTGCATGAGATTCTTGTGTTTCAACTTGGTCTTATGTGTGCGAGTGATTGGTTTTAGACCAAGTAGGAGATTGTTGAAATAGTGTCCTAAACCCAATCGGGTTGGACCAGATCCGCCGGGTCGGATCATTTCTAATATATCTTTATTTTTATACATATATTAAATGGCTTTTCTGTTGTCATATATTTGTACTTTTAAACAACCAATTATGAATTGTTATATGATAACGTCCTTAGTATTAAACTGTGATAGAGAAACCATGATAGGAGATTATGGTTGATAAGATCTCTAATCACTTTAATAAGTTTGATACTTAAATGTCTCTAGGCTAATGTACTATTAAACATGGCATTGATAGTATGAACATGCTAGCACGTATTATATGTCTTCTGTCATTAAGGGCAGGGATAGATCTCGTCTATTGAAGTGTAGAGACACTTGGACTGTACGTGGATGTGTATTAGAGAATGCGTACGTTAGACTAACCCACTTATACTGTTAAGTGTCACACTATGTGGCGTTTGTGTAATTATCCTTAGTACGGGATGTACATGGCATCACGGTGTGGATTGTCATGTTTTGACTCTATTGAGGTTTCCCCTAGCCATGGGGTGATCATGAGGTAGTGATTGGGTGTGATACTGAAGCGTGCGGAGTATACATGTTTGGTCGTCCGAAAATCGCGTACCCTATCAGCAGGGGTGAATATCCGAAAGGGCCTTCTTATAAGGAATGTCTTACTCTTGTGAATCTTTCCAAAGTGGGAGTAAATGAGTTACTTCGAGAGAGCATGATATCCAGATTATAAGATACGATCGTTAATGTATCGACACTCGAGATACGATCGTATGGATATTATTACAGCGATAGGATTGTAAGTTACATGGTAACTGTTTCACATGAAAGGTAGTAGTCATTGCATTTGACTCTTCTGATGATTGGGGGTCACGGTGTGTTACTAGACGCTATCCCATGATCGTTAGGCATGAAGGGCATTTTTGTAATTTGCACTTTGTGTTTACAGCCAACATATTCGGAAGCCTATCGGGTCACACACATATGAACATCTAGCCGGATTAAAATGCGGTTATAACGATAACCAAATCAGGAAAGAATTTATCTCGTACTATAAAGGTTATAGTGGTAAATTAATATGATGGTATTTATTTATTATGAATAAATATAATACAAGGTATTAATTATGTTGATTAATTAAATATGTATATTCATACATATATATTTCAAAATATGTATATATGATATACATGTATTTTGCAAATTAATTAATCATAGCGTTATATTAATTAAAGAATATTCCGGAAGCCAATCTTTTGGCTAAAGGGGCGCCACTTTTAAAGTGTATAAGATACACTTGGATTGTGCAATTTAATTAATAAGATTACCATAATATTAATATTGGATATTAATTGATTTTGGAAAAATAGATTTATGGTAATAAGATAAATATATTCAATATAATATATTGTCAATATCTAGATTTTATTTAATATAAGATATTATAATAAAAGAGATAAATCAATCTAAGTGATTTTCCTTATTTTATTGGGAAAATGTTTTTCTCTTTCATCTATCTTCTAGGAACTTCTCCTAATCAGATTAAGGAGACATGGGGCGCCTCTCACCCTATATAAGAATGGGGTTGGCTAGCTCTTTTGTACATCACAATTTCAAGAGCTAATAGTTCTTGTGAAAAATAGAGAGCTTCTTAAAGAGAGATTTGAGTGAGAGAAAAGCCCGGTCTAGTAGCCGGATTTTTCTAGTAGCAATCCAATGGTGGATTCCGGCGGGCTGTTCGTGTGGATCACCGGTTGAGGCCGAACGCTTGGGCGGCTCCGTGCATCGCTACTCTCCGTAGACAGTCAAAGCATCGATCTTTTAGATCAACCAAGGTAACTACCGTCTACTAGCTTATTTGTTTCTTGCTTAAACGATGTCGAACTTGGGAAAAAGGAAATAAAATTTTGAATTCCGCTGCGTTCCCGCGTAGATTTCCTAACAAATGCTTGATATACGAACTAACATTCGCAATCAACTAATAGAGAATAAAAACTATCACAAAGACATTATCTTGGCTAGTAAGAGACTAGCCACTCATAGGCCATAGCTATGAATTCCAACATTTAAATGGTAAAATTCATATCTATGACAACATTTAAATCACTAGTAAAGGCTAAGCATTTACCAACCAAAAGCTATGAAATTGTAGAAGTAAACTTGCATTCATATTCAAAAGAGTTGCTCCAATGGTGTTTACACCAAAAAGATTGAAACTTGGTTCCAAGAAAGATTCTGGAAATCAAATGTATGATTTATTAATGTTTAAAAGTGGAATTAGATGCCAAACTATGGTGGATTATGGCTAGAAGAGCCTTGAAGATGAAGGTGTCTTCAAGCTAAAAGTTGGTGGCATTGGAATGATATGTTCAAAATGCCCAAAAAACGGAGTTTATAAGCTGGAAATTGAATTCTGCGATGCTTGGCTGGCACCAATGTAAGTTGGTAGCGGCCAACTGTCACCAAAATATCTCTGCCAGCTTCTGCCAACGTTTGGCGGGCGCCAATATAAATTGGCGCCGGCCAACCTTCATAGCAACTCAGTAAAATGGAAATAACTTGAGTTGTAAACCTCCGATTGATGTGAATCAAGATATGTTGAAAAGCTTGTTTCCTGATCTACAACTCTCATGAAGAAGTATTCTCCATAAAATGCCTCTAAGCTGGGGAGTCAAATGTCAGTTGAAGATATGTTACGGTAGAAGCACTAACGACAAATGATCCGTTTGAATTCGATAGCTTCTGGCATACTCTTCTATCCCTCAAAAGACGTGTTTATGATCAACACACGTCATCACTCAGGCTCTTGGTCAACCTATAATCCTGCAATAAATCACCAAATACCATGTGTAAACCCGGAACGATGCTCCGGTTAATATAACCAGTACAAAACCTATCAAAATATGATATAATAATTACAATCTGCACATTTGGATGAAACTTAAGAAAATAATGGCTTGAATTGATACGAAAAAATCAATAAACACATGATAAACGAGGAGAAAACATCATGAAATGTATCATCTAGTTGAATTACATCAACCCCAAATAGAGGAGATGTAGAATAGCCAGAAAAGGCAAGCATCGTTGTCACCAAGAACTTGGTTGACAAAATGGGTTCTTTTGATGATGAGACAGTTGTAAGGAAACACTTGAATATCTCAAACTGGGCAATGCATTCTCCAGCAATGAACAATGAGGTAATTGAAAAGGCAAAATCCTAGCCGGAGAAGGTGATCTCAGATGTTAGATCCTGAATGCAAGAGCAGGTGGTCATATGATTAAATTGCACACATGGATCATGAGCATCAACTGGAGCATCTTAGGCGTCAGCTATCAACTGTTTAAAAATATTGTTGTTGAGCCTAAGAATGTTGACCAAGGGTTTCGAAGGAACCTCCTTGAAATTTCAAGGCTTGTAATTTTTTACGAACGGCACACACGTCAAAATGAAAGAAGCTAGACCTGGAGGAGGATTCCCGATCTAACCCCCAGATCTGATGATGCATCATCTGGAAACCGAAAAATAAGAGATGGTTTGAGATGTGATACAACCAACTGTGATGAAGGAACACTAGTTGAGTAAAGATCTCATGGTATAAGGGCAGCTATATATTTACAGACCAATGGATGTTCAGATATCAAGTAAATTTGTTTTGGCTACTTTCAAGATGGAACTTGAAGCTCCCAAAAAGGGAGAGAAATGACGGATACTTGAATCTAAATATCAGCAAAGAGGTGGCTCCCAACAATGGGGAAACATCAACTAAGAAGAAGATACCACTAAAGAGAAAGACTCATAAAATGTGGTCACCAAAGCTGGTAATGGTGACAAGGTTGACAGAGCTAAAAAAGGATTTAGAGTTAAACTATGAAGAGTGTTGGTGCCTTGGAAAGGCTAACACAAGTTTAGAGGGGAGGGGGGTTGAATAAACTTGTCCCCAAAAACGACCCAAAAACTGAAACTAAATCTTAAACCAGATTGAGTTCAACTAAAACTTCTGTGGAGTTGAGCTAACTCAACTGAGTATAAGTCAATACTGACTTATCCTTAGTTTAGTTAACCGGCAGCGGATTAAATTAAGCCTTTATAAAATGTGAATTATCAGATAATATGCAGAGTCAGTTTCTTGTGTTTGCTTCAAGTGTGAACTAGATGATTATGACTATAATGCAAAAAGTAAATGCCTAATGTAAATAAACAAAAATTATAGAGGTTCCAGGTGGTGTAATCATGTCATTCCTCTCTTCCCCTGTGATGCGGAGGAAAATTCCACTAGAACTTCTTTGAGATGGCCCGGTTACAAAAAGTTCTAAACTGATAGTCATTCACTAATCTTTAGCTTCACTATCTAAACACTTGTAGAGTAGGTAGAATGGCTGCTCTTCAATTGTTTGAAACACTGGTCCTTGGAGGGTTGAATTGCCTCTTCACCAGCTCATCACAAACACAGTCTTCCTGACTGCACTCAACTGTCCTTCACACCTTCTTGGTGTTTCACAGTCTAAAACCTTTGATAAATTCAAAGTTGAGACTTGAATCAATAACTATGATTCAATTGTGATTTGAGCTTTTCTTCTAGATAAAAACGGTTTATGCACAGCTCTGATTTCTTCAAATGATAGATCTTGATATACTTGAATGCTATTGAACACTTGAAGAAATTTCTTGATCTTCCAATTAAGTGTTTAGCAGGAATTCTTCTTGATTACTTTCCCCCTTAGATATTAATCTTTCATGGCTAGATTGATTCTTAGAATTCTTCTTTCCCCCTTTTTTCGTAAAAGAATCGGCCTATTTATAGTGCTTTATCTAATGGTCAGATTATATGAATTTGAATCCTTGTATCCGTTAGTGGTCCTGCTTTCTTGCTAGTACGTTACTGTCAGAACGGATAGATTATCCTCCAATCATATCGCTTGTACTGTAACGTTTGAATTCTTCTTCAGTTTCACTTAAACATCAGTTCCAAAACTGATTTACTAGGAACATTGTCAGTTCTCAGTTTCTAAGAGCATTAACTGAGTTTTTACTCTTCTTCAAGAACTCAGTACTCTTCCTTTCATCTGAATATTATTGATCTAATCAGAGTACACCATTTTAAAATAATCAGCAAAGACATCATTGTCCTTATGTGTCTTAGCTCTCCATACAAGATCAACATAGTTAGTTCAGGTTATCACAAACTTGCCTGAAGTCTAACTTATATAGTCTCGACTAATTCTTCATAAACTGAGTTTGAACCCTCAGTTCTTCTGTCTTTAATAACTAAGTTTGAACCCTCAGTTCTTCAGTTTTCAAAGTAAGTCAACTGAGTATGTTCCTTCAGTGAACTTGCCTATTACAGATCTTCTTTGATGCGCTCAGTTTTCCAGTTTCTTATAGAATCTCAGTTTAACTAACTTCCAGTTTCTCGTTTTCTCAGTTCACAACCTAGAACTATTACAGTGCTTGTCTGATTTAACTTATACAAATATCAGACTCTATTAAATCCTATACATTGATATTTAGACATCTTTTTGCTTTGCACTATAACAGCTAGTTATGACACTTCATCAATGGGGTCTAAAAACAATAACTGAATAAGTGATGAATCATTATCAAAACGTAAATTTTATTTCCAACAAAGACTGTCAAACCTGCGTTTCGAATTCAGACAAGCAAATCAGATCTGAATTTGAAAGGGCCAAAGCTGATATTAAATGAGGAAACAAGGTCTGAAGAAGCCATCCAGTCCTGAAACGGTTCAGAAGAGTAAAGGAAGAAGCGTTTGAGGATCAAGAATCAAGCTTCCAAAGCTTTGAATACTAAAAAGTTGATACTGATGCTGGACCTGAAGATTTTATTTTCATTTTATTTCGTGCATTGTATTGTACTATCTTCATTATTAATAAAATGGAAATTTTTCTTCAATGTCATAATACATATGACTTCAATTTACTTGTTTTTTGATTGATACTAATTGATAAGATCTAGATAGACTTATGAGGGTATTGACATCATCAAAAAGGGAGAAATTGTTAGGAAATCTAGCTTTGATGATTGTCAAACCAGTTGTGATAGAAGCTAGTGAGGTTAGACCTGAATATGTTTAGGTTTTACCTAGAGTCTGTTTATTGTATAAGTTCAATCTGACAAGAATTCTAATATAAACTTGACAGGTCTTCATGAGCTTATATGTCATATTGAAGTCTTGAGACATCAAGGCTGCGGAACCACACTCAGTTGTAAAGATTGAAGATAAGAAGACCGAGGGTTTAGACTCAGGTTTGAAGAACCTAAAAGTCACGGTCATAAAGTTATCTTCAAGTAAGTCTGTGATGACTTGAAATATCTTTATGATACTTGTATGTCTTTGTGATGAGAAAATAAATATGGGGTTCTCTGATCTCGATATATATAAATATTAGAGATAAAGAAATCAGATACGATGCAAATCAGATTTGGCATTTAGTGAAATGATAAATTAGATAATCATAGTTGATGGACAAACAGATGCAGAAAAGCAGACTTGATGGATAAATGCAAAGAGATGTGAAGAGTTTTCCTGATTCGAGGACAGTGGTGAAGCTTTCAGAAATTAGATAAGGACAATAATAAGGCTCATCAGAAGTAAGAATACTAAAAGCTGACAAGCATTTATTGCAGTACATAATGCAGAAGTTCTGAACACTAAAAGACAAAGAAGCAACGTTCAAATAACAAATGAACGACTATATTTGAGATACGCTTGAAGATTTACAATGGTCAAATTGCCATTTCAGCGGACTTGAAGATCCAAATATGAAGAAGCAGAAAATGATAGTGAAACGATCTAGTAAGAAAGAAAGAAGGAATATACTAAGATTTATTTGAGCTCAGAGACTATATCAAGAGAGGTTCAAGAAGTTGGAAACACTCAAGCAAGAGAGTTAAATCAAGTTGAGCACATACTGAAGCTATATTGACATATACATCAAGTCTCAACTATTTGAATCAACTTTGTTGATTCACCATCTACTCCAACTTGATTACTCAACAAGGATTTAACTTGTGAAGTTGTGCAAGTAGTCAAGGAAAGAAGTTCAATGAAGCATATATGGGGTGTGAAGGACTGAGGCCGTTGATGTAGAGAGATTTGTCAAGAGACTGTGTTTGTGGTGGAGCTGTTGATGAAAAAAATGCTACCTTCAAAGGAACAACATAGTTGGAGCAGTAAAGCAGCTGAAGAAGTTGTGACTAATAGCTCAGGAAGTGAAGCATCTGCAGTGTATCAAGGAATTTCATCATTGTTGTAGTAGGATTTTGCGAACAATAGTGAGTTAATCCTCCTACATGACAAGAGAAGCGGTGACTAAGGGATTACTCCACCCAGAACATATGGATAAAATTTTTTGTGTCCATTTACTTTCTGCACTTTACATTCAACATTTATATTTTGCAAGTTCTTATTTAGCATTGCATTAAGTTCTCATAGTGCACAAATTCGAAAACATAGATTTAGAAAGACTTTACTTCTGTAACGCTTTAAACTGAGTTAATAACTGTTTTACACTTAGAGAAATTTTTTATAAAAACAAAACAAGTTCATTCACCGACCTTCCAAAATTGTTTAAGCCTTTACCTTGGGAACAACAGTGAATCATTTAACAATGAAAGCTACGATATTCTTTGGGATAGAGAAGACTATTTTCTCACTAATGTTGTAGTTGTTTGCAAAATGGGGAAAAATGAAAGCTGAAAATCAACAAACAAACAAAAGTTCGCCGGAAATGAGATGCATGTGGGAAAATTTAGTCGGACGTGGCATTATTTCCTAATCAGTAAAATCCAATCAGCGCCACAGTGTCAAAGATATGAAATATGCAAAACATAATAACATAATTTTCCGGAAATGAGGTGTAACCTGAAATTGAGACATTTCTCTAAGTTATAAGACCAAAATTGTTACATAAAATCGTATGTGACCAAAATTGGTACCACTCTAAAGTTATGAGACCAGATTTGCTATTTTTTTCGTCTTAATTAAGGACACCTTAATACTTAGTTGATACCAGACTTGGTACGAGACTTTTAATTTGGAAGAGAACATCTTAGTACAGGGCTTCATTGGCGAGTGGGCAATGGTTCCTTAATTAATATTTACTGTGAGGTGTGGATGCCATTGCCCACCTCATTTTGAGTTACTCCGAAATCTCTTCCGGAAGATGTGAAAGTGGACTCCCCCGTCAACCCTCATCTACACGCTTGAAATTATGATTTGGTGACTAATTCGTTCTATCCACACTAAGCCCAAACAATTCTTAGCTTCCCTCTTCCTACCGGCAACAATCAGGACGACATTATCTAGCACAACCATAAGAGAGGAAATTACTCAGTAAAATCAGGATATAAGTTGGCCATGAATATAAAGCACACTGGGATGAATTCGAATATTGTTCTTGAATTCTACACAATTGTCTTAGCCGACATATTTTTGGGAAGGCTACACTCTAAAGTTGGCCATGAATTCTACGCAATCTAAAGTTGGCCATGAATCGATCTATTGTTCTTGAATTCTATGCAATTGTTTTAGCCGACATATTTTCGGGACGGCTGCGCTCAGCAGCAGGGGTACACACTTTGGAGGCATTAGCGTCAGGTTGGAAGCGGATTGGATAACCGCTATTATGGCCTTCTAGAAGGCGTCAGGTTGGAAGCGGATTGGATCAACCGCTACTATGGCCCTCTAGAAGTCAAATTCGGTTATGACTTTTTCAACAGATGTAATAACACTAATTGTTAGGATCGCTTATCGGTGTACTAAAACCAATTGGTGTTAGTAAAGACGTTACTATATTTCTTTATAGATTCAAGTGCGGGAATCTATCCCAACACCCCCCGCCCCTCAAGTGTGGGCAATATGTCCCAAGACTTGCACAATTTTTATTAAAGAGTGCGGGTAATCTCTTCCAACACTCCCATCCCCCTCAAGTGCGAGAAATCTCTCCCAACACTTGCACAATTTTTTAAACAATGTTCACACCAGGGTTCGATCTCATAACGATCTGGTAACAATGTTCACACCAAGGTTCGATCTCATTACCTCTGGCTTTGATACCATGTTAATATCAATATGAAGCGCTTAACTTTTTACTATAATCAATTGGTGTTTGTAAATGCGTTACTATATTTCTTTATAGATTCAAGAGTGTGGGAATCTCTCCCAACACTGATACTACAACATCACATGGCTCGACAACTTGGTGAGACCCATCTGAGAGTCCTATGCAAATTGGTATTTGTCAACAATGGCCTTTTGAGTGGCTGAGTGTGCTGATTATGTTTCTTGCCAATCGCTTTCATGGTACCTGATGACGGAAAAATTCACTGTTATTTTTATAACTTTTCACCCCGTTCGATATCATTTTGAGCACTTTTGTATCATTTCGAGTCTTTAATTCCTAAATTTCATAAAATATATAAGTCATGAATATTTTATAAAATATCGTGTTTTTATGTGTTTTATTAGTTTTTATACCGGTTTAGTAACCGGAGTGTAAATGTCGGATTTACGTTTGGTATTTTGGTGGTTTATTGCGAGAATTATAGGCTGACCAAAATCCGAGTAATGACACGTTTGAGGCCTAAAAGAGGTATTTTTAGGGATATAAGAGTGTGCCACTAACTTAAGTGGTCAAGTGGCTCGATGGTTAGTGGTACCACTAACGAATTATATCTTCGACGAACAAATGGCTCATTAAAACGGCATTTTCTGAAGAAGTGTCCTTAATGAAAGTTGTAGATCTTTGAAAGAGCTTTCCAACGCATTTTGAATCACATCAATCGGACTTCTACAACTCAAGTATCATTAAGTCAAGTGATCAAGTGGCTAATCGATTCGATTTAGTGGTAATCGAGAAATGTCTTCGACAAACGAATGGCTCATCAAAACGACATTTTCTGAAGAAGAGTCCTTCATGAAAGTTGTATATGTTTCAACGAGCTTTCCAATGCCTCTTGAATCATGTCATTTGGAGGTCTAGAACTCAAGATATGAATTTTAGAAGTTTTATTCAAATATATAAATTTATATCCGTAACTTAGATGATCAAGGGGGCTGAATGTCATCATTAGGCCGGACCAGTCCGGCCATATCAAGGACTGGTCCGGCCCATGGAACTTTGCCTATATATAAGAGCATTCGGAGAGCAACAGAGGGTGCACCATTATATATATATACATAGCGTATATATATATATATATATATATATATATATATATCCTTCTTATTTTCTTTAGTTTTTAGATTGTAAATAAGGCCTTATGCCGAAATAAATTTAGTAATATTAGTATCGTTGTAATGCTCGGGGAATTATCAGAAGTTCGGTGTTGCTGAAATAGTTGTAATATCAAGCTTTTGATATCGCTGTTATAATAGTAAGTTTGTCTTTTTTTTTTATCGTTTTCTTCATTGTTGTTTCTTTCATTTTTGTTTCTTTTATATATCTATCTACACATATATATCTATATATATATATATATATATATTTATATATATATATATATATATATATATATATATATATATATATATATATATATATATATATATATATACCAATGATAATCAGGGATCAACGAAAGGATTGTAATATACAAAGTTAAACAAGAATTAAGGGTTCAAACAATAGCAAAACAATTGTAGCAATTGTACGGTAAATGTATGAAACATGCAAGGTAATATATATTGTAAAATAATGGACGGCAAGTATTGTAAAATAATATATGAAGACTTAAATTAATATGTAAGTGCTAAAACATATGAAATATGTAAAGTTGTATACCTTTTAAAAGGTTTTGAATTTGAGGAATGAAAGTTGAAGATTGACGTGGCCTTTTCTAGTGCTAATACCAGTCCTTAACCGACAGTGTATCGGGTCAAACTGTAGTGCTAGTATGGTGAGTCAGAGTATCGTATCCTCAGGGAACTTAGTAATTCTTCTAAGTGTGGTTAAACACCAAAGAGCTGTTATTAACTCGATCTAAATCTCAGTTTTATAACACAGATCACTACTATTTTACTTAACATAAAATAAATGCATAATTTAAAATTTATTCTAATATAATAGATATAGATATGCATAAGTTGCGAGAATATATATATAGATATAAATATCTGAGATGCCAAATATATTTTTTAGAAACTAGCCAAAGTTTATATAATTGATTTATACGATCTTTTCAAATGAATGGAATGTGCTCGATCTTTCTTTTATATTAGGTTCAATTGAGTAAATGAAACGGTGCACTCTCGAGGTTAACAATTCCTCCTCACATAAGCGCATTTAAATTGTCATATGTCCATTGTCATCACCCAAGATCCACAATCATTACGGTTTTTACGAGCAGGTCCTCGAGTACGATTCTACCTTTGAATAAAAAGGAGTCATTCCGTTCATCAAGCGGTCAATTTTATTTAAAGGCTCCGGTTGTCAAGGCCGGGCGATTCAACTTTCCGGTTTAAGTTTCAATTAAACTCGATGATTAAACATTATTACGATCTCGAGTACAAATTTCAATAAGATTCATCTTTTAGGACAAATCGCTTCGGTAGAAGCGGGTTCCGTTGTCACGTTATTCACTCGGCCAATTTTACCCTCCGGTTTTCTATTAACGAGTTCATAACCTAACTCATCGGCGTCAATTCATAATTAGATTATGAATTCTTTCGAATCAAACTTTATCAATAGAAAAAGATTCAATTAACTCAATTTTAGTCAATTTTACTTAGCCAACATTCCTTTACCGAAAAGATCGAAATAAAACGATTACATAACTTTGGCTAGTTATTAGATTTAGCCTATTAACATTATACGAAAATAAAAACAAACATAACAAACATAAATACTTTAGAAATTTTACCCGATTACAACAATTGAATCAGAAGCTGTATTCTTCCGGATGCTACAACGACTTCAACAACATTGATCTTCTGATAATTTCTCGAGCATTATAACGATACTACTTTATTTATGGCATAAGGCCTATATACATACCTACTACTAATAAAAAGAGGTAAATAAAATATATTTGGTACCCTTATGTACTGCAATGCCGCTTCTATTTATAGGCAGATTTTCCAAGCCGGATCGATCCGAGAAAGGCCGGATCGATCCGGGAATAAAAATCTTATCCCCTGGATTTTTTCTCTGCAGGGCCACATGCTGGGTAATCATCATGTCTCTTCGGATCGATCCGAGGTAATTCCGGATCGATCCGGATAGATTTTTTCCAAACTTGATCTGAAACTTGATAAAATCATAACTTGAGCTCTGGATCTCCAAATGACATAATTCAAGATGCGTTGGAAAGCTCTTGAGAAGATATACAACTTCCCTGAAGGACTTTTCTTCAGAAAATGCCTTTTTGATGGGCCATTTGTTCGTCGAAAATATAACTTGATACGGTGTCACGAACCATTGATCCACTTGAACTTTAAAACTCGTGGCACTTCCTTAATTCCTTCAAAAGATATGATTTTACTCCAAAAAGTGTCGTCACTCGGGGTCTTGGTTTACCTAAGATCTGTAAATAAAATACCAAAAATACCCACGTGAATCTGACACAACACTCCGGTTATTAACCCGGTACAAAATTTATAACTTTTTATCATTTTTACTAGATTTTTATAGTATTTAGATTTATTCATAACTATTAATATTTTATAAGATTATCGTTATAATTACTTATATTTTATATAAAAAGAGTCGATAATGTATATAAAACATCGTAATTTTTATCATATAAATGTTATACATCAAAGATACAAATGTTGTGAAAGAACTCTCGTCTTTGGATTTGTTCTTTGGATTTGCTTAATAAAAATATATAGCTAAAGTTTGCTTTGTATCTACTCTGCTGAGACAATTGCCGAAGAAACTTTGAAAATGCAAAATGTAAATATATACTGAGTCCCCCCGAAGTCTGTCCTTCCCCCCTCTATTTATCCTGAAGATAGAATAACTGTAGTGGTGTAATAATGTAGAGTCCTGTTTGCTTTTGTGAGTGGTGTCTGCCATAATAGTATGGCTGAGCTGTTGTTTTGTCGTCTTGCTTGAAGTGATGCCCATTATTTTCGAGTGGTGTCTTGTCTTGTCTTGTCATGTCTGCCAATGCATAGTGGAAGACTTTTACTGAGTCGTCTTTTGTCGTTTTGTGATAAATAATCTTCTTTAATTTTTAGTGACGCCGTGTCATATCCGCCATGTTGATTTTGTGAAGTGTGTATTGTCGTCTTTCGGGAAGTGTTGTAGCGTAGTCTTTCTTTGAGTCTTGTGTAATCGTGTGTGTATTTAAATGCATTTATGTAAATTATATGTATTTGTAGGTATATATATATATATATAATTTTGTAGTGATGTGTGTGTTCGTATATATGTGTGTGCATAATATAGTAATGTATACTTATTAATGTGTGCATAAAATACGTATGGATATATATCATAGGTGGAAAGTATTGTTTTTGAGTGTGTGATGTGAGTGGTGCAGGTAACATTGTCTAGTGTAGTTTGTGTATTTGTATTGTAGTGCTTGTATTTTTGTAGTGTATTGTTTGTGTAAGCATCAAATTTTTCTAACTTCGTTTTTTTTTTTTTTTTTTTTTTTTTTTTTTTTTAAAGCAATGGTGAATAATCTTCGTCTTCCTCACCATCGTTAACTGATGCAGTTGAACTGATAGGTGATGTTTGTGAAGTAGAGGCATATTGTGATAGAATTTGTTGTAACTCCTCAACTGTTTTTGATGCGGCTAATAAGGCTGCCATTTGTGCTTTTCTTTCTGAAAATCTTGTAGTTGCAGTAGGTTGTATTTTATTTTGCTGGTGTCTTTGTAATGTTTGTAACCATTCTTCCATGTTTGATGGTAGTAGACTTTTGACGATATTGCATTTCTCCCACCATCTTACCCTAAATCTTCTTCGGATTAGCGGCAAAGGATGATCAGAATAATCTAAATACCAGTTTACGATCCATGGTAGATAGAATTTTGTACAAAATGTTGCGAATGCGTGAAATCTTTTTTCTGCCTCGGAAGGTTTGTACTTTGCTTTAAAAATGTTGAAGGATTCGAGCACAGTCGTTTTTTGTATTTCTGGTACTGAACCGAAACATTCCCACCACTGAACCCACCATGATGGAAAGTTTGAAATTTCGGCTGTCTTTGTATCGAAGTGCAACAACCAAGTATGTTGATTGTTTTGATTTTGTATGAAGAATGCATTAAACCATGCCTGTTGATACTCCCAGTAGTTGAATGTAATTGTATAAAATGGTTGTTCTTTGTATTCTTCTGGGAATGCAATAGGCGCCAAGGAGCAAAGATACCAATCTCTTGGGGAAATAACTCTATGAATTTTGCATGTTGAAAATGCAGGTGTGGTTTGGTTATTTTCATAGTATTTGTGATCAAAACTTGCTGACTGGGTAGCTTGTAAGATTGTTTGGTAAAAAATTGGGGTTTTATGTAAATCCCAAGGTTTGTAAAACCATCATGTTCCAAAATATTGTTGGATGGATTGAAAAGGATCTTGGCATTGGAAACCGGCTTCAACCATGGTAATATTTTGTGAGTATGGTTTAATTGTATAAACTGTTTTTGTGTTCTTGTGGTTTGTGTGGTAGAAGGTTTTGTGAGTGATTGGAATGAATTTGAGGTCAAAACAATGGGTTTTGTCGATGATGATCTTTGGGTGTCTTGATGATGGTGCTGTAGGTCTTGGTGATGATGATAATGGTAGGGGCAGTTGTAGGAGTTTTTGTGTGTTTGGTGGAGTTTGGGTTAAATGCATTTGTATAAATCTTGTTTCTTCTATGTTGGCGTCCTGTTCTTCTTTGATTGCGATGTCAGCCCAAGACATTTTTGGTTTTGTAATATTTGTATTTGCTGTGTTTTTCCCTTTGTCAACTTTTGGGGCCATCGGATCATCTTGTAGGATTCGCGGGTAAGAGAAAATGGGACTGAATTTGTATCTCCGTTTATGAATTCAATATCAAAATAAAAAATGCTTAAAATTGCTTGCCATCGTGCAAATATTTGCTTTGATGCAAGGTTTTGTACATCTTTTTGTAAAATTTCTTTTGCACTTTTGCAATCTATACGTAATAAAAACTTTTTGTTTAGTAAATCACTTTGAAATTTCTGAATGCATAAAACAATGCTTAAAATTTCCTTTTTAATTGTAGAATAATTCTTTTGTGTATCATTCCAATGTGCAGATGTAAACTGAACAATTAGTTCGTTAGAATCTTGTTTCTGCTTCAAGATTCCACCATAACCTATGTCAGAAGCATCAGTTTCTACTATTTTATGTAGTGTTGGATCTCGCTAGAAGTGTAGACAAGGAACTTCGTGACTTGTTTTTAATTTCTTTGTACAATTTTTGTATGTGTTGAATTCAAGGTGTAGGATTTGTTTTTAATCGGTCATGAAGCGGTTTTGCTATTCTGTTTAGATTTGGGTAAAAGTCTAGAACATAGTTTAAACATCCTAAGAAGCGTTGTAGTTGTTTTTTGTCAGTTATTTTATCTGGAAATTTTGCAGTGAAATTTAGCGATCTTTCTATGGGTGTAATTGTTCCTTGAGTAATATAGTGCCCAAGAAATCTTATTTTTGTTTGGAAAAGCGACATTTTAGGTTCGGATATTACTAAACCGCTTTTCTCAATTACATATAAAAATGTTTTTAAGTGTTTGAAATGTTCATCAATAGTTTTGGAGAATATAAGTACATCATCAATATAAACAATACAAAATGTTGAGTAATCATTGAATATGTCATTCATAATTCTTTGGAATTCAGAAGGAGCATTTTTCAAGCCGAAAGGCATTACATTCCATTGGTATTGTCCAAACGGAACTGTAAATGCTGTTTTATATCTGTCTGTTGGCTTTATTTGTATTTGCCAGAAACCTGATTTCATGTCAAAATTTGAGAATATGAAAGCGTCATGGAGTTTATTTAAAAGGTCCTTTTTATTAGGTATGGGATAACGAATCCATTTTAATGCCTTGTTAAGAGGTTTATAATTAATGACGAGCCTAGGAGTTCCCCTCTCGATTTCGGATGCTTTATTAACATAAAAAGCAGAACAACTCCAAGGTGATCTGGTTTTAGAGATTAATTTTTTAGTTTCAAGATCTTGTATTTCTTTTCTACAAAATTGTTCAAGGTCTTTATTCATTTGTATTGGCCGGGCTTTAGTAGGTATATCTTTTTCTTGAAAAGATATGTCATAGGGCAGATCAACCATATGTTGCTTTCTATTCCAGAAAGCATTTGGTAGTTCGGCACAAACTTTTAATGTAAATATTTTTTGTAACCGTAGTATTTTTTCTTTTATTGTGGGTTGGTTAAGCAACCTATTGATTCGTTGTAAGGAAGCATCCTTTTGTAATTCATTTAGCTGAAATTGTTTGTTATATATTATATTAGTGATGGTGTTTTCATGTATAGATGAAGCTTTTAATAAATTTAAACTTTTAGTTCTTGGTTTTTCTAAAAACGGAAATTTATGTTTTTTATTATTTATTTTAAAGGTAATGGAATCTGGACAAACTTTGTATGGGGTGATAAGGTTTATGAATGGAGTGCCAAGGATTACGGAATGATGAATATCGTTGACAACTACAAAGGGCGTCGAGAAAGAGACCCGTCATTTATTATTGAAGCTTCCGTTTTTGCAGAGATTTTTATTTTTGACTTGTTTGCTGCTGAAATTTTCTCATGGGTTTGCTCTAGGAATTTTATAGGGACAAACCCTTCTTTTATACAATTTAAGTCTGCTCCTGTATCAAATAGTGCGATAGTATTAAATTCAAAATCATTTAAGAATTTGATTGTAATGTTTATGATATATTTTCTCGATGTAATTTCTTTTAAGACAAAAAGGAAATCAGTTGGGGTTGTTGTAATGTTTTGCAGTTCTTGGGTAATATATCTGTATTTCAGATTATGAGTGTCACTATTGTCTTTTATTGTTTCAATAATAGTTTTAATTAATAATGAATCATTTTTTTGTTTTTCTTTTAACTCTTTTAATTCAATTTTTATTTCTTTAATTTGTTTTTGTAGATCATAATTTGTAATATTATCCTTTTTATTTTTATTTCTATTTAGGATTGTCGTTAAATCATAAGTACCTTTGGAAGTACTTGGTGCTAATGGTGCATGTTTAAGAGTGTCTAATAATTTTTCGAGGTATTGTTGTTGTATAGCTGGGTCACTAATCAGTTGTAATATGTCAATAAAGATTTTTGTTCTTTGGAGATAACATTTAGCATTTTTTTCATTGTCTTCTTCGATTGATTGAAGTACTTGTTAATGTATCGTCTATCTTTGCCTTTCCATTGTCATCTGTGATTTCTTCATTAGTTGTGTCACTATCAGAATCTATGAGTAAGTTTGAGATTTTGTTCATAATGTCATCTTCTAGACTTAGTTCATTAAGCTTTCTTTTTAATTTACAGTAATTTGCTGTATGTCCTTTTTTGTGGCATCTATAACATTCAATGTCTTTTCTCCAATTTGGTTTTGACGTATTGTATTTTTTATTTTTATAGAAATTATTGTTTGAGGGTCTTTTTATTTGCTTGTTACTTCTGTATAAATTCTATTAGGTGATAGGTTTTTTGTTTTGAAAAGTGGGTTTTTGCAATCTCCTTGCAAGAGGAAATATTTTTAAAAGGATTGTTGTCAAATTGTTGACAAAAGTTCCAAGTTCTAAATTAGCCTTTTTCATTTCCCATTTTATGTGTTTTCAAGTTTTAAGTCTTGGCATATTTTCATTCCTTCTTGTTGAATTACACACGACAAGTTGTCCATATGTGTATTGATCGTATGGAATTATTTGGATACCCGAATTCTCTCGAATTCTATTTCTAACTTTTTCCCCTAATAAGGTTGGTAATCCTGCTAGGAACTTTTCCTTCCAAAATGGTTGATTGGAATCATCCCTTTGCATTAATCTTGTGAGGAAATTATTTTTATACCATTGGAAATCACTAAGTTTTTTACAGCGTAGATTTGAAAGTAGTTCAGTATTTCTTTCTTTTAATTTTGCTGGATCTCCAAGAAAATGTATTGAAATAGTATGTATTAATGTGGATACAGCATCCTGTAGAGGTTCTTGTTGGTTGATGAGCGTTGTTTTTCACCAAACAAATTTATTAAATACTCAAGACAACGGTGACTAAACAAGCTCTCTAACCGGCAGTGGACCGGGTCGATTGCTAGTATAGCTACAGGAGTCCGAGGTCGATCCCACAGAGAAGATGTGCTTGTAAGTACCAAAGTGAACTTATTGCTTAGTCTAGGCAAACAAGTTGTTGGAATGTTTGTACACTTCAACTAAACTAAAGTAAATTAAACTAACAAGTCTAAAGGAGAGAAAGGGACATAGCAACCATGATCAAAATAGCTAGTTTCACCCTGAGGAGTGACAAAACCGGGAGTGTGCAATATACTAAACGAACTCTTGCATTCAATTTCACGGGTGCGAACTCCTAAACCGGTGCTAAGCGTCGAACAACTCTCTTCTAACACCTTATGCCATGTTAAGGTCTGAACAACTCTCTCCTAACAAGTCATGTTTTGCACTCGAGCCGCTTAAACGTATAAGCGAGTAACCTCACAATGAGCTCGGTTTAACAACTAAACCGAGACTACACCACGATCCTAGAACCCTTTCCCACACCCCTCTCTCTGAACAACTCTCAAGAGTGATGTGTGTGATTTTGACCTAGGTGATCAATCTAGCCCAAATCCGTTATAACAAGTTCTAGAACGTGAAACATGCAAGAAACAACAATAAAAGCGACTACTACCCACTCCCAATTTCATCACCCAAAGGGTGATTTCATCACATATCACATGATTCGACTATGGAGAGAAATTAGCTACACATTATACAATCTAAACAACAAACAATGGAGAAAAACTTAGCAATAACAACAAAAGAACAAGCAAACATACTTACTTGATTGAGATTTAAGAGAGGAAAATTCGTGCTCCAAAAAGATCAAATTTTGACAATCGAAATGTTACGGATCGAAGATTTAAGTTGTACAATCAAAGAGAGGATTGAAAGAGCTTTCTAATGATATATAGCACTAAATCTAACTCCTAAAGATGAGAGAGAACGCCCAAAATGACCCTAAACTACTCCTCCTTCGCGGCTCCTATGTTCTTCCCCCAAAAATTCGATCCAAATTGGGTTTTTATGGCTAAAAACTGCTCAAACGCACGTTTGGAAGGTTCCCAAACGTGCGTTTCAGTCCCTTGCTCTCAGTATTCGAAAAAAACAGTCCCAAACGCACGTTTGAAAGGTCCAAACGTGCGTTTGAAATGCTGCTGTTTTCTGCTGCAGTAAAACCTTCATAACTTCTTCGTTCGAGATCCGATTTGGGTGATTCAAGATGCGTTGGAAAGCTCTTTCAATTATCTACAACTTTCATGAAGAAGTCATGACCAGAAAATGCCTCCATCATGGTTCAAAATGCTGCTGAACCAGAACATAGGGGTTGAGATACTAAAACTTCTCACCCCTTTTCTTCATCTTTCTTCTTCTTTGGCTCATTGTTGCACCTTGACCATGCTTCTCATCATAATTCTTTGCCTTCCGGGTTCTCGAGACACCATTTCCCTACATCATCACAACAACCAAAAACATCCAAAACATTCTAGAGGGTAAAAGTGCTCGGGAATATGGTCAATATCACTAAAAAGAGGTAGTAAACTATCAAAGTGACGGATTTACTCCCGTGCTAATAATTCATGATATTGCCCCTAAAAGCGGTCTAAATCACCAAGAAACGTGCTAAAAGTGGGATAAGCGGGGTAAAAGATGCACCGGAATCATGTAAAGTTGACTCCCATCAACCACCCCACACTTAGCCTTTGCTCGTCCTCGAGTAAAGTAGGCGTTTTAAAACAAACCAAGGGATTCAACTTTATGATGTAGGTGCTACTACTCACACTCTCGAGGTGGCCCCACAAGAAGAAAAACACGAACATAAACACATTGGTACAACATTATCAAGAAAATGGAGTGTGTGTGGTGCCAAGCTAAAACCAAATGCTCAAAATGATTGTCGGGCTTGAATCCCAACCAAAAGTCTACCAACCGTTTCATAATCACGAGCCTCTCCACTAATCTAGTTTACTAAGTTTGGACACGATCGGGGCGGGACTTGAGCGGTTATAACGTTAGGTTAGGGTGATTTCGGTTAGTCGAAAGGGTATTTTGGGAGGCGGAGAAAAAGTACGAGTGAACCTAATCAACCAAGTACCAACTCATCTTTATCATGCAAACCACCCAAAACTCCTTTTTGATCAACTTTGACATTTTGGGAACCATAGGTTACCAGTGCACCCGAACTCATTGCCAAACTCGACTATGTTTCAAGTGTCGTGAGGTGAGTTCAAGCACACTAGCACCTATCTCACTATCCCAACTCTAACATCATAAAAATTTATCATTGAGCTCCTTACTTTGACTCCACGCCTTTATTTCTATGTACATCCTCTTTTTTTTTTTTTTTTTTTTTTTTTTTTTCTTTTTTTTTTTTTTTTTTTTTTTTTAAGGAAGAGATAGAAGAAGAGATTTTCTTTCTTTTGGCCCAAGAGCCGAACACCAAGCCCAAACGAGCTCCTCAACACTTTATAGCTCAAAACGAGAAACAACAACCCAATCAAAACATCATCTCTACCCCACACTTGCCTTAGCAAGTGTGGTCTAATGTAAGACTAAGTCCACTCGTAGGGTATAAAATGAAGGAAATGTGACCATAATAAGGCTCAAGGGTAGGTTTCTGACTAAGTAACAAAACGGCTATAAGCGAATGGTGGTTAGACCATTCTATCAAGGCTGAGAGGGGCTACGAAGGGTAAATGTTCCGGTTAAGGCTTATTTGGCTATGGTAGGGTCAAGAGAACGCCAAAACCGTCATCCCATGTCCTACTTAGGTAAACCTATGACATTTCGTCTCAAGGCTAGTGATATGAAAGGTGGTAGCAATCAAATAGTGCACAAAGTGTAGCTTTCGTGAAAGTAATAAACTTCATTCTCAAGATAATATCAAACCGCAATGCACATGTTCGGGGTCCCGACTAAGGTGATCACCACTCAAATGTGAAAAGAACACATACAACACGGTGTTAAGACCCTTGAAAAATTTTAAAATTACCCAAAAATCGACTGAGCCCGATCATAGGCTAAGCATACCACATTTATAGCACATTTAACAACGAAAACAAGAAAAGCAGCTAAGTCTCCCACCCCACACTTAAACGAAACACCGCCCTCGGTGTGTGAGAGATAAAAAGAGTAAAAGACTTAGTTGTTTGACCAAAACCTGGCGAGAAAAGGCGTACTTTAGCTCACGTGACATCTTCTAGTAAGCTCCATCTCGAGTACCGAACACCATGTGAAGCAGAAAACAAGGCAAACACATGCACGGAAAAATCCACGTGCCAAAAGATGGTGATAGATACGAGATATATAAAAATAGAAGCCATGCCACAATCAAGGTATCAAAGCATATCAACCATACTAGACGGGAAGTGCACTTTGGATGTAAAGATAATCAAAAGAAACACAGAGCATCCACGCATAAAATAAGGCCCCAGAGGCTCACATAAAAACATCCCTGTCTACGTCATGAGGAGCAAGAATCAAAAGAAAATCTCACCCCAAACTCTCTTGTGAGACAAAACTCTCCTCTTGCACCCAAAAACCACTTCAAAGACAAAATTGTTACCAAAAGGTGGGTTGCCTCCCCAAAGCGCCTTTGTTTTACGTCATTGGCTCGACCAAGTGGCACCAAACGGACTCAAACCATAAAGGACTCAAACCAACTCAAGACAACATTTTTAATTCAATCAAAAATCACCAAAAACTATCAACCGAAATCCGAACTCAAAAGATCAACAACCCGGAAGAACAAAAATAGCAAGCATAGGGAAAACGAGTTCACAAGGAACTTACCTCGCATGGCTCTCGAGGCCACCTCTTGCCAACTCGGGAGTCCCTTCCTTTCAAAGTCTTTTATCTTCTTCTTCTTGAAGTTGCCATCCCATGGTAGTCGTCCATTTTCAAGAATCTTGTGAGTTTCATCTACCGGGGAGTACACAAACTCGATCGAATAATACTCCTCAACACATTGTGGAAGAGTGTAGTAGTCTGGGACCGGCATGCTAATAATCTCCAACTCTTCCGGTAGCTCTACCACGGATTTCATACCAAGCTCATGTGATTTCATCACACACTCCAAAATTGCATCATTATACACTTCAATCGGGAGTGATGGTGAAATGGGCGATCCAGTTTCTCTTCGGCTCTATCTCCACAAAATCAACAACATAATCGAATCCACCACACTCTCTGTCAATTCATCATTTTGCACATCATGGGAAGGTGGTGTAGTAGACAACAATTGCGCCGCTTCCATCTCAAAATCTTGCGATTCTTCTTGATCCCGAGAGGTTTCATCACCAAAGAATTCTTGCTCAGTCATAACAATGGTTAGCTTCACCACACACTCTTCCAAGGTATCATTAGATATTTCAATAGAATGTGATGGTGTGATGAATGACCCCAAATCAATGTCTGGCTCAGAAACCTCGTCATAGTGAATTGAATCATCAATCTCACTCTCAACCCGAACTTCTTCAATGAGCACCTCATCCTCCTTAACCACCTCTATTGCACAAGTCTCTTCCTCTTTCTCGTGCCTCATCAGTTCAAGCAATTTCCCCATCCGGTCTCCAAGATTGCTTATGTCGGAGTCAAATCTTTTGTCGACCTCTTGCATATCCTTCTTGAACTCTTGCAATTGATTCGACAACTGCTCCATTTGATTGTCAGTGAATTCTTCTTGTGGCATGGAGGGGAACTGGTCATACTGAAAATCCTCATAATGTTGTGGCTCGTAGCTCGAATAACCATAATTTTGACTTTGGTATGCCACTAGGCAATGATAAGCCCATGAACTTTGGTTACTCTGCGCTTGATATTGAGGATGAGGCATGAATCGTTGTTGATAATATCGCCCAGTGCCTGAGGTTGGTAAAGGTATTGTTGTTCAGTGAGTACCATTGATTGAAAAATCCTTCCATTTAAGCACAACCGCAAAATCTCAGAAAACAACAAGAAAACAATAAAACAAAACCTAGGCCCAAGCCTTCGGTTCACTTACAAGATATCACAAATAACACACACCATTCCCCGGCAACGGCGCCATTTTGATGAGCGTTGTTTTTCACCAAACAAATTTATTAAATACTCAAGACAACGGTGACTAAACAAGCTCTCTAACCGGCAGTGGACCGGGTCGATTGCTAGTATAGCTACAGGAGTCCGAGGTCGATCCCACAGAGAAGATGTGCTTGTAAGTACCAAAGTGAACTTATTGCTTAGTCTAGGCAAACAAGTTGTTGGAATGTTTGTACACTTCAACTAAACTAAAGTAAATTAAACTAACAAGTCTAAAGGGAGAAAGGGACATAGCCGAACCATGATCAAAATAGCTAGTTTCACCCCAAGGAGTGACAAAACCGGGAGTGTGCAATATACTAAACGAACTCTTGCATTCAATTTCACGGGTGCGAACTCCTAAACCCGGTGCTAGCGTCTGAACAACTCTCTTCTAACACCTTATGCCATGTTAAGGTCTGAACAACTCTCTCCTAACAAGTCATGTTTTGCACTCGAGCCGCTTAAACGTATAAACGAGTAACCTCACGATGAGCTCGGTTTAACAACTAAACCGAGACTACACCACGATCCTAGAACCCTTTTCCCACACCCCTCTCTCTGAACAACTCTCAAGAGTGATGTGTGTGATTTTGACCTAGGTGATCAATCTAGCCCAAATCCGTTATAACAAGTTCTAGAACGTGAAACATGCAAGAAACAACAATAAAACGCACTACCCACTCCCAATTTCATCACCCAAAGGGTGATTTCATCACATATCACATGATTCGACTATGGAGAGAAATTAGCTACACATTATACAATCTAAACAACAAACAATGGAGAAAAACTTAGCAATAACAACAAAAGAACAAGCAAACATACTTACTTGATTGAGATTTAAGAGAGGGAAAATTCGTGCTCCAAAAAGATCAAATTTTGACAATCGAAATGTTACGG
The DNA here is from genome assembly GCA_026214975.1 of Gentiana macrophylla. Lineage (NCBI taxonomy): Eukaryota > Viridiplantae > Streptophyta > Magnoliopsida > Gentianales > Gentianaceae > Gentiana > Gentiana macrophylla. The sequence continues at coordinate 22,950,055 of CM047809.1, read as the reverse complement.
ATCGAAGATTTAAGTTGTACAATCAAAGAGAGGATTGAAAGAGCTTTCTAATGATATATAGCACTAAATCTAACTCCTAAAGATGAGAGAGAACGCCCAAAATGACCCTAAACTACTCCTCCTTCGCGGCTCCTATGTTCTTCCCCCAAAAATTCGATCCAAATTGGGTTTTTATGGCTAAAAACTGCTCAAACGCACGTTTGGAAGGTTCCCAAACGTGCGTTTCAGTCCCTTGCTCTCAGTATTCGAAAAAAACAGTCCCAAACGCACGTTTGAAAGGTCCAAACGTGCGTTTGAAATGCTGCTGTTTTCTGCTGCAGTAAAACCTTCATAACTTCTTCGTTCGAGCTCCGATTTGGGTGATTCAAGATGCGTTGGAAAGCTCTTTCAATTATCTACAACTTTCATGAAGAAGTCATGACCATAAAATGCCTCCATAATGGTTCAAAATGCTGCTGAACCAGAACATAGGGGTTGAGATACTAAAACTTCTCACCCCTTTTCTTCATCTTTCTTCTTCTTTGGCTCATTGTTGCACCTTGACCATGCTTCTCATCATAATTCTTTGCCTTCCGGGTTCTCGAGACACCATTTCCCTACATCATCACAACAACCAAAAACATCCAAAACATTCTAGAGGGTAAAAGTGCTCGGGAATAGGGTCAATATCACTAAAAAGAGGTAGTAAACTATCAAAGTGACGGATTTACTCCCCGTGCTAATAATTCATGATATTGCCCCTAAAACGGTCTAAATCACCAAGAAACGTGCTAAAAGTGGGATAAACGGGGGTAAAAGATGCACCGGAATCATGTAAAGTTGACTCCCATCATTGGTCATCAAGGATCACATTTTGTTCTTCATCATATTTTAGTGAATTAAGTATTTGGTCATGTTGGTCAGATGTTAAATAAAAATCCCACCATCCTTTTAATTGTCTGAAAAAACGCAATTAGAAGTTCTGCGATAGTCTATCTTGGACTCCGTCTTTGCGTTCTGTAAGCATTTGCAGCCATAGTCATTTGTTGTAGGAAGGATAGAATTTGATATTCGTTCATAGTATCTAAGTTCCAATTGTAAACAGATGATGCATTAAAACGGTTTTGAGTTTGAGTTTCTACTGGTATTATATCCATAGGATTGTTCGGAACTTGTTGTAAACTCCATCCTATTTTATTCAGTTGATTTTTATCTAGTGATATATCAGTGTCTGTATTTGAATCAAAATCATATTCTTTCCCAATCGTATTAATATGGAGTGTTGTTGTGGGGGTCATTACGGGGGTATCAGGAGCTATCTGATTTTCAGAAGAGGAGCTTGCTGTTATCTTTTGAAGTCTGTTTTGTAAATCTGTGAATAAATCAGATTTTTTCTTTTGGATGTCTTTGATAGAGGAAGAAGACACTTGGTATGGTTTGAAGGCTGGGGTTGTTGTGTTCTTTACTATTTTGAAATTCTCAGTTTGAGGAGTTTTCTCAATTTGACTAATCTTCATGTGTTTTTCCATTTTTTCTAATTGTTTTCCGATTGTATGGAGATTAGTATTTGTATAATTATTTTGTGAAATAAAATTCATATATATTTCTTTGACTGGTTTGAAATTTACTCTGAAAAATATATATATATATATATATATATATATATATATATATATATATATATATATATATATATATATATATATATATATATATATAGATCTATAGATCTATATACCTATATCTATATATATATTTATGTATTTATATATATATTTATATATTTATTAACTATATGTGTAGCTAAATATATACATAGCCGAATTATGTGAAAACGGGTGAAATCAACCCTCGGGAGACGAGATGGGAGTTTTGTTGTGCTTAATTAAACGTTTTTATGATAAACTCATGTTTTAAACTTGTTTTGATCATTTTGATAACCTTGAACGAGATTGACAACCTTGTTGATTGTTATATCGAGCTTATAAATGTATTTTATGTGAGATGTGGGATCCGAGTATCACTAATCATAGTCTTGATTGTCAGATTGACAACCTGAGTGACAGATCTGGACTATGCCTATGTGAGATTCTTATCTTTACGAGATGAATGAAACATGTTTTAGAATCACTAAACCATAGTCTTAATCGTTAGATTGGCAACCTAAGTGACACATTAAAATTATGTTTTTGTGAGGTTTTTCAGCGGTTTTTTTATTCCGGTCAACCATGTTAGGCAAGTTAGCTTTCTAAAGGGAGGGTTAATAAACCTAGTATGGGGGTTAAGTGAGAGCTGTTCAGATCTTAACGCAAGAATAGAGAGTTGACACCCGTGAATATCATATAAACTGAACTCAATAAAACACACTCCTTATCAAGTTTTTCCTGTGGGGAGATAACCTGTTGGATCATAACTCGGCTATGCTTTTTAATCTCGTTAGAATAATCTTTACTTTTTGCATTAGTTATAAACACTCCACCTAAACTTTGATCGCCTAGACTAAGTTCTACGTTCGCTTTGGTACTCACAACCACATTTCTCTTGGGATCGACCTCATACTCTATAGCTATTCTAACAATCGACTGGTACTGCTGGTTAGAGAGTTAGTTTACCCATTTACGAGTTTTTATAAATGTATTTTTGAGGGGTAAATTTTAGCTCATAAAAAATTGGCGCCGTTGCCGGGGAAATGTGTGATATTGTTGTGATATCTTGTAAGTGAACCGAAGGCTTGGGCCTAGGTTTTTATTTTCTTCGTTTTATTTAGATTTCGTGTGTGTGTGTAAAATAAAAAATAAAAAAAAAAAGAAAAGAAAATTTTTATTGTTTTCTTGTTGTTTTCTGAGATCTTTCAGTTTGAGCTTAAATGGATAAATTTTTCAATCAATACCACTCACCTGAACAACAATACCCCTACCAACCTTATCAACAATAGTTCGTGTCTGAGCCTCAGTATCAACAGCGGAATAACCAAGGTTCTTGGTCCTATAATTGCCCCTAGTGCATACCGGATCGAATTATGGTTATTCGAAAGTTATGAACCACAATATTATGAGGGTTATCCGAACCCTAGTGCTTATCAGATTATGGTGTTCATACTCAAAGACGTTGATAGCTTCACCTGCATTCAGCCACCTGATCAGTGTCTGGAATGGCAAGAGGACTACTACTCACCTCCAATGAATCAAAGTCAATACGATCAGTTTTCCCCCATGCCACAAGAAGACTTCACCGACAGTCAAATAGAGCAACTAGAGCGATTGGACCAGATCTTGCAAGAGCGACTGCTGGACATGCAAGAGTTCAAGATAAGTACTGACTCCGCCATAAGAAATCTTCAAGAGAGGGTGGTGCAATTGATTGAAATAATGGGGTTTGAGCAGGAAAAACATGCAATAGAGGTGGTTAAGGATGATGATGTAACCATTGAAGAAGTTCAGGTTGAGAGTGAGGCTGATGATTCAGTTTGCTATAATAAGATTTTAGAGTTTGAAGAGCCTACGGGATTGATGACGGTCAAATTATACCCGTAAAAGTCATCAACGTTGACCTTAAATCGAGATTAATAATGTATATTTCATATTAAATCACTCGTTTATATTTATTATTTAATGTTAAGTGATTATTAATATGATATTTGGTATTTAGCTGTTTTTATTATTAAAAGACTGATTTATTGTGCGATAAATGCTGATTTTGCAGATCGTGATAAATCGGGAGGATAAATGTCATTCAATCAATGGATCTCAAGATAATAAGGAAGAAAATCAGAGCATTAATCAAGAGATAAATTAGAGAAATCAGATCAACACGAAAGCGTGCAGTGGGGAACAAGATAGACGAGAAAAACGATTAACATGTGCAAAGTTAGGTTCGGTCGACCGAGCCTATAGCTTCGGTCGACCGAGTGAGGAGCTTCGGTCGACCGAGTGTGTCGGTTCGTTCACTTATCAGATTTTTTCATATTTACCTTCTAGATCCTTCATAAGTCGGCAGAAACCCCTATATAAGCAGCAGCTACGAGAAATTGTAAACACCAACATATCCCATCATTCCTGCATTCTTTCTTCAATCTTACAATTCATAACTTTGATACAATGTAGAATAATTTGAGGGTTTCCAGCAATTTAAGGGCTGCAATATGTAAGCCTTTATTTTCTGTTTCTTTCTTTTAAGTAATTAATCCCTCCCAATTATGCTTTATCGTTTGAATTAGTTAATCATAGCTAGATGATGTAGATCTAGGCTATGACGTTAGGGATGTGGCGACTCTTGTCTATGGGGATCCCATAACCTACGTCATAGACTTAGTATTTATTCATGAATCTGTATTGTTTAATTAATGCGTATCGTGTTAGTTTATATGAATGCTTTACAATTCATTGTTTAATCCGTTGTGTATGATGAAACAATTGAGAGAGATACGTTCGGGGATGCAATCTGGGGAAAAGACCATTCGGTCGACCGAGCCCGACTATTCGGTCGACCGAGCCCCCCTGTTCATCCGTTAGATAGCCATGTCTTTATGGTTAGGTTAACTTAATAGAATTTATTATCTCGGTAGGTATGGCTATGGCTACGTTACTCGCTTAGTTTAATTAAAAGCGTGTAAAAGGAAATACCAATATGAAACTCTTGGTGTAGGCTTATGAATTGCTCTTCACGGACGTTCAGTGTTATCTAGGTAGGTTTATATTTGGGGATTGCTAGCACCTGATTATACGTACGTCGTAGATTAGCATAAGACTATAACTTGGTAATTGCTAGTTGGACGACGAGCTTGAGTAATCGTTTAGGAAGTACGCTAACCATAGGAATGTTGCTCAGACGAGGTGTACGGTTAATATCGGCATCCTTAGAGTCGCAAGCGTGTGAGTTATATGAGATGGAGGCACCAAAAGGCGAAGTCACGTAACAATATCATAGTGATCTAGTGACCTACCGGTGCTACATCAAGTTAAAGAGGATGACTCCCGTAGCCAATCTAAGATAGATACAAACGGATTGACAGTTAATAAGTTCAGTTTATTATATAAATTATCTAGGTCCAAACGATAAAGACTATAATTGGGGAGGTTAATTACGTTGTGTCGAGTCGTGTCTTTACCTTTCTTGTCTTATGTTGGTCGTAGACCGCCTTTATGTCCTTGACATGTTTAATTAATTGTTTGTATATAAGATGATCCACAATTGGTTCCCTGTGGGATCGACCTTGATTCACTATAGCTATACTACGATGGGCCTAGTCCTTTTGCTAGTATTGGTTTATGGTGGTCAAGTATATTATAACCTGATTGACCCCGATCAGGGATCGCCCATTTCTCTATCACTTCCAAGTGGAGATTTCCATAAGGAGTGTATGAGAAAACCTAATAAGATTGATCGGCCATCTTTGGTAGAGCCACCGGGAGAGTTGGTAATATTTGATATAACAGTCCCGGATTACTACATTCGTCCACTCTGTGAGGATGAATTTTCTGCGGTCGATTTGTGTACTCCCGATGGATGAACTTTATGGAATAGTAAAGAAGATGGTTCGACAGTGATAATGTAAGATTCTTTGGTGGGAGGAGGTGACATCGAGAATTAAAAGAGGTACGTTTCTAGACAATTTAATTTCGATGGTTCTCGCTTTGATCACTTTTCTTAAGCTGTTGATCTTCTTGAGTTCGGATTTTGGTTGATTGAGTCTGTTTAGAGTCACCTGTCGAGCAAACGACGTTAAACAAAAGCGCTACCGGGAGGCAGCCCGTTAAATAAGAATAATTTGGATAAGCCTAGTAAGAATGAAATGTAGAATCTGTATGAAAGAAATACATTTATAAAAACTCGTAACTGTGGGTAAACTAACTCTCTAACTGGCAGAGTACCAGGTCGATTGTTAGAATAACTACAGTTACGAGTTTTTATAAATGTATTTTTGAGGGGTAAATTTTAGCTCATCAGTACCATACACTACAACTAACCGATTTCTCATTTACACTCTCTTGCCTACGCAGTTCTCATTTATCAAGGTGACGTGGGGAAATACATCATGGCTAGGAGGCCAACATGGTGATGGTTATATATTTTACCCATTTTTTACCAGAGTATGATACGGATGACATTGCAAGGCAAACCAACCCTATCATCTTCCGGAATGAATAGTTTGGTTTATTATGTGTATTGCGTCTAGATCGAGTTTTCCTTGTTGCTAGGAGGCCAAAGGGTTTGCTTTTCTAAAACAATTGAAAGTATTAAGTGAATTGGCTTACGTTTGAAACTTTCTGCTTTGTCATAAAAAAGAGTTTTTGATATGGATTATTACAATTACTACCGTGTTGATCATTATAAAAAATGGTAGGGTGAGGTCGCTCTCGAAGAGGTACACACGTCATGTAGTATTGCAGTTGATTATACAATCGATATTAACAGACAAAAGAATCGATCAGACCAAAACTAATACTTTGACAAAAGCCACATAACGTACCGTATGACTGTTCTGGAGTTCTTCCAATCATACGCAATGCCGCTTGTTTACATCTACACGCTTTTACATAGCTAATAGTTACGCCGAATTCTTTATTCACCTCAACTTTGACATGCTTTGCTTTAAAACTAATGTCGAGTAATATACTATCGTCCCTTATGAAACGCACTATAGATGCTGGTGTGGCTTGCGCGTGGTGATTATCTATAATCTTCAATCCACGTATAGGTTATCGACATATAAGGTTATCTTGAAGTTAGCAATACCTTTACCCTTTCTAGCATCCAACTTGCATTTGCCTGTAGATGATTTTTTACATCGAAAATACAGTTTCTCCTAATCAGACCTTTTGATGTTATAATGGTAATTATTCTTGATTGTGTGATATTGCAATTTCTCGTACAAATGATCTTTCTGCTTGTTCTTATGTAATTCAATCGTTATGTTTCATATCTGTCAATGCCTTCTATTTATAGCCTTGATAATCCTTGATTTGAATTTCCGTCCGTTGGCTAACTACTGTGGGGAATAATCCTTGATTTAATTCTTGATTCCCCTTTAATTCTCCCTTATTTCAGTACTCTGGATTTTTCTTCAAACGTCTATCACAAAATCCATCATTGATTGATTCTTGATTGATTGTGCATTTAATGCTTGATCCTCTGAATCTTCCTTGTTCTGAATAAGTATAGATGATATACCTTACTCAGTTGTTCCTTTACTTGACTATTGTTTGAACGGTTGAGTGTTCCTGCTGACTTAGCTGTATAGTTCTTCCTTCACTGCTTTGTCTTTACTTAGCCGATAGACAGTTCACTTTTCCGGTTCACTGCTTTCTTGATTTCTTTGAACTTTCAAGAGTACTTGCACTTCACTGATCCTTGATTTGAGTGAGATCTGTGTACACCATATTTAAACAATGAATTTCATCACTTGAAATATAACTTAGACTTATCCAAGTTCATCACAGACTTCCCTGTTTATAAGTCAGACCATATGTCTTCATGCTTCTCTACTGGTACTTGGCTGCTTTTACTCTGCCATCCTACCAACTAGTACAATACTTGTCTGACTCAACTTATACAACATGTCAGACTCTAAGTAAAGACTTATATAGAGATTTCTAACTTATTTTAGGCTTGCTATAACAGCTAGTATAGCCATCATCAAAACATAATAAAATGTTCCTAACAATTTCCCCCTTTTTGATGATGCCAAAACCCTCGTAAGCCTGAACATAAGTATGCAAATTTTCATAAAATCAACAAATTAAAACTCAAAAATTGTATTCATCCATCAAGGGCCATAAGATAGTTCATTAAACATATTCAAAGGCGAAAATGAATTTATTATAGGGCTTGCTACTTTTCTTCTTCCAATTTGCTCTCCTTCTTTCTCCTCATCTTCTTCATGTTCTTTTTCTTCTTTTTCTTCAATTTCTTCAATCTCATGATCAGAGAGAGATTGTTGAAATTGACCTTAATTTCCAAGTCCGTGTGAGGACTGGGGTTCTTCTCCATATGCTGGAGTCTCAATTCCTTCTGCTGGTGTTCCCCGTTGATCAATGATGAGGGTCTTGTCAGAATCAGCAGAGTGAGTTTTATCAGCTGGCTCACTCGGCTGTTTGTCCACTTTGCTGATGCTCCTGAGAATCACTTCTTGGATCGTCAAGTCATCATCAGATAAGCCCATCATTTCTTGATCATCCTCAAGATGATATCCTTCCTGTTGTTCAAATTTGCTCTCCTTCAAATTTGCTCTCCTTCTTTCTCCTCCACTTCTTCATGTTCTTTTTCTTCTTTTTCTTCAATTTCTTCATTCTCATGATCAGAGAGAGATTGTTGAAATTGACCATCATTTCCAGTTCCATGCAAGGACTGGGCTTCTTCTCCGTGTGCTGGAGTCTAAGTTTCTTCTGCCCCGTTGATCAATGCTGGGGGTCTTATCAGAATCAGCAGAGTGAGTTTTATCAGCTGGCTCACTTGGCTGTTTGTCAACTTTTTTGATGCTCCTGAGAATCACTTCTTGGATTGTCAAGTCATCATCAGATAAGCACCACCATTTCTTGATCATCCTCAAGATGATCTCCTTCCTGTTGTTCATCTTCTCTTTTTTCCTCCTCATCCTCAGTAGATTCTTCCTCATCCTCAATCTATTCTTCTTTAGAAGGTGTAAGATAGTATCCTTCCTCACCTTCTCGCAGATAGATCTCTTCTTCTTGTTTCTCTTCATCATTCTCTACATCATCACTGATTTCACGAGGGCTATCCTAGTTGCTAGGTAGGCTCCCTTGTTGTCCATGTACTGTTTGAGATATGGTCCTCCTCCCAATCCCTAATCTGCTACTTTTAGGCTCCTTCCTTTTGCTTCCAGGTGTGGGTTGTGGTTTATGGGGGGCCTTAACATAGGTAAACATCACCTTGGCCTTGTGCAGTGGATGCACAGAGATGGGTTTCACTTTTACTTGGTCGAATATATGTTGAAGGGGAACCCATATGATTTTCTTTCCAAGAAATCACCTTTATTTTGCAGGTTCTTTCTTGGTGCCGTAATTGCTAGATCACTTTCCTTTTGAATTTGATGCTTCAATCTGTTGAAGATAAACTGTGACCACTTAAAAGAAATACCTTGATAGATGATAGCCATCAATTTGACTCTATGCTCGGTCATGTTCTTCATGGATCCCTTTTTCCCTTCAATTTTTCTTGTTATTACCGGAGCAAACTCAGCAAAGGGGCGTTTGAGTGTTGATCTGGGGAAGTCGTATTTCTTGCTTTGCCTTCTGGGGTTTTTGGCTATTTCAGTCTAGAATGCATTGATGTCGATTTGTATCTTCTTCACATCGACGGGACCAGTGCTGGATAGATTTAGGAATGTGTTTAGGAGACCATGGGTGATGACTACTTCTTTTCTAAACATTGTACTTACAATGCAATATGGGTCACTTTTCTTCTTGCTGGGCACAAATTTTGCATTTTTCTAGAATGCAATCAAGGTCTCATATCATATTCCTGTGATTGGGGGGTTCAGGAATGTCATCAGTCCCATATTTGTGCAGCCATCAACTAATCTTTTGGCATGTGCATCATGTTCACAGAAGGGTAGATAGTGCTCAGGTCTAAAAAACGATCATGTGCTAACCCGAACTAAAAAGATTTTTATGTCTCATGTTTATAAGTGTTTTCAGTTTTAATTGTAAATGTATTGAATACCTTTTAACTTCCAAGAACAAAAAAAAAAAGAAAAAAGCAAACAAACTAAAAAAAAACTCTTTTGACTATCATTATTGCAATAATTTTAAAGTAATATAAAGTTATTGGATATGTGATAATAGAGGTAAAAGAAAGAAAATGTAATAAATATTCTATTGGTATTCTAAATTACCTTAATTAATTATATTATGGAACAAGACCAAAAAGTTCAACAAAGTTATATTTTGGGATGGAGGGAGTACATATAGTCACCTTTGGTCGTTTTTTTTTTTGAAGGGAAAACTTTTTTATTATACTTTATCCGCTATACAAGTTGAGATAACATGCATAGGAGGGAATAACCCCCCATGTTTTGTTTCCTACCAAACGGAGACATTCCTTAGCTAAAAGGTGAGCATGGATATTACCTGACTTTTTTACAAAAGAGAATTCAAAATAGAAAAAACATAAAATCACATTGCAGTAGTCTTCAATAATACTTCTCACTTGTGATAAATCTAGAGCATCCGAATTGAGCTTTTGAATGATGGTAAGAGAATCTCCCTAAAAAATAACATTAAAATAGCCCCATGTAATAGTTAATAAAATCACATGATAAATCGCAAGCGCTTCCCCCATGGTCACATCATATCCGCCTTCCAACTTCCTTGAAAAAACATTGAGAATGCCTCCATGTGAATCTCTAAGGATGCCTCGAACTGCATCCATTGTACCACTGAAAGAAGCATCAACATTAAATTTAACAAGATGCGAAGAGGGGGGTTGCCATGTAATGTTAGAAAATCAACCAGTTTAACGCAACGGAGTTTAAAATTTTGATTTCCGATCCCACATCGACTTCGTTTAATACAATAAACACGTTAAGTTAGTAGACGGTGATTACCTCTCTTGATCTAAAAGATCCACGCTTTGACCGTCTGGGGAGAGTAGTAGTGCGTGCAAGCCATCCATGTGTCCGGCCTCTATCAATATCCACACGATCACCTCACCGGAATCCTTCTTGGATAGCTACTAGAAAAATCCGGTTGCTAGACCGGCCTTTTCTCTCTCTCAAAACTCTCTCTAAGAAGCTCTCATTTTATTTTGTAAATTAGAACTCTTCTAATTGTCATGATCAAAAGAGCTAGGCAAGCCTCCCTTAAATAGGGTGACCTGCGCCCCTATAGATCCCAATCTGATTGGGAGAAGATTCCTACTACATTGGATAGAAAGAAAACCTTTTACTTGTAAAATAAGGAAGATAGATATTCAAGATTTATCATTCAATTTAATATCTCATATTAAATAAATCCAAGGTATTGTCAATATCTAATATTTACTATCTTTATCTTATTACCATAAATCTATTTTTCATAAATCTATTAATATCTAATATTAATATATTATAATACCATTAATTAAATTTCACAATCCAAGTGTATCTCATACACTGAAATGTGGTACCCCATATGCTAACAAATTGGCATCCGGAATATTCTTTAATTAATGAATATAATTAATATTTTGTATTTAATTTATTCAGAAATACCATCATATTAATTTAATCACTATAACACTTTATAGTCGAGATAAACTTTCCTCATTTGGTTATCTCTACAACCGCATTTTAATCCGGCTAGATGTTCTTATGTGTGTGACCCGATAGACTTCCGAATATGTTGGCCGTAGACATAAAGTGCAAATTACGAAAATGCCCTTCACACCTAACGATCACGGAATAGCTAGCGTCTAGCAACACACCGTGACCCCCAATCATCGGAAGAGTCAAAAGCGATGACTACTACCTTTCATGTGAAACAGTTAGTGTGTAAATAGAGCCCTATAGCTGCAATAATATCCATACAATCGTATCTCGAGTGTCAGTACATCAACGATTGTATCTTATAATCTGGATATCATGCTCTCTCGGAGTAACTCATTTATTCCCTCTTTGCAAAGATTCATGAGAGCTAGACATTCCTTATAAGAAGGCCATTTCGGATATTTACTCATATTCATAAGATACGTGATTTTCGGACGAACAAACATATATCCTACGCATGCTTCAATATCAAGCCCGAGCATTATCGCATGATCACTCTATGGCTAGGGGAAACCTCAACAGTGTCAAAGCATGACTATCCACACCGTGATGACATGAAGGCTCCGGTCTCGGGATAATTACTCAACTCTCACTTAATGCGATACTTAATGTAAGTGGGTCAGTCTAACGTACGAATTCTCTAATACACGTCCACATACCGTCCAAGTGTCTCTACACTTTGATAGACGAGATCTATCCCTAACTTCAATAAGATAGAAGACATCCAATACGTGCTAGTCTAATCGTACTATCATTGTCCTATTTGAAAGTACATACGACTAGAGACATTCAAGTATCAAACTTATTAAAGTGATTAGAGATCTCGTCAACCAAAATCACCATCATGGTTTCTCTACCACAGTTTAATACTAAGGATGTTACTATATATTCAATAACATAATTTGTTCATAAAGATAAACAAAATATATAATAAGAAAAGTGTTTTTATTAATCTTAATAAACTTATTACATGAACTAAATAGACTGTAAACGACCCGACCCGGTCAGATCCGGTCCGACCCGATTGGGTTTAAGAAACCATTTCAACAATCTCCACTTGGCCTAAAGCCAATCACCCATATGCCTAAGCCCATGCACGTGAATATGTTTCTCATGCTTTTCTTGTGACAATGCCTTGGTTAACGGATCAGCAATGTTATCATCCGTGTGGAATTTCTCTATCGTTACATCTCCTATATCTACTATCTCTCTAATCAAGTGATCGCTCCATAGCACATGTTTGGACTTCTGATGATACCTTGGTTCCTTTGACTGAGTAATTGCCCCATTATTATCACAGTACTGTGGCACTAGACCTTTAATGGAGGGAACCACACCAAGTTCAGTAATGAACTTCCTCATCCAATCTGCTTCCTTTGCCGCCTCCGAGGCTGCTATATACTTGTCTTCCGTTGTAGAGTCTATAGTAGTCTCCTATTCAGAACTCTTCCAGCTAACTGCTCTGCCATTAAGCGTGAAAACAAATCCAGATTGTGACTTCAAGTCATCCTTGTCGGTTTGAAAACTGGTATCTGTGTAACCTCGTAATACCAAATCAGAGTTCCCAAAAACCAAGAACAAGTCCTTAGTATGTCTCTTGTTATTGAGAATATTCTTGACCGCAATCCAGTGACCATCACTTGGATTTGGTTGATACCTACTAGTCTTACTCAGAGGGTATGAGACATCCGGTCTTGCGCACAACATTGCGTACATGATGGACCCAATAGCCGAGGCATAAGAGATCCTACACATATGCACCCTTTCCTCCTTAGTCTTAAGACACATTTCCTTTGATCGATAGAACCCATGGGAAACAATCCTCTCTTGGATTGCTCCATACTAAATCTCTTCATCATTTTGTCTATATAAGTGGATTGTGACAGACCAAGCAACCTCTTAGACCTATCTTTATAGATCTTGATTCCCATAATATAGGCTGCTTCTCCTAAGTCCTTCATAGAGATGTTTTTGGATAATCAAACTTTAACCAACTGTAACATAGGGATAACATTCCCTATGAGCAATATGTCATCTACATAAAGCACTAAGAAAAACTTTGGCACTCCCACTAACCTTCTTGTAAACACACGGCTCATCTTCATTCTTGATGAAATCAAACTGTTTAATAGTCTCATCAAAACGAATATTCCAACTCCAAGAAGCTTGCTTCAGTCCATAAATGGACCTTTGCAGTTTGCACACCATTCCAGCATCATCAGATGTGAAACCCTCAGGTATGTCATCTACACTTCCTCAGACATATTCCCGTTAAGGAAAGCTATTTTCGCATCCATCTGCCAAATCTCATAATCATGGTATGCTGTAATAGCAAGCAGAATTCTAATAGACTTTAGCATAGCTACTGGCAAAATGGTTTCATCATAGTCAACTCCTTGTCTTTTCTTATAACCTTTTGCCACCAACTTTGCCTTGTAGGTAGTCACATTACCATCCATGTCAGCCTTTCTCTTAAAGACCCATTTACACCCTATAGGAACTATTCCTTCAGGTGTATCAACTAAGTTCCAAACTGGGTTGTCTTTCATGGATTCCATTTCGGAATTCATGGCTTCTAGCCATTTCTCTTTGTCATGCCTTATCAACACCTCTTCGTAAGTTTTAGGGTTCTCATCTTCCATGAGATATACGCCGGTGTAACTCTCGGGTTCATGACGTTCCCTAATGGATCTACGAGAGTGTGTTTCTAGAGCGGTGTTTGCACCTCATCTCAGTATGTGGTGTCTGCTCCATTTCCATCAACTGACTGTCTTCGGTAAGTGGTTCTTGAATTTCTTCAAGATCAATCTTACTCCCACTGACCCTATCCAGACACTACAAGAAAATCGAGTTTTAATGAGGGTAAATCCTCTCATTAAATGTCCGTTTCCCGTCATTAAAGACTTTTAATGAAGGGAAATTTACCCTCACCGCCCTTCATTGTTGCTTCTCTATGTAAAAGTAATAATGATGGTAAGTTTGTGTCATTAAAATATAGTTCATGACAGAATAGTACTCTCACTAAAACATTTTTAACAAATGTAAAATTCCATCACTATTCTACCATTCGCCCCACACTAAATCATGATTTAATGATAATTTATAGCCTCACTACAAGGTCATTTGCCCATCACAAAATCAAAATTTAATGAAAATAGTTTTCCTCATTATAGGGTCGTTTTCCCCTCATTATATACATTTTATTGATGAAATTTACCGTCATTTCTAATAATGAGCCCCTCATTAATTCATCCATCATTCTTCTTAAAATACATCCAATGAGAGTATTTTTCCATCATCAAACATCTTACAAATAAAAAGAGTTCTTGCCAAATAGAATATGCTACATTGACAACAGATTGAACAAATTTAAACAGAGTCCTAGCTAATCTGATATGAAATAGTGTTCTAGCTAGTCATGTAAATATATCAAACCCAATAATCATTTCTTCTTTATTAACAAGAATTGTAGAACACCACCTTGCATTCCTCAATCTCTACTGTGGCAGCAGACAATGCAGTGCTATCATCAACCCATACGACGTCCTCGACGGCAAGTTCATCAAGACGTACATAGTTGTTGGATATTGAATGTGCCTCGGTATCTGCAAAAAAGTATCATCAGAAGGGACGTTATGAATCAGCAGAGACCACTACTTTACAAAACATGTCCTGATATCCATAACTAAGCAAATAAAAGAGATGTGCAAACAATTCTTAAAATATGTATTCCTAGTTCAAAATGGCCAAGTATCAGATTACCTTTGAAATTAATAAAACCTTCAAGGCAGTAACGCGTACAGAGTTCTTCTACTTTTTCCAGGTAACCAGCTTCCATAGCAAGATAAACCTTAACAAATTTAAAAAAAATTTAAGCACAGATGTCCGAAATGTGGAACGAATGGCAATATACATACCCGGTAGAGTCTCTATCTTATCACATCAACCTCTCGCCTCAATATACATACCAAGAGGAGAGACGGTGTCAAGAGGCGGGTTCGTAGAAGAAGTAAAAGGTTTTGATCTTGTTGTCGGGCTCTTCCAAACCTTAACCTACTCGTATTTCAGACAAACAAGCAAATGTATTAGAAAAACATATACAGCTGTGCAAGTACTTCTTTCTTGCCACTCTCCAAAATCACATCGTCAGAAAAATATCAACTTAAATATACAAACCATGTTTTTGGATCTGAATTCGATTTGATTAAAAGAAACTAACTCTTTTAACATTGATTGGAGTTTGATATACAGGTTTGTGCAAGGCTGTTGGACATCCAATTTATCACTTGACACAACTTGGCACCACTTGCAACTCATTTAAGAATAGAGGCAGAGGTTGGATCAAGAATACTACAAGAATATCAACTTAAAAATACAAACCATGTTTGTAGCTGAATTCGAATTGATTACAAGAAACTAACCGTTTTAACATTGATTGGAGTTTGATATTGCCTTGTGCAAGGCTATTGGACATCCAATTTACCACTTGACACAGCTTGGCACCATTTGGAACTCGTCCAAGAATAAAGGTAGAGGTTGGATCTTGAATACTACAGGCTTGATTGTCATTCGAATACACCATTCACATACACGAGAAATATGTTGTAATATCTACTCATTTGTATACGTATCATTAGGAAGACCAGAAGCGTATACTGAAATGATTTAGGCTCCAATGGTATAACTTGAAAACCAGAAGGCAGAACTTACGCATTTTCACTATAAGATTCATGAATTGGAGCAAAAACAAGTTGAGCATATGAGCTTGTAGCATTTTGATCAATACCACTGCAATGCTGCCAAAAATAGAAGAAAAAATACAGTTAGTCATTATCGAGCTCAAGTCCGAATCAAAGCCCGGAGGAAAAGAATGGACACTTTAAGAGAAAAAAAAGGTGTATCAAGTACATATCGAGTGATAAGATATGTCGTCAAGTGGAGAATTCATGGCTTTCAAGACAAACAACCTCGAAAAACAAGAACATAATAAAACACATGAAGCTATTCGTGATAAGACTCGTAAAGTTTGATGTAAATTTAACAACTTTACTAGAATTTCGAGGACATAAGATGCTTACATTTTTATTTTCAATGATCTGAGAAAGTGGTAACATGACATGACAACTAGGAAATCCTCCTGGTCTAGCAAAAAGAATTGCATAACTATTGCCTTAAAGAGATGTAGCAAAGATAAGCATAAACATCATAATTTTCCCAAACTAAACGGTGTTACCTCGAGAAAAAAATAAGCAAAGAAGACGACACATTCTACGAATGAAAATCATGTAACGAGTCCATCCTACATGTAACGAAAACAACAAAACACAAGCATTCACATTTCATGTTATTCATTCAAACAAGCAGTCAAGCATAAGCATTCACACTAACATGACAAACTCATCTAATGCAACTTGATTAGGTCGTGCAACATGAACTTCAAACACAAGCATACAAAGCAAGATATAATGCACAAAACATGCTTAGATCATAAGCAAACAGACACACTTAATCACATAAGCATCATACACAAACAGAACAACCAATAACATAAGCAATAAGATCAGTAAACAAAGTAAGAGACTCTTTAGCTTGATGCCACCTTAGGCAAACACAACACAACATGTAGCTTAGAACAGATGAGATCGAGACTAAAAACAAATTCAAGTCATGATCCAAACAAGACTTGAGCAGAGACATGCATACAAACCGAGACTAAGCCGCATGCTCACATAGCGCAAAGATGTCAATTAAGCAAAACATACCATTAACTTCTATCGTGAAGGTTACTTGATCACAACAAAACATGTACTGAAACTCAAAAAACTAGAGAATATGCAAGCACGGATTAAGGAATTCAACAAGGCACAAAACAGAGTACTTAAATCATCTTGACAAACTGCAAAACTGGACATAAAGTAAGGTAAAATTAGGCATATCATATGCAAGAACATACTTTAAATATGCTTAATAAACTAGTACAAACACAAGAGCAGGCTGAATGAACTAAGTAGATAGAAACTCATACAAGACTCGATACACTCAGTCAATCAACCCGGCACTTAGTTGAGCAGATTTCACAAGATAGCAGGTTCAACTTAGAACATGGAAGACATGACTAAGCATTATCAAACTAGAACCAACATAGCCCGGCAGGACTTTTAAACAGTTTGACTTAACCGTTAAATTTATTTTACTGTATTCAGGACAGTGCTTCAAAATGCATTCTTGTTAACCAAATTCTTATAGCTAGAAATAAAACCTAATGATAATTGTGAAATCATACCTTCAAGGAGCAATATAAAACAAGCTGGTGATAGGATTCAGTGTTAATCCTTTCTTTTGGGGAAGCACATGTGTTAACACCAACCATAGAGTTTCTGCAAAAAATCATGTGACCTGATAAATTGTACCTACTATGTTGAAGTGAATCTCTCCATACGATGATATGAAAATGCTGATACTGACAAATACCATGTTCAACAATATATCACATCTTAATTTATGAGTTCCAAAAATTAGAGCCAACATAAATGTCGCCACATGCACTGCATGGAAATGAAAAATAACAAATCATTTATTATAGTGTTATACAGAACAATATAACAAAAAATGAACGAATAGAAAATTATGACCATCCATGACTCTATTCAAGTCCGATCCCCACATGAGAATATTGTTCATTTATGTCCAACCAGCATATGTGGACAAGCATGTGTTGTGTGGATGAATATTTTACCGCTTCAACCACTGTTTCCTACCAGGCACCAGCTTTTGCCATAAGTATACATTCCAACTAGCCAGCTCCTTATGTACATGTACAAGACCACTCAATCACAAGACATAAACAAGAAGCACGTACACAACAAAGAATAATCACCAATTACAACTTAAAATGATCTTTAAAATTCTAATCAAAAAGCTCACTAAAGTGGAAATTGAAAAAGTGGATGCAGGATGCTAACCAACAAGTCTTCTTGAAGGACCAATTGCTTTTCCATCTCAACAACTTCATCACTTGTTATCTGCAAACCAAAAATGAAGGATACACATTCACGCAACCACATACACAAGCCAGAATTGAGTAAATAAAAACTGTTGCATGAGAAGTTTAACAAAGTGAATTAAACATTTAAATGCAAGAAAACTTATATGACGAGGAAAATATATCGAGAACAAAATGAAAAGATTAATTCACTGGAAGAGAAAAGCAGCTACAAAAATTCTACATTCTACACTCATAGAAGAGTAGGATATAAGAGCATAAGTAAAGAGTTGAAGATAGACAGAAACACACATGATATAACATCAAAAAGAGAAAGATAGAAGAGCTGCCCATTTGCACTAATCTAATAGACAACACTAAATAAATACCAGAATTTCAGAACTTACGTTTGTTAAGCAGAGCAGACAATGACCGGTTAACAAAACTTTTGTCTGAAGTTCAAATGTAAATGTAAGAATCATCTACCTCAAAAGTGGAGGTTAGCTGCATATTAAAAGAGGAGCTTAAATGATTGCAATGAAGAAAATAAGGGATTGATTTGGAATAATTACAACAATAATAAACCACTAACTGAAACTAACCATATTTGATCGAATGACGTGAGTTCCTGAGGTATGCATATGGAAGTGAATGCATTCATCTACTTCTCTGCTTATTGGCAGAACTTTTACCAAGGGACGCACCCATCGCGGCCAAAAACTTCAGCCGAGAGAAAACCTTGTTCTCCTGCCATTTTAATTAACAGAAAAATTGTTGCCCTGTCAAAACTGCTTTAATAGAACGAGAGAATACCACTCTAAAGATTATTAAGGGAAAAAAAGAGTGAATGAAAGATTATAACATGAGATACCAAGGATTTTTTTGACTCTGCTCTAGTCGCATTTGCTTCAGCCGAGAGAACAAAATGTGTACACATGTGACAAAAAAGATGCTAACATTTTCAACCTGCCCGAGGATTACAACAGCAATGCAAGTAAAACTAAATCAAGAAAAGGAAATACAATAGTAATAGTGTGTCTAAAAGATAGAACGAACCATACATGCCTAAAATGTGGATCGATTTCCAAAGAAAAAGTCAAACAATTACATGAAAATGAAATAAGCCATACACTTTTGTGGATGATGAAGCCTAAACTTCTTGACCTATACATTTAGCAAGTAAAACAACAGAAAGGTAAAAAGTGGCTATATTGGCGAGAATGTCATAAAAAGTCTCATACAAAATATTAATATTAAACCTCCACAAAATAGACATAACTTGTCTGAAGCAAAATAAAGGCAAGAATTCAAACATATTTACACATCCTTCACACAACCACCACAGTTGATAAAACCTTAAAAGCATAAGCATTTACAAAGAAGCTTCCCAATTTGAAAATTAACGGACCTTTATATACGTAAAATGGAAAATGTCGTTAACAAAATCAAGACATTAGTATCGAGTATCGTAAATGGAAGACACGACTCTTCCAGAGAGATTCGAGTTCTCATGAGTATAAATTACACTTACCTCAACAAGATGGTTCTTTGAATCGGCAGGAAGTTCATACTGTATAAGAATTGATTTGATTATAATGCATCATGATTTGTGGCTGCGACTCAAACGCATAAAACCCTAATAAATTGCACCCAAATTGAAGAATAAACATCGAACAGAGAGGAAATTAAAGAGAATGGGAAAAAAAAGGGAGTCATTGAAGAATACTAATGAAATCGGGGACCGATGATACATGGAAGACTCCCTCAGGGATTCCGCGGTGGACGACGAGGCCGTCTGGCGATTTTGCTGTCGGGAAGTAGAATTTTGAGATCTGAATGTGTTTATGTCTTTTAATCGAGGGTATTTCATTAGGTCTAAAAAGGATATATATATATATATATATATATATATATATTTGAAAAAAATGTTAAATTTATTAGGGGTAAAAATGTTAGTTATAGTGAGAGGATAATACTCATATGTATGCATAACGACGGGATAAGATACAATAGTGACAGATTAGGATGTGTATAGTTAAAAACTACACGTATTAGCTATATATATTTTTAACTCTCACTAAAAGTCTAAATTATTTGCTTGTAGTGAGTGCATTTGTCTCCTCTCATTAAATTCCTGTCACTGAAACCCACTTTTCTTGTAGTGAGAATAAAATCTTTCTCTAGAAAATGGCCAGTCCTAGAGACAAACACCTTTTGCTCTCCTGGATGGTAAAATTGGTACCCTTTAGTTTCCTTAACTATTTGTCAGATTTAGGTTCCAACTTTTCGGGCATGGTCCGATTCACATAAACGGGACATCCCTAAGGTTTTAGGTAGCTTAGTGCTGGCTTTCTTTCTTTGAACACATCATAGGGAGTCGACTCAACTGTCTTTCACGGAACTCGGTTAAGTGTATATGATGTTGTTTCTAAAGCATACCCACAAAACGAGTTTAGAAGAACCACATAGCTCATCATGGATCGCACTATGTCTAACAGGGTGCGGTTTCTCTTCTCAGATACATCATTCATCTAAGGGGTCCATTCCGGTAGAATCCCATTCTCCTTTAAATAATCTTGAAACTCTCCATCTAGGTATTCCCCACCTCGATCGGATCGAAGTGTCTTGATTTCTTTACCTAGCTGTTTCTCCACCTCACTTCTGAACTCCTTGAATTTTCAAAGGATTCAGACTTAAAATTTATTAAGTATCCATAACCATAACGAGAATGGTCATCAGTGAAAGTGATAAAATAATAGTATCCTCTTTTGGCTTGAATTGACATTGGGCCGTAGACATCAGTATGTATGAGCTCAAACAATTTGTTGGATCTTATCATTTTGCCACTAAATGGTGACTCTGTCATCTTGCCAAGTAAACAAGCCTCTCATGTATCAAATGATTCATAATCGAAAAGATCCAGCATTCTATCTTTATGGAGTTTGGAAATTAGATTCTTATTTATATGGCCAAGTCTACAATGCCACAAGTAGGATTTGTTCAAGTCACTTGCTTTAGCTTTCTTGTTGTTTATATTAAGTATATCAACATTAATATCTAATAAGTAGAGATCATTGTCAAGTTTTCCACTACCATAAAATATTCCATCACGTGAAAAAGAAGAACATTTATTCTTAAACATAAAAGAAAATCCTTCAACTTCCAATGCAAAAATAGTAATAATGCTCTTTGTAAGAGCAGGAACAAAATAACAGTCATTTAATTCAAGTACTAGCCCACTGGGCATTGAAAGAAAATAAACTCCTACGGCTAGGGTAGCAACACTTGCTCCATTCCCAACGTGCAGGTCCACTTCTCCTTTCCTCAGATCTCTAGTCTTTCTTACTGCCCACGTATCCATACAAATATGAGAACCACATCCAGTATCTAATACCCAGTGGTTAGACTTAGAAGAAGCAATATTGATCTCAATCATAAACATACATGAAGTCGAAGCATCACTATGCTTGTTCTTCTTGGTGTTCAAGAAGGCCTTCCAGTTTCTCTTCCAATGGCCAGGCTGGCCACAATGGAAGCAAGAATCCTTGGATTTGTCTTTGGCTATCTTAAGCTTCGGCTTGGTAGCCTCCTTCGCCTTCTTGGTCTTCTTTTGGGCCATTTATTGCCCTTGGAAGAAGTCACGAGCAACACTTGCTTACCTTGCCAACAATGCCTTCAGCAGTCTTGAGAATGTTCAATAACTCCACAAGGGAGGAATCAATCTTGTTCATGTGATAGTTCATCACAAACTGTGAGTAAGAGTCTGGTAGAGATTGCAGAATCAAGTCAACACTTAACTCACGCCCCATCTTATGGCCAAGCTTCTTAAGCCTCTCTATGTAACCGATCATCTTCAGCACATGTGACCCAACCGGAGTACCTGGAGCCATCTCGCAACCAAAGAGCGCCTTCGAGACCTCATACCTCTCAGTGCGAGACTGAGAAGCATAGAGCTCCTTCAGGTGAACCATAATGGTGTAAGCATCCATGGACTCATGTTGTTTATGAAGTTCCGGTAGAATCAAGCATGATGCAAGTAGCCTCCACACTGTCAGAATAGTGTTTCACATGCTTCTTAACCGACTCCTCATTGGTAGCATCTTCAGGGTCCTTAGTTAAGGGTTTTTCCAAAACATAGCCAATGTTTTCTATGTTTTCATGTATCAAAACGATTTTGATGTTTCTTTCCCAGTCAAGAAAGTTTGTTTTGTCAAGCTTGTTTTCAATGATAAAACGAAGATTCAACTTTTACGATATTTCTACAACAATAAAGTAAAGAAAATATAAGTAAAAGTTCATGCATACAAAACCATAAAATTGCACTTTAAAATTTTAATTAGGTTTTGCTCCCACTTGCCTCCTAATTGGCTTTCAAGAATTTTGATTAACTCGTTAGTGGCTAGGACCCAATCTAGTCACCACAATTCCCGACAGTGGTCGATCAATTAACACAATTTTGAAAGGTTGGTACTCCTACCAGTCGCATCACATGCGACTCCTAGTGGTTGACCAGTCAACTCTTTGACAGTCCGCATCTTTATGTGGTACTCAACCCCTTGTCTCTAAAGTCAGACGGCCCTGACGGTGGCCAATCACCGAAAGACTTTAGTCGAATCATAACCTAATATTCGCGAGATCTCATACGATCATATCTCAATAACAACGATATACCCGAGGTAGGTAAACTCTTGACGGTGGCTGATCGGTTGGATCCGAACAAGGGCTCTTCATCGTCGTTATAATATTGGGAGACAATATGCGAGTCGATTTTTGTGTTGGGAATAATTTTAAATTAATTCACTTAATTAATTTCAAATTAATTCTCTCAATCAATTTATTCAATTATGGTCTCATCTAAACGTGTATATTTCTATGTTATCGTTATAAAGTAAAACATACACCATCCACACACAAAATAACTGGTATGATCATAGTCTTTTTCTAGGTGCGGTTTTGAATACAAACTGACGAAACTGCAGGTCACAAACTGCAACCGCCAATAGGATCTTTAATGCGCCATCTTCGTCTTTCTATGGTCTCCATCTTCTGCTTCATTCTTGTTACATAAAATCTATCTAATATATTTATACACCCGCCGCACAAGGAGGGGAGCTAACGAAAATGGGAAAAATACAGAAAATAAACTAGGTCACGTTTTTCATAACAGCCTAGGATAATTTTGAAAAACAACATAAAATAAATCACACACATCTATCATATTGGTCGAGTCCATAATCAATCGGGGTCCATATAATCATATTATAACTACACATGATCTAATCCATACAATTATATGTTATGAAAAAGACAATTTAAATTTTAACTACTTGCATCTTATTTTATCAAATCAAATAATCAATTAACATTTAATTAATTAAATGATTCTAATCGAAATAAAATTAACTATTAATTTTAAACGATTTCAATATTTTTAATTTTAATTAATTAGAACTATTCAAATTTAAATGAAAATTAAAATTAGGTCTCTTTAGTCTCTTTCCTTTTGATTCCTAATCAAAAGGGATGCCTTTGGTTTTCAAAACCAAAAGGCACGCTTCTGGGGCCCTTTCCAAAATCAAATATTTTGAAAATGCCTAGGCCTAGGCCCTTTCAAAATCAAATAATTTTTAAAAGGGCCTAGGCCTATTCCGAACAAAATTTGAAAAGGCCTAGGTCAACTGTGGCTTCCCAAATGGTCCAAACTATTTGAACCATTGGTTAGCCACAAGACATTAACTAGACAATTAAAAGATATATCAATGCACAATAAAATTATCACAAAACAGAAAGACGAAAACGATGTCCCCATGAATTAACCGGCCGACGCCGGCAGCCCTAGGGGCACCAACGCCGCCGGTGAAGCCACGGTGGGGGCCGCAGCTTTGGCCTAGCCCCATACATCGATTATTATTATTATTATTATTTCATTTCGCGATTTTAGATCTTGCATCTATTAATTACTACGCAATTTAATTAGTGTTTAATGCTTAAGTTCGAAATTTTGATTCGGAAATCAACTAGTTTAACGCAACAGAGTTTAAAATTTTGATTTCCGATCCCAAGATCGACTTCGTTTAATACAATAAACACGTTAAGTTAGTAGACGGTAATTACCTCGCTTGATCTAAAAGATCGATGCTTTGACCGTGTGGGAGAGTAGTGTTGCGCGCAAACCTTCCACGTGTCTGGCCTCTATCAATATCCACACGATCACCTCGCTGGAATTCTCCTTGGATAGCTGTTAGAAAAATCCGGATGCTAGACCGACCTTTTCTCTCTCTCAAAACTATCTCTAAGAAGCTCCCAGTTTATTTTGTAAATTAGAACTCTTCTAATTCCGATGATCAAAAGTGCTAGCCAAGCCTCCCTTAAATAGGGTGACCTGCGCCCCTATAGGTCCAAATCTGATTGAGAGAAGCTTCCTAGTAGATTGGGGAGAAAGAAAACTTTTACTAGTAAAATAAGGGAAATAGATATTCAAGATTTATCTCATTCAATTTAATATCACATATTGAATAAATCCAAGATATTATCAATATCTAATATTGACTATCTTTATCTTATTACCATAAATCTATTTTTCATAAATCTATTAATATCTAATATTAATATATGATAATACCATTAATTAAATGGCACAATCGAAGTGTATCTCAAACACTTAAATGTGGCACCCCATACCAACAAATTGGCATCTAAAATATTCTTTAATTAATCAATATAATTAATATCTTGTATATAATTTAGTCATAAATACCACCATATTAATTTAATCACTATCACAATTTATAGTCGAGATAAACGTTCCTTATTTGGTTATCACTATAACCGCATTTTAATCCGGCTAGACGTTTTTATGTGTGTGACCCAAGAGGCTTCCGAATATGTTGGCCGTAGACATAAAGTGCAAATTATGAAAATGCCCTTCATACCTCACAATCACGGAATAACGTCTAGCAACACACCGTGACCCCCAATCTTCGGAAGAGTCAAAAGCGATGACTACTACATTTCATGTGAAACAGTTAGCATGTAAATAGAGTCCTATCGCTGCAATAATATCCATACAATCGTATCTCGAGTGTCAGAACATCAATGATCGTATCTTATAATCTGGATATCATGCTCTCTCGGAATAACTCATTTACTCCCACTTTGCAAAGATTCACGAGACCTAGACATTCTTATAAGAAGGCCATTTCGGATATTTACCCTTATTCATAGGATACGCAATTTTTGGATGAACAAACATGTATCCTACGCATGCTTCAATATCACGCCCGAGCACTATTGCACGATCGCCATGTAGCTTGGGTAAACCTCAACAGTGTCAAAGCACGACAATCCACACCTTGATACCATGAAGACTCCGGTCTTAGGATAATTACACAACTGCCACTTAATGTGACACTTAATGTAAGTGGGTCAGTCTAACGTACGCATTCTCTAATACATGTCCATGTACGGTCCAAGTGTCTCTACACTTAGATAGATGAGATAAATCCCTACCTTCAATAAGATAGAAAACATACAATACGTGCAAGTCTATTCGTACTATCAATGTCCCGTTTAAAAGTACCTACGAATAGAGACTTTCAAGTATCAAACTTATTAAAGTGATTAGAGATCTGATCAACCAAAATCACCATCATGGTTTCTTTACCACAGTTTAATACTAAGGACGTTATTATATAGTCAATAACATAATTGGTTCATAAAGATAAACAAAATATATAATAACAAAAGTGCTTTTATTAATCATAATAAACTTATTACACGAACTAAATAGACTGTAAACGACCCGACCCTGTCGGATCCGGTCCGACACGATTGGGTTTAAGACATCTTTTCAACATATAATACGTGCAGTCTGAGGTTCATGATGTGTAGCGGGTGTCAACATAGCCATTATGTAGTCGTTTGCTTCATTATGGGCATGAAGGATAAGGGATGAATGATGGCCGTTTTACAGTAAAGCCAACTCTAACCGGATGGTTACCGAGTCGGTTTTACTATAAATGGCGAGCAAGGTCGTATCCCACAGGGAATCTAGTTAAGTATCAAAACTGGTCTAGTTCTTAGTTTAGGCAAAAATTCTTTGAAAAGGGTGCTTTGTCAGATCACCAATTCTAACAATTAAATATACACAAAATAAAATAGTTTAAACTATGAAAAAGGAGATAGCCGAGTTATGATCCAATCGACTACTTTCTAACCCTAATCAGTATCAGGAAGTATTTCGATATACTTTAATGTTCTTTGCATCAGTTAAATGGTGTGTTTCCTAATTCCGAGAAAAGATATTATTTCAATAATCTACCTGATCGGGGTCAATCAGGTAATAATATACTTGACCACCATAAACCAATACTAGCAAGAGGACTAGGCCCATCGTAGTATAGCTATAGTGAATCAAGGTCGATCCCACAGGGAACCAATTGTGGATCATTTCATATATAAACAATTAATTATACATGTCAAGGACATAAAGGCGGTCTACGACCAACATAGGACAAGAAAAGTAAAGACACGACGACGACACAACGTAATTAACCTCCCCAATTATAGTCTTTATCGTTTGGACCTAGATAATTTATATAATAAATGAACTTATTAAGCTGTCAATCCGTTTGTATCTATCTTAGATTGGCTACGGGAGTCATCCTCTTTAACTTGACTTAACACGGTTAGGTAGCTAGATCACCGTGCTACATTACGTGACTTCACCTTTTGGGTATCCATCTCATATAACTTGCACGCTTACTACACTAAGGATGCCGATATTAACCGTACACCTCGTCCGGGCAACATTCCTATGGTTAGGCGTACTTCTAAATGATCACTCAAGCTCTCGTCCAACTAGCAATTACCAAGTTATAGTCTCATGCTAATCTACGACGACGTATAATCAGTGCTAGCAATCCCCAAATATAAACCTACCTAGATAACATTTGAACGTCCGTGAAGATCAATTCATAAGCCTACCTAAGAGTTTTATATTGGTATTTCCTTTTTACACGCTTTAATTAAACTAAGCGAGTAACGTAGCCATAGCCATACCTACTCGAGATAATAAATTCTATTAAGTTAACCTAACCATAAAGACATGGCTATCTAACGGATGAAAACAGGGCTCGGTCGACCGAATAACAGGGCTCGGTCGACCGAATGGTCTTTTTCCCCCAGATTACATCCCTGAACGTATCTCTCAGCGTTTCATCATACATAACGGATTAAGCGATGAATCGTAAAGCATTCATATAAACTAACTTAGATACACATTAATTAAACAATGCAGATTCATGAATAGAAACTAAGTAGATGGCGTAGGTTATGGGATCCCCATGCAGACAAGAGTCGCCACATCCCAAACGTCATAGCCTAGATCTACATCATCTAGCTATGATTAATTAACTCAAACGATAAAGCATAATTGGGAGGGATTAATTACTTAAAAGAAAGAAACAGAAAATAAAGGCTTACATAATGCAGCCCTTAAATTGCTGGAAACACCCTCAATAAACTACATTGAATCAAGATATGAATAGAGTGATTTTATTGAATGATATTCTAAGGTATTCAAGGTGTGTATTACAATTCTCGTAGCTGCTTGCTTATATAGAGGTTTTTGCCGACTTAGGGTGGTTCTAGAAGATAAGCACGATATAAGCCGGAAACCGCCCGAAGGCGACACTCGGGTCGATCAAGCTATAGGCTCGGTCGACCGAACCTAACATTTGCACACGTTAATCATTTTTCTCGTCTATCTTGCTCCCACTCCACGCTTGCGTGTTGATCCGATTTCTCTAATTTATCTCTTGATTAATGCTCCGATTTTCTTCCTTATTATCTTGAGATCCATTGATTGAATGACATTTATCCTCTCGATTTGTCGTGATCTACAAAATCAGCATTTATCGCACAATAAATCGGCTTTTAATAATGAAAACGGCTAAATACCAAATATCATATTAATAATCACTTAACATTAAATAATAAATATAAACATGTGATTTAATATGAAATATATATTATTAATCTCGATTTAAGGTCAACGTTGATGACTTTTACGGGTATAATTTGACCGTCATCAACTACCCCCCACTTAGACTTTGATCGTCCCGAACAAAGCATTAATAAGTCATTTCCCAAGACAACATTTCCCATGGTCAGGTCATACTTACGCAAGAAGCTCAAGTCAACTCATACTAGTCATGCTCATAAGATATCCATTATTCACTACTCACTATGAATCGAAGTGATGTGTGCATGTGCATTTAGTTTTATATATTCGTGGCAAGATCAGAGTTTATGCTAACTTCGCAATCTCAACCTACCAACCTCAGCATTCATACTTCTTTATGCCGCGCAATGGTTCGAGCACTAGAGCAATAAGCAAGAGCGTATCTATAGGGATTTTGGACTTGGAGACCGAGTACTACTCAAAGCCTCTTAAAGAGTTGAATATTCTTTTCATATCTTCATATTTTTCAAATAATATTAATCTCAAGGAAGAAAACTTTTTAGAGTATCCCCCCTATCTTAGATCATGTATAGCATCGAATATTACCACAAGCGCGGGGCTACTTTGGTAATGTTACTACAAGCCCAGTGTCTAACATTTTGCTAAAACACAGGTACGTCTCAAGCTTATTACTTCGCTTTTGTTGGTAAGAATATAAGAATACCTCAGCAGCTAGATATTGACACTAGGTAGGCATAACCAATCATCTATGCAATGTACACAATATTTTCAATTTTTTATAAATTGCGCGGTATAACTCGATTCATTTATTGAGTAATTGAATAATAAATAACTACTTACAACAACGGGCATGAATATCCTTAAATTTACTTAACATAAGTATAAAATGATCACGTACTCATGAAACTTGGTTCCTTTCCTATCAATTCTTAGCTAGGAACTCACAATTCTAAGGGTACGAGATAAATAATATGGTATGTATTCAAATTTTCAAATTTTCAATTTTTCTACCATTTCATTCAAATAACAACATAGCTAAGTCTCTTACCCCCCACTTAAACATGGCATTGTCCTCAATGACAAAAATAAATGAGAATTTAAGAAAAAGACTTAGCTCTGGAAACGGCTCTCAAGTAAAGGAACAATATCGGAGTGAATGTCAGCACGTTGTGGAGAAGCAAGTGAAAACCTGTATAAGCAGACAAACTCCACGAAACAGTAAAATATCATGTCTATGGAAGTTATAAAATAATGTGGCAGTAATGAGGTATAAATACCTAAAAACAGTTTAAGCCACTTTATTTTATACAACCCATGACAAGGGAAAAGAAAAATACTAAATAGAAAGAAAAATAAACAAGCAACTAAAGATGGTGGTCTTCATCTACAACCTCCACCGCATAAATATTCTTAAAACCGGGTGGAGAAGACAAAGATCAAAAAGCATTACCCGACGTGGGAAAACACAAGGGTGACTCGATCGAAAATGTATAACAGATGCAATGCGACCTATAGGCTAAAGATAAAATTGAATACTTCTCGCTTGCATTGGATATCAACAACTTAGGGAGATGTAACTACTCCTCGAAATTACTAATAACCCAATGTATCACGTAAAAGTCATAACCGTCATCAACAAGGTCGGGTCGGTGTGATAGTTCAGAACAAAACTTATCATCTAGAAATGCCGGAATAGTCGGAAAAGTGTGAAATTTAAAACTTCCGGTAGAAAGATAAGTTGTACTTTGATCGAACCAAAACCTTTAAAATCTAGCTAGTGGTCGAGCTACACTTCCCCAACTAGGATCATGAAAATCAAAATGATAAAAGATAATCATTAAAGCTTAGCAATATTTCAAATTCCGCAACACAAAGGTATTTTGTAAACAAAATGGAGGTTGAGAGTATGATGGGTTTAGAAAAAGATACACATAATGATGGGAAGAAAAGATAAAGGACGGGTAAGAAATTGTGTTTATGGGATTGAGAATTGTTTAAAGGAATGGGATTGGGTGGGAGAGTGAAACGGATGGAAAGAAAGAAGGACGATGAAAGAATGGTTAGAAATGTGAACTTTCGGGGCAGATTGGTGAGAGGATCGAAAAGTTTGAAGGTGAAAAAGTGTAAAGGGAAAGATAAGGATAATTGCAGAATGAATTGCACATCACTTTGGATTTTCACTTGGATCACCTAAAAAGTTTTAGTATTTGACCAAGATTGTTCTTGTTCACACCAATCATTCTCTGTTACATTTTCAATAATTCTCAAGTTCTCTTAATGCCTCCATCTTAAGGTGGATTGCTAAATTTCCTTTTCATTAGCAATTTCTTGACTCTCTTACGGAACTCTATTTCACGTGGCCTATATTGAGTAAAAAAAGTTTTGCACATCCTTAGCCCAATGGCCATCGGAACACGGCAAAATAAAAAACCTCAACATATGTCACGTTACTCTTATTTGACTCA
Organism: Gentiana macrophylla; assembly: GCA_026214975.1. Taxonomy (NCBI): domain Eukaryota; kingdom Viridiplantae; phylum Streptophyta; class Magnoliopsida; order Gentianales; family Gentianaceae; genus Gentiana; species Gentiana macrophylla. The sequence goes on along the minus strand of CM047809.1, from coordinate 22,919,381 downwards.
AAGAAAACAGAAAACCTAAAATCCTAAAAAGAAATCCTAAGGGTTTTAAAGAAGTAGTTCTGAGTTTAAAGTCCTCAGCTCGACTTTCCAAAAATTATCCTTGTCAGTTATCATTCTTGGATTGCCAGACTTTGACCCTCTGAGCACTATTAGAGGTGGGCTTGTTGCTTTTGCGGATTAATACCCTTCCCTTGGTTGTGAGACCTAGGAAATGACATTTATCCATACCATTTATACAAAGCTCTTACCTCGGCTCTCGTTTTAGGAATTAGTGAATTCTAAGAAATTCGGTTAAAATTACGGTTTTGGCCTTGACAATAAGAAACAATGAATCAAAGTACTCCGAATAAGGTCGGTTATGTAGGCAAGCCTACACCGTCTTATTCGTTGGAACATATGTGACAGTTCAGGCCAATCCGTCAAGATTAAGCCCCGTTTAGCCTGAAGTCTTATCGGCTATGCTAAGTCTTGTTGAACTGTTGTAACGTACATCACACGTGGAGGGGAGTTGATTGAGACGAAGCTCGGATGAACTCGCCCAGCCATGGTTAAACCATTTCCGAACCATTAATGTACTAAGAGTCTCCGATTTCTAAATTGTCACCCAAAGCGTAATCTCGTTTCTGTTTAAGGTGGGTTCACCGAGAAGCCATCACCATAAAACTCAATGAAAGCCGAAGATTGCGTTCTTTCAAAACTCAACGTCTTCTTTAGATTGTGAATGCCTAAACTACACAATTTGTTGCTCCCCTGGCCAGTAGAAGTAATCTCATGCATAGGACAAAGAGATTTTAACAGAACTACGAGGAACTCTTTATTCACTGCTTCCTTTCAACGATTACATGTTTCCTTACACCCTCTAGATGAGACAGATTTGGGGCAAAACCTTTGACACTAATAAAATTATTCTTACAAACCAACTCCGGGCCAAGATTCATACTAAGGTTCATCTATAGGCTAACTTATGCTCAAAAAAAAACACAAGGTAGTAAAACATAAGCAAAAAAAGGTAGTACCTTGCCTTCAACATTGTACCACGAAGAATTTAAGCCTTTAAAATTTTTTCGGAGCCATCTTGGTGCTTTAAAGGTATTGCTTCCATTGCTTTTCCCATCTTAGATTCGTAGCTCCACATGTTTGCTGGGTTATTCTCTCAGCGCCCGCGAAAAATTATTGACTTGGATTATTGCTTCCCTGGTTTTACGCAAGCAGAAGAAAAACAAAAGCAGACCGTGGATCGATTTTAACATGGTTTCCATGTCGCTATCAGACCTCACGGATTAAACATCTGAGGATAAACAGACACGTGAAATTTACACAAAGCAGATAACCAGAAGGACTCAAAAACAGACTCTAAAACAGAAAACTTGACATGAATAAGAAAATTATTTATATATAAAATTGACCGTTGGTTCCCCGGCAACGGCGCCAAAAACTTGATCGGGGTCAATCAGGTAATAATATACTTGACCACCATAAACCAATACTAGCAAGAGGACTAGGCCCATCGTAGTATAGCTATAGTGAATCAAGGTCGATCCCACAGGGAACCAATTGTGGATCATTTCATATATAAACAATTAATTATACATGTCAAGGACATAAAGCGTCTCTACGACCAACATAGGACAAGAAAAGTAAAGACACGACTCGACACAACGTAATTAACCTCCCCAATTATAGTCTTTATCGTTTGGACCTAGATAATTTATATAATAAACTGAACTTATTAACTGTCAATCCGTTTGTATCTATCTTAGATTGGCTACGGGAGTCATCCTCTTTAACTTGACTTTGTTAGGTGTAGTGCCCGAAAGACAATTATCTAATTGTTTTAAGACAGAATTAATAATTCATCTTATTATATGCATTTATGTTTATAATTAAGACACTAATGAAAACCCTAAGTACCTCGTTTATGTAATCACATAACTTTCGGTGTATGGCTATACACAAGAGGATTGAGTTAGTGAGATGTACTTAAAATTAACTTAGTCCGTAGCGTTTATTAACTGATGCACGGGTCTCATGATTAATTTGCTATTAATGCGCCTGAACACTTTAGGTGTGACGATCTTATCCGGATTTATCGGTAATAGGAGTACCTAGTGGGGCATTTATGTATGATGATAATCATATAGAAATTTGGACCGATTTGATTTGAGTTCTCGATATAATTCCGTAATCGAGAAGTTTTATCGAATCACAAGATGATCATATATGGATTAATCTTAATCTCGAGGTGATCCTGAGGCATTTAACTTAGACTAGGGTAGTGTTTGATGTGTTAGTAAGGATCACTTCAAAGTATGTGGTCCAACATTTCTCGTTGGCTCTATGCGGGATGAGTGAGTAGTCGTGCTATCACAGATATGGAATCCATTCCTTCCTCGGGAAGTAGAGAGACGATTCCTTATTTGTTGACCCAGAAAGCGATCGATCGGCGAGTTCATATTATATTGAATATGAACTAATTGATCACTAGGGGTTAATGGTAAATAAGGATAATATGTTTCGAGAAGGGTTTACGGAAATATCCCGAATCGAAATGAGCGATCTATGGAGGATTTATCCGTATGTAATGATTATATCGGTGGACGCTTTCGACTCATAAATTGAGTGTAAGTTATCTATATTCGATAGAGTTGAGTTTCGGGTTTATGGTGGTGTAATCCCGAATTAATAGGTTGGATATAATTATTCATGCGATGAATAATTTTATTCGATTTATTGTAAGCTATCGAATATGGGTCCATGGTCCCCCGACGTGGCTCTAATATAGCATATAGGTTTCTCGTCGTTGCACCTCAATTATAATTAAATAGTTGGATTGGACTATTTAATTGATATGTGATTAATTGTTTAGTTGGACTAAATAATTAAATACACCTTGGAAAAGACATTTTTAAGTAATTTCACCCAAATAAGTGTGTTGACCTTTTGACCTCATTGGTCAAATATAGGAAATGTCGTGGACCTTATTTGATTAAGGTTGGTGGCGCATGTTTTGTTATATTATTTAATTATTAGGAAATTAGTTTTCTTGGATAATTATTTAATATGTGATTTATCTTTTATTTGTTAATTGATAATTCATGGAATATTAGATAATAATATGATTTATCCTAATTTGTTTGGGATAATTATTTTATTTATCTTTTATTTGGAAAAAGGATTAATGTAATAATTATCTCTTAATTATTTAATCCTTGAGGTTAAGTTTACTCTCCTATATAAAGAGAGTTCTTCCAAGCCTTTGAAACACACTATTCACGTCACTATTCACAAGAGAAATTGGCTGAAAATTTGGCCTCTATTCTTAGGGTTTGAGTTGGAATAATCTTGGGATTATTCGGTAGCATATCAAGGAGGTCCGGCGGGAAACACCATCCACTTGGTGTTCTTTGGGAGACACACGTTGGAAGACGGTGGCTGCTCAATCTCGTGTTCAAGGAGCCTTTTGTTCTTGGAGTTAAGCACCATAAAAAGGTAGGCTCCTAAACCCCCTTGTAGATTTAGATCTTAAATTTATGTTTTTTGTTTCGTTTAGATCTAGATCTGATGCATTCCGCTGCGTAATCGGGTCAATCTATGATTGATCCGACGATATTACATCTAACAAGTGGTATCGGAGCCTTTGATCTAACGATCAAAGTATATGAATTTTAGATTTTGGAGTGGAAAAGCATGTTTTAGATGTTTTATTTCGTTTTTTTGGTAAAATTCGAATTTAATCATTATTGTATGCTTGTGATTGTTGTGGTTGAAGAGATGGATTGGGGTTGGTATTGTTTACTCGTTAGATCTATTGTAAACTCATATAAATTCGTTTATATGAGTATAGGAAATTTTGTAATTTTAATTTCCTAGAAGTAGATCTGTTTTGTTGCTGTTCCGTTTTTTATTTTTTCCCGGAGTTTGAGCCGTTGAAACTACAATCTCTCCGGTCAGAATGAAGAATAAAAGTTGAAGAACATGCCCTCAAAATTTCGTGACGATCAGAGTTGATCTCGATGTCCGATCGCTGCTATAAAGTTGCTGCTGTAACAGAAAAGCACAGCAGGCATTAAAACCCTAGATGTGAGTTCGTCGAATTTCTGGAACAGATTGGACCGTTGAAACGAAGATCCGACCGTTCAGATCGACGAACTTGGAGTTATGAACAAGCCCTAAAAATTTAAGGTCGATCGGGATTTGTCTCGATGCCCGATCGTCCCCAGGAAAACACTGTTACGCCGCAGTTATAAACAGTTGCAGCAGTTAGATCGGCGGATTGCTGGAGAAAATTGGACCATTGAAACGAAGATCCAACCGTTCAGATTGAAGTAGGCGGAGTGAAGAACAGATCCATAAAGTTTCATGACGATCAAGGCTCGTTTGGATTTCCGATCTTCGATAATACGCAGCAGCAGCATATTAGAAAATAGTAAACCCTAGTTAGGGTTTGTGTTTTTTTTAATAGGTTAGATACGAAGTACCAACGATCCATCTCGGTGTTTATTTTTTCCATTATTTTTTCGTGTATGATCGAAAATTGTATGATATAACCGGAAAATTACCATGACATGCATCATATCATGATTCCACTCCAATGCATACATGTAGCTAGTTTATTTCGAATAAATTAGGCATGTATAACTCGAATAATTAGTATGAATGCTTATTAATTTAATATGTGGTAGTTATATAATAAGTAGCTAATTATAAAAACCGAGGACCCGGGTTTTGTCAATCGTTACGATTTTAGTGATGGATTCTCGGTGAATCCCACTTGGATAAATCGTTGAGCTTTTCGGTGATGGTTTCTTAGTGAACCCACCTAAAGCGAAGCGAGATTACGCTTTGGGTTACAATTTAGAAATCGGAGAATCTTAGTACATGGGTTCGGAAATGGTCTAACCATGGTTGGGCGAGTTCAACCGAGCTTCGGCTCAATCGACTCCCCTCCACGTGTGATGTACGTTACAACAGTTCGACAGGACTTAGCATAGCCGATAAGCCTTCGGGCTAAACGGGGCTTCTCTTGCCGGATTGGCCTGAACTGTCACATATGTTCCAACGAATAAGACGGCGTAGGCTTGCCTACATAACCGACCCTATTCGGAGTACTTTGATTTATTGTTTCTTATTGTCAAGACCGCAACCGTAATTAGTAAACCCACCACTTTTTCAAAATATTGAGTGGGAGCGGGAAGGCGACGACCAACCCCACGGCCTCTACTATAGATGCAAGCACGTGAGAGAATGGTGGCGCCTCGTGCGCTTTGATTTCGGCCCCACCTTCGGATGGTGTTCACCGCTATCAAAATTCAAGGCTTGGTCTCCGAAAGGATAGGATTTCGGGTACTCGTCGGGTCACTGACCTGCCCCTCGTAGGCATACTCGGGGCGTACTCTGAGATCTGATATAGTAGGTCACACTCTTTATGGATATTTTCGAAATATCTAGGCTAGAAAAGGAAGGTAATCAATGATTAAGGTCCGGATGTCGATTCCCGTGAGATGTTCGATTCTCGAAGCTTAATCATTGAGAGAGATTGTCTCAGTTTGACCATCATAGTGCTGATATCGACCCTCTCGGACAGTACTATGCGAGGTTAAATCCTTGGAATGGTAGGATAAACTCTTTTATAGTTTATTATTCCTAAAATAAATCTAGTAGTGAAAATTTATTTTTGAATTTAACTTTCTGTCATTTTATTTACAACTAGATCTCTAGGTTACTAAACTGTTAGTAATAGGACTTCAATAAAAATGTGGAAAGTAACAAGTACGTTGTAATTATCAATAAATGCAGTTAACTTTCCGGAAGAAATTTTTCTCTTGAGCCTTTAAAAACTTAAGTGACATAGTACAGGTGTGTCACGGGTGTCACTCGTGTTGAACGAGAGACGACCATACTTAGTTTACAAAAGATGACATAGGACTATCAGATAAAATTCATTTAGTGAATTTTAAAAGTGTAATTACACAACAAATTTCTAAATTGAAAAATTGGAAAATCATATACATAAGGCGTTGCTAGTTAGGCGGTATTTGGAACCGATAAACTAGTGGGAGCCTTAGCCTTATGATTTGTTGTTTTTCCAATTATTAGAAATGTGTAATAGATCGCATGAAGTTTCTCCATTTATTGGAAAAACAAGAATAAAGCGTTACTAGTTAGGCAAAGTATTTGGAACCGATAAACTAGTAGGAGCTTAGTTTCGGAGATTTTATAATCATTGAAACATCATGAACAAAGCATTTCTAGTTAGGCGGTATTTGGGCGATAAACTAGTGGGAGCTTAGTTAGGGATTTTTCGATCTTTAAAAAATCATAAATACAAAGTGTTGCTAGTTAGGCGGTATTTGGAACCGATAAACTAGTCGGAGCTTTGGTCTTATGATTTAACGATTAGAAAATCGATAGTCCAAGCAAGTAACACTGAACGTCCCACAGTTCAAGAGTAGTGTCTACTCACACGAACTGCTAGTTCAAGACTGTTTCCATCTAAGGAAAGTCGAGAATGGGAAAGAATGTTTATACGTGTTAGTCATCTAGACTAAGTAGTTTTAAGGCTAAACCGGAAAATTAATAAATTGGAAATTAGAGGATAATGAAAGTGATTTGGATCTTTGTCCAATGTATCCTAGCAATTTTCTTGAAAGCTAAAGTTCTTTGGAAGAACTAGGTAGCTTTGCATTAAACGATAAATAAAATAGACAACGGGCAGTTTTTTTCAGATTGACTAGTGGGAGTGATATAAGGAAATGAATCTCGGATTCAATTCTTGAGCATCTGAGAAAATTCATTTTTGTTTTGGATTCGTTGGAACGAGCGTATTCATTTTCAATAGGATAATTTGTTTGTCTTATTGGCGATGAATGTAACGATCGTAGTACGAATCCAAGACTCGGACTTTTGTTTGATAAAGTCGAACCACTAATCATTGTTGAAAAGGTATTAGTAACACATCTTAAAACATATAAACGCATAAATGGTTTCCGTATTTCGATAAACGCTTCTTTCTATTCTATTAATTAGTGCATATTCCTAAAGACAAGATCTCAAGGCGGCTTAGGGTGATTCCTATCTCCTAGTCAAAGGAACACTTGTCTCAAAGGAACAATGACTAAGTTTCCTTTCAATCGAGGAAAGGGTAATAGATTTAAAGAAGTAACATAGTTTGTTCATAACAACCTTCGAGGTCATATAGAAGGTACAAGCTAGTGGGAGCTTTTGAAGTAGTGACATCTTGTTTGACTACTATTCGAGACTCCGGTAAGTTTATCAAAAATATTTGGAGGAAATCTCGATTTCACGAGAGATAGAGTATTCCATACTCGAAATAGGTTATTGCGTAGTCTTGGGGTGATGCTCGGCCTACCTCCCGGTGAAATGTTTTCACTAAAGGATACACCACAAATTTGCCTTACATAGTTATTGATGTGCTACGATCATTTCTTGAACTCATTTATGATATTGGTTGCAAAATAACGGTTGTATTGAAAACCGAGCGAGTCTACCTAAAAGATACTACGCATTTGTGGATAAGGAGTGAATTCGGTTCACCCCACTTCCGTAAATAGAGGCATTTAGCACCGAGTGCTTGAAGGTAGGATCGAAATTTTGCGTACACGTTCAGGACGTGAAATATCTTAATGCATTGAGTAAAGGTTGGTTATAAAACTCGTAAAATCGAGAGAATGAGCGGTTATCTTTGTCAAACTCGGTCCGATAGAGTCTATAAATAACAATCTTAGATCTTGAAGTATTTGTACTCAAGATGTTACTAATCGATTTGTTTGATCCACATCCAACTTTGGCAAAGTTGGTGATAACACTAATAAAAACTACTAAACTAGATCAGTATATCACTCCACCCGAACGCAGTGGGAGTATGGTTTGTCCATTACCCATTGCAGGACCTTACGGTCTATAGGGCAGATTGATGACCTATAGTCCTTTGTGGGCAGTGTAGGATCCTGATCATAGAGGTTGGTTTAAAAGCCATAACCTTGTGAATGGAGATTGATACTCCAGTTATGTTGAAACTCTTGTAGAACCACCTGAGCATCTCAGGTCCAGTGGGAGTAATTGGAACTACATGAAGAAGAGTAGAATGAATAGGAAAGTTTAACTTTCACAAGTAAAAATTTGAGTAATTTAGGGGTGATTCCTAATAGGTAGAGAGTTAACGGACCGTGATCTCTCTTACTACTCGGTCTTGCTTGATTTCGTCGTAAAGCGGAAATAGGGGTGATTCCACGAGACTTCCTTGCCGAACAACGGAATCTGAATTCATTTGAGCGAAGGGTTTTAGCTTAGAACAAATAATGATTAAGTTACAAAGCGAAATTGGGGTGATTCCTAAGACCTTTTGCGAGACTAACGGTATCTTAATTTATTCGAGAAAGAACCTTTGGCGGGATGCCGCCATAGCTTATATCCTTTAGGGATTAAAGCAAACCTACAGGTCATTTCAAAGTCATATATATTAATATGTGGACTTGACCAGAATGTTGATAAGTCTTTTTGTAGACTTGGCATCAATATTAGTAAAGTAGTATGTAGATTAGTGTTTTGTGAATGGTAACACTGAAACAGTTGAAAACAACATGGGTGTGTTATCTGAAGTCAGAGTCTAACATGCCACCAGGATTCATTCTAAAGGATTTGATTCGCTCAAATCCACGTGAATCGATCATTGGAAATCCCATCCATTCACCTGGTTAAGATATTCTTGCATTTATGCAGCATTCAATGATGTAGTCTACCCTACCTCTCAGGAATGATTATCTAAACCAGCGGATGAATACGAAATGGGATGTTTAGTGAATCCTCAAGTATCTTCGGGAGAATGAGGAATAATATGCTAGTATATTCAGGTGCAAACTAGAATATAAGTGATAACACTGATTCTGGCTATAGGTCAGATTGAGGATGATCGTTAAGTCGATTTGGTCCTCGGTGTTGAATCAAAGGCATATTAAAATCGTACCACCGGATTAGATGGAAAGCGGCGTTTGATCCCAAAGATTGACTCAAGCCGCCAACCTACGATCGATGTACCAGTCACATGGTATTCGGATTCTAAGTACACGCCGGTCACTGACCTACCTGCTGGCGGCACACTCGGTCGTGCTTGGAAGGATGAATTACTAAGATGCGCTTGGAGGGTACAGATTTGAGGGATACGTCTCACTTGTTTTGAGCAAGTGGGAGAATGTTGTAGATATAGATATAAAAGGGTGTGCTCTAAAACAATTAATCCACTTGCCTTTCGTGCAAGTGGGAGATTGTTAGGTGTAGTGCCGAAAGACAATTATCTAATTGTTTTAAGGCAGAATTAATAATTCATCTTATTATATGCATTTATGTTTATAATTAAGACACTCTTGAAAACCCTAAGTACCTCGTTTATGTAATCACATAACTCGGTGTATGGCTATACACAAGAGGATTGAGTTAGTGAGATGTACTTAAAATTAACTTAGTCCGTAGCGTTTATTAATCACGAGTGCGGGTCTCATGATTAATTTGCTATTAATGCGCCCGAGAACACTTTAGGTGTGTGATCTTATCCGGATTTATCGGTAATAGGAAGTACTAGTGGGGCATTTATGTATGATGATAATCATATAGAAATTTGGACCGATTTGATTTGAGTTCTCGATATAATTCCGTAATCGAGAAGTTTTATCGAATCACAAGATGATCATATATGGATTAATCTTAATCTGAGGTGATCTGCAGGCATTTGCTTAGACTAGGGTAGTGTTTGATGTGTTAGTAAGGATCACTTCAAAGTATGTGGTCCAACATTTCTCGTTGGCTCTATGCGGGATGAGTGAGTAGTGCGTGCTATCACGAGATATGGAATCCATTCCTTCCCTCGGGAAGTAGAGAGACGATTCCCTTATTTGTTGACCACTAAAGCGATCGATCGGCCGAGTTCATATTATATTGAATATGAACTAATTGATCACTAGGGGTTAATGGTAAATAAGGATAATATGTTTTGAGAAGGGTTTACGGAAATATCCCGAATCGAAATGAACAGTCTATGGAGGATTTATCCGTATGTAATGATTATATCATTGGACGCTTTCGACTCATAAATTGAGTGTAAGTTATCTATATTCGATAGAGTTCAGTTTCGGGTTTATGGTGGTGTAATCCCGGAATTAATAGGTTGGATATAATTATTACATGCGATGAATAATTTTATTCGATTTATTGTAGCTCATCGAATATGGGTCCATGGTCCCCGACGTGGCTCCTAATATAGCATATAGGTTTCTCGTCGTTGCACCTCAATTATAATTAAATAGTTGGATTGGACTATTTAATTGATATGTGATTAATTGTTTAGTTGGACTAAATAATTAAATACACGGAAAAAAGCATTTTAAGTGGACTCACCCAAATAAGTGTGTTGACCTTTTGACCTCATTGGTCAAATATAGGAAATGTGCGTGGACCTTATTTGATTAAGGTTGGTGGCGCATGTTTTGTTATATTATTTAATTATTAGGAAATTAGTTTTCTTGGATAATTATTTAATATGTGATTTATCTTTTATTTGTTAATTGATAATTCATGGAATATTAGATAATAATATGATTTATCCTAATTTGTTTGGGATAATTATTTTATTTATCTTTTATTTGGAAAAAGGATTAATGTAATAATTATCTCTTAATTATTTAATCCTTGGAGGTTAAGTTTTACTCTCCTATATAAAGAGAGTTCTTCCAAGCCTTTTGAAACACACTATTCACGTCACTATTCACAAGAGAAATTGGCTGAAAATTTGGCCTCTATTCTTAGGGTTTGAGTTGGAATAATCTTGGGATTATTCGGTAGCATATCAAGGAGGTCGGCGGCGGGAAACACCATCCACTTGGTGTTCTTTGGGAGACACACGTTGGAAGGCGGTGGTTGCTCAATCTCGTGTTCAAGGAGCCTTTTGTTCTTGGAGTTAAGCACCATAAAAGGTAGGCTCCTAAACCCCTTGTAGATTTAGATCTTAAATTTATGTTTTTGTTTCGTTTAGATCTAGATCGATGCATTCGGCTGCAGTAATCGGGTCAATCTATGATTGATCCGGCGATATTACATCTAACAGACTTAACACCGGTTAGGTAGCTAGATCACTGTGCTACATTACGTGACTTCACCTTTTGGGTATCCATCTCATATAACTTGCACGCATACTACACTAAGGATGCCGATATTAACCGTACACCTCGTCCAGGCAACATTCCTATGGTTAGGCGTACTTCCTAAACGATCACTCAAGCTCTCGTCCAACTAGCAATTACCAAGTTATAGTCTCATGCTAATCTACGACGTACGTATAATCATGTGCTAGCAATCCCCAAATATAAACCTACCTAGATAACGCTGAACGTCCGTGAAGATCAATTCATAAGCCTACGTAAGAGTTTTATATTGGTATTTCCTTTTTACACGTTTTAATTAAACTAAGCGAGTAACGTAGCCATAGCCATACCTACTGAGATAATAAATTCTATTAAGTTAACCTAACCATAAAGACATGGCTATCTAACGGATGAAAACAGGGCTCGGTCGACCGAATGGTCTTTTTCCCCCAGATTACATCCCTGAACGTATCTCTCGGCGTTTCATCATACACAACGGATTAAGCGAGAATTCGTAAAGCATTCATATAAACTAACTTAGATACACATTAATTAAACAATGCGATTCATGAATAGAAACTAAGTAGATGGCGTAGGTTATGGGATCCCCATGCCAGACAAAGAGTCGCCACATCCCTAACGTCATAGCCTAGATCTACATCATCTAGCTATGATTAATTAACTCAAGCGATAAAGCATAATTGGGAGGGATTAATTACTTAAAAGAAAGAAAGCAGAAAATAAAGGCTTACATAATGCAGCCCTTAAATTCTCGGAAACACCCTCAATAAACTACATTGAATCAAGATATGAATAGAGTGATTTTATTGAATGATATTCTAAGGTATTCAATGTGTGTATTACAATTCGTATTTGCTTGCTTATATAGAGGTTTTTGCCGACTTAGGGTGGTTCTAGAAGATAAGCACGATATAAGCCGGAAACCGCCCGAAGTGTCGACACTCGGTCGATCGAAGCTATAGGCTCGGTCGACCGAACCTAACATTTGCACACGTTAATCGCTTTTTCTCGTCTATCTTGCTCCCACTCCACGCTTGCGTGTTGATCGATTTCTCTAATTTATCTCTTGATTAATGCTCCGATTTTCTTCCTTATTATCTTGAGATCCATTGATTGAATGACATTTATCCTCTCGATTTGTCGTGATCTACAAAATCAGCATTTATCGCACAATAAATCGGCTTTTAATAATGAAAACGGCTAAATACCAAATATCATATTAATAATCATTTAACATTAAATAATAAATATAAACATGTGATTTAATATGAAATATATATTATTAATCTCGATTTAAGATCAACATTGATGACTTTTACGGGTATAATTTGACCGTCATCACTACCCTCCTATGTCGGCTTTTAACGATCTGGCAGATTGAAGCTGACCTAACACGGTTTACGTTCGATGAAACGCACAACAATGTTGATATTAACCTCACACACAAAACCGAATCCGAACAACTCAGTCAGTTTTACAGGGTAATCCTAGAACCCCAGTTCCCGTACCATATCGCAAAATACATATAAAAAGATGATACGTGTAATACGATTATTGACGGACGTTTTCTAGTGCTATACAATCCTTACCGGCAAAGTGTACCGGGTCAAATCATAGTGCTAGTGTGGTGAGTCGAGTGTCGAATCCTCGAGGAAACGTGGTAATTCTTTTAAGTGTGGTTAAACACCAAAGAAGTCATTATTAACTCGATCTAAACCGCAATTTTATGGCATGATTACTACTATTCTACTTAACATAAAGTAAATGCGTAATTTAAAAGTTATTCTAATATAATATATATAGATATATAAATATATATAGATGTACATGGATTGTAATATATATATATATATATATATATATATATATATATATATATATATATATATATATATATATATATATAAATATATAGATACCAATATATAGTTTATAATAATAGACTAGACAGATAATTTTATAGAACTAGCCAAAGTTTATATAATTGATTTATACGATCTTTTTCAGTAAACGGAATGTGCTCGATCTTTCCTTTTATATTAGGTCCAATTGAGTAAATGAAACGGTGCACTCCTGAGGTTAACAATTCCTCCTCACACGAGCGTATGAAATTGTCATATGTCAAATTGTCATCAGTTTAATCTCCACAACTGCCCCATGCTAATCTCAGTTAGTCTGAACAGGTACCGAGTACAAATCTACCCCGGATAAAAGAGGTTATTCCGTTTGTCAGACGGCCGATGTTATTCAAAAGGCTCCGGTTGTCAGGCGGATCGATTTAACTTTCCGGTGTTAGTTTCAATTAAACCGTTGATTTTAACATTATTACGATCTTGAGCACAAATTTAATAAGATTCATCTTTCCCAAGACAAATCTGCCCCCGGGTAGGAAATAGGATTCCGTTGTCACGCCAAGACGGCCAATTTTACCCTCGGTTTTCTATCTTTTATCTCATATCCTAACTTCTCTGGTCAGTTCATCGTTAGGTTATATGTTGCGATTCATCTTGGTTAATTACGTCAATCCGAATATTATCAATACGTTGCAAAATAGAAAAAGATTCAATTAACTCAATTTTAGTAAAATTTTACTTAGACAGCATTCCTTTACCAAAAAGATCGAAATAAAACGATTACATAACTTTGGCTAGTTATTAGATTTAGCCTAAAAACATTATAACGACAAACATAACAAACGTAAATACTTTAGAAATTTTACCCGATTACAAATGTTGAATCAGAGGTCGTATTCTTCCGGATATTACAACGACTTCAACAACACCGAACTTCCGATAATTTCTCGAGCATTACAACAATACTACGGTATTATTATTTTTGGCATAAGGCCTATTTACAACTACTAAAATAAAAAGAAAATAAGAAGGAGGAGATATATATATATGCTATATGTATATATATATATATATTGGTACACTCTTCTGGCTCTGCACTGATGCTCCTTATATAGAAATTTGGATTGAGGCCGGACCGGGCCGGGTCATAGCCGGACTGTGCCGGTGTAATCATCACATTCATCCCCTTTAATTATCCAATTTACGGATAAAATTACATAATTTGGAATAAAACTTCTAAAATTCATATCTCGAGTTCTGGATCACCAAACAACATGATTCAAGAGGCATCGGAAAGCTCTCGAAAAAATCTACAACTTTCATGAAGGACTCTTCTTCAGAAAATGTCGTTTTGATGAGCCATTCATTTGTCGAAAATATTTCTCGATTACCACTAAATCAAATCGATTAGCCACTTGACCACTTCGATTGACCACTTGACCACGTAAGCACGTGACATTCTCTAAATCCTTTCAGAGATAAGATTATACTTCAAAATGTCGATTCTCGGGGTCTTGGCTTATACATCTGCAATAAAATACCATAAATACCCACGTAAATCTGACACGACATTCTGATTTACTAAAATCGGTACAAATTGATTACTTTTCACTATTATTACTAAGTTTTACTACTAACTACTCTAAATTATAAAGATTAACATTTCATACTATTTATATCATAATTTCATATATTTTATATAGAATTCGTTGATAAAACATAATAATATAACGTATATTTAATCATATAAAAGTAGTATATCAATTATCGGGTGATCAATTCCATAAACGTGATCGAGCATAAGTTCTAGAATTACAAACACATCAAGATTCAACAAATAAAACATCAAGAACACCACATGAACAATCTAGGGTTCAATTTCAAAGATTATCACATAACTCGGCTATAAAACGATTAGCTACTCATTTTAACTACAACAACACAAGATTTACACAAGATTTCATCATATAATATGAACTTACAAACAATAGATTAAGATTAGAAATACCTATTTTGATGAAAACCGAACAAAACTTCGGAATCGAGAGAACCAACTTTAAATATATAAAATCCAACACGATCCAAGCATTTATTACCAAAGAGGTTGTTAAAATTAGCTAATAATCTACTCTAATGGAGATTGGAAGGTGAAAAGGCTTATTTACAGGTTTGGGGTGGAAGGAGAAGATGATGGATATGTTTATCCATCCAAAATTTGGCTATTTATAGTGGAGGTGTGAGTGGGTAAAAAAGTCGGAAGGTGCACACCTACTGTTCGATAAAACTTGTTTTAAATTTATTTTACCGGAACACCCCAAGTATAAGGTTCGTAGTATAGGGTGTTACAAGTAGTCCCTAAGGAGTCGTACAATTATCGGATTAAAATATAGCTATTACAAATAATGTCACAACTTATTAACTAAAATTAAATTTTATACTAATTATGATCTAAAAGGCAATGAACAAGAACGATGAACAGTAACGATGAATAGTAAATTTGCAGAAAGTTAACAATTAACAACTAGAATTTAAAACAACCAACTTAGCAATCAACGATTTGTACTAATGATTCGATTTATCAAGTAATTAAAAGAAACGAAGAGAACGACACTAATCCACCAAACAATCACCACCCAACCAAGTCATGAATTGAATTATATTTCTTGGTATGATCTAACCTAAATTCGATCTAGTTTCCTTAATCAAATTTACTTAGCTTTCGTTTTCTTTCTCAAGTAAAACAAAATTAACAATTTAAGAACATGATCACGAGTTCGTCTCCCGAATCTCCTACCCAATTAACAATAAACAATCTCTTGAATTAACATTAATCGTATCAAAAGAAAGGTTCTCATATGAATATAATTCTCATTATAATTCAAACAAATAACTGTTTCATCAATCTTTCGATCTAACAAAACAAAACATTCAAAGCGTTCAATTGATAAAGAAATTACAATTCAAACTCACGAAATAATTGCTATTGGAACATCCCTTGGTTGTGATGGTGTTGAATTGGCTTCATCCCGTCATCCTATCATGATCGCTTAGCCAACAATCATGTTGATGGACATGATTATTGGGATGGAAGAATTCATCTCCTTGTTTGCTCTGGGATATGCGGCTACTAGGGTTTTGTATAAATGAGTAATGTGTATGATCTGATATCCCGTCTCTGCTCGAATGCTGCTGTTTATATAGAGGCTGTAACCGACTTAGGACGGATCTAAAAGATAAATATGCGAAAATCTGCTGACCGACCGAATGACATCACTCGGTCGACCGAATGACATGGCTCGGTCGACCGAGCCACTTTTCTGCACGTTTTAAATGTTTTTTTCGTTTGACTTGTTCCCCACTGCATTCTGCCGCGCTGATCTGATTCCTTTTGATTTATCTCTCAATTAATACTCCGATTTTCTTCCTTATTTTGAAATCACTTGATTGAATGAGATTAATCTTCTCCATTAATGATATCCCCATGCATATCTTTTAATTTTCTGCAAAATTGTTGTTACACCAAGTCATCGAATAATAATAATAATAAAAATGTGTAACAAAAATAACAATTAAACCCATAATTTCCTCATAATTAAATTATAATTCCTCAATAACCATTATAGGAATTTAACGGTTAAAACACGCTTTTCTCATTTATTTCCCTTAAAAATAAGGTAAATTGTTTAGGGATTAAGCCCGAAAATATAGTAAAATATACCCTAAACAACTCCCCCACACTTAGCTTTTTGTTCGTCCCGAACAAAATAATCAAAAGCAGCTCCTTTGTACATGTAATCCACATAGATTCTGGCTCACGTAACAAAAGATACAACAACTATAGCAAGTGATACCAACATAGAGATAGATTCTGTGCATGTGTGACAAGCCCTTTTCAATCTTCACAATCCTCTCAAACAAATATCCTCTCAAATAATTTTAATGACTATCCTAGGTATAGGCAGCGATCGTTCCAAACAAAGTCCTCCCGCGCACTCAGTAGGATAATCCCTACAGCATATCATTCGGTTTATACTGGGTATAAGTTCATCGATAACAAAGTCTTTAATTTTTTTCACTTTCTTTTTTTTCTTCGTTTTCTTTTGACGCACATCAGAATGAGCTCTTACCCGTCATAGTAGAATAGGATGTTTCGGGATAACACCCTACCTTACTCAAATCATAAGGTAGCTTTTCCTGACTGTCGTGAGCTTTTGGTCATCATAGTGGAATAGGACATTTCGAGATAATGCCCTACCGCACTCCAATCATCGACCAGCTTTCGACACACCCATTTATTCATTATTAACTCAACTTTTCAAAAACATTAGTTACGTTTCACTTATCACATTCAAACCTTCAGATATTCACAGTGCACGTTCTGAACTTAGGTGTTACTTCACTGTTACTATTAAGAACAAATCTCTCTAAGATGAATCACTAAAATAATGAAAGGATATAGTTCAAAAGTTTTGCTTCAATATCAAAGGCTTACGTGAGTGTGAAATGAATACTATCTCAAATCAGTAAAACATGCTATAATTATCTCTCAAAGTCACATAAAATCATTGTCAGGAAACTACAACTAGCAAGCCATTTGTTTCAATTACATGCTCAAGACTTACAATTATCCAAGTGTACTTTGAAAATTTTAAAATTGTCGAGAAAATCACATTTACTCATTCTCAGAAGATATAGCATGATAACATACCCAATTTAGACACCCCCCCACACTTAAATCACATTATGTCCTCAGAATGTGCAAATAAAAGAAAAGAATACTTAGCTGGTTGTCAAAACGATTGTCGGGTCATAGGTTGGGAGAGGTCGGGCCGTAGCATGAACGCATGCGCGCAACTCATATCACGAGCAGACAACACTAAAGGAATAGTGGCAACAACCGCTCAATGATAGATGCAACACTCGACATAGCATATAATCTTGGGGACAAGGGTATATGAGTAAACATGAATGCACACAGAAATGGGCAAATAAAGCATTCACAAATAGGGACGAGGATAACCAACACACAAATCACCAAGGTTTTATTCCTAATAACCTAAAAACTTAAAAAAGAAATACTTAAAAGACTAAGTTGCCTCCTAGTAGCGCGCTTCTTTTATGTCATTAGCTTGAATGAGTAAACCAAGTCAACCTGGATCAGGCCACTTGGGTTTAAGGCTAACCACTTCTCTGTCAGACTCAGAATGACTAGAACGGAAATGGTTTTCGCCACAACAACAAGTCAAGTGCGCGAGTAAATCATGAAATTTTTCTCTCGCACAACAACGACTCTTTTCTTCTTGTTCTTGTTTCTCAGTTCGGGTGAGGTATGCTAATGAGGCTCAGGGGAGCATTGGAAGGATCCGCAAGGATAGGGGTTATAATGTCATCATCCACTCCAAAGAAGTAGGATGGAATCTCTTCACAAATAAACGACTCAACCGTTTCATTTCTCTTTTGAAAGTATAGTACTTGAGGCTTTTCCTTGGGTTGCCCAAAGTACTTCTTAATCCTGTGACCATTGACTTTGAGCGGTTGATCGCGTACCCTTTCAACGTAATGGCTCCACTCAGATGAACATCAAGAATCTCAAAGGGGCGGACCACCTAGATTTAAGCTTACCGAAAGAAAAGATGGAGTCGGTGTTATACAAACAAAGCCATGTCTCCCACTTTGAATTCCCGATCTTTAATCTTAGCATCATGGAGCGCCTTCATTCTTTCCTTGCTCGGCTTGGCGTTCTCGTGAGGCCCCGAGTGCGAATTCATCGAGCTCATGTAGTTGCAATAATCTTTTCTCCCCACGAGTTGGCTATCGAAGTTTAAGAATTTTATAGCCCGAGAAGCTCTATGCTCCGGCTGACCGGTAGATGGCAAGCCTTGCCATAAACCATTTGGAATGGTGACGTACCCATAGGGGTCTTAAGCGCAGTCGCGATAAGCCCAAAGTCGTCGTCCAACTTCGAGACTCGAGTTGGATCTATTCGAATTCACCGTTTTCTCCAAAATCCGTTTTAGACTTCATTTGCTCACCTCGACTTGGCCTTTGGTTTGGGGTGGTATGGTGTACCAATTCTATGCTTGACACCATACTTCTCAAGAATTTTATCCGGTGGTGCATTACGTAAATGCGAACCTTCATCACCGATAAGGGCTCTCAGGGACGACCAAATCTAGTAAAGATATTCTTTTGCAAGAATTTCTTAACAACTTTGTGATCATTGGTTTGGGTGGCTATTGCCTCTACCCACTTGGAAACATAGTCCACACAGACCAGAATATATTTGTTAGAGCATGATGATGGGAACGGTCCCATAAAATCAATGCCCCAGACATCGAAAACTTCACATTCCAAGATAGGCCTCAAAGGCATCTCCATCCTACTACTGAGTCTCCCTACCCTTTGGCATCTATCACACCCTTGCAAAAGGCTTCAAAGATCTTTAAGCAGAGTAGGCCGGTAAAAACCGGCTTGAAGGATTTTTGTGACTGTCTTAGGTGCTCCGTAGTGCCCACCAGCGGGACCACTATGACATTGCTCCAAGATATCCAATTGTTCATGCTCCGGAACGCACCTTCTAAGCAACCCGTCCTTGCAGATTTTAAACAGATGTGGGTCCTCCCATACGAGATACTTTAAGTCGCTGAAAAATTTCTTCTTTTCCTGATACGTCATCTCTTCTAAGTGTCCACTTGCTAAGTAATTGGCGTAATCAGCATACCACGGCCTCCCAGTCTCTAGCTTCATTAATTGCTCAGTCGGAAAGTCAATGCCTATCTCCTTAGGGATTTCGCTACCCTCGTTTACTAGGCGAGATAAGTGGTCAGCCACAACATTATCACTACCTTTCTTGTCCTTAATTTCAAGGTCAAATTCCTGTAGTATCAGAATCCATCTGAGTAACCTTGGTTTAGCGTCTGCTTTTCCCATAAGGTAGCGTAGTCTGTGCGTGATCTGGCCCACACCACCACTTTGGACCCTAAAAGATAACTTCTGAATTTGTCAATAGCAAAAACGACTGCCAAGAATTCCTTCTCGGTAGTGGCGTAATTGCATTGAGCTGGGTTCAAAGTGCGGCTAGCATAGTAAATCGGCCTGAACTTTTTGTCAATTCTCTGCCCTAGAACTGCGCCCACTGCGTAGTTAGAGGCATCGCACATTAATTCAAAAGGTTGAGTCCAGTCGGGCGCGATTAAAATGGGGCACCTTTGGTTAGCTTATCCTTTAAGCTATTAAAAGCTTTCTTACACCCATCATCAAACAAGAACTCCACTTCCTCTTTCAACAAAGTTGGATAAAGGCTTTGCTATCGTCGAAAAATCTTTAATGAAACGCCGATAGAAGCCCACATGTCCTAGAAATCCTCGCACCTCCTTCTTTGTCTTCGGTACGACATTTTCTCGATGGCTTCTACCTTAGCCTTATCCACCGAATACCATCATCTTTGGACACCTTGTGTCCCAAAACAATCCTTCTTCTACTAGAAAATGGCATTTCTCCCGGTTAAGCACTAGATTTTCTCAACGCAGCGTTGGAGTACCATATCGAGATTCTTTAAAATTTCATCAAAAGCGCCGCCATAGATCGAGAAATCATCCATGAAGACCTCCATGCATTGCTCCACAAGTCCATCAAATATGGCCAATATGCACCGTTGAAAGGTCGCGGGTGCATTGCATAAGCCGAATGGCATTCTGCGAAAAGCAAAAGTGCCAGATGGACAGGTAAAAGTTGTCTTCTCTTGGTCATTAGGGTCGATGGCTATCTGGAAATAACCAGAATATCCATCAAGGAAACAATAATACTTATGACCACTCAGTCTTTCTAGAAGTTGGTCAATGAAGGGCAGGGGGAAATGATCCTTAGCGGTGACTTCATTTAACCTGCGATAATCAATGCAAACTCTATAGCCAGTCACAAGGCGTAAGGCAACTTCTTCCCCTTTTTCGTTCTTCTCCACAGTAATGCCTCCCTTCTTTGGCACAACTTGAGTAGGACTGACCCACTCACTATCGGCGATGGCGTAGATAATCCCCATGTCAAGCCATTTGATGATCTCCTTTTTGACAACCTCTGCGTATGCGGATTCAGCCTCCTTTGAGGTTGTCTGACCTTTTTCGCTCCTTCCTCCGTTCGGATCTTATGCATGCACACGTCTGGGCTGATTCCTCTGATATCGCCCACCTGCCATCCGAACGCGAGGATATGTTTCTCCAACACTTTAATTAATTCTGCTTCTTGTTCCGGCTCGAGTTTAGATGAGATGATCAAGGGCAACTTATCACCGTCCTTAAGGAAGATGTATTTTAGGTGCTGCGGAAGTGGTTTCAACTCTAAGTCAGCAGGTGGTTGCTCTATACTAGATTTTAAGGGACCACCTTTTTCCTTGTGAGCTTGGACCGGTTGACTGAAAAACACCTCATCTTCCTGAGGTGTGACCCCAGAAAGGTATTGAATGACATCATCTAGAGGAATCCTCCTGTCAGCTTCCGTTTGTTCTTTCTTATGCTTAACCATCTTCTTAAGTTCTTCTTCTTCAAGCTCTTCTGCAAGCTGCTCCCAATCATCCAACTCCCAATGAGTAGTTTCTTTCCAGAATTCTATTTCGTCCCAACTACCCATTAAAACTTCCTCCTCTGCGAGGTTAAAGTCTGCCTGGTTGAGCTCCTTCAAATCATTGCTGCTCATCCCTGGAATATCCCAGATTTTCCGTTCACTCATAGGCTCAGTATGCGCAAGTTGTTGAGACAACTCTCTGATGATTCCCGCTGTTCGTGAATTATAACATCCAGAGGCTCCTATCTCCGTGAGCTCTTCATCGTGGTCGAATTCATCCCCATAGATTGCTTCAATGAATGAGATCTCACGGCTCAAGCTTCCGCAGAACTTTTTCCTGCTCGAGGGTAATGGAAGTGTCCCCTACTTTCAGAGTGATTTGGCGATTTGGAAGTCAATGGTGGAAGCGAAGTGTTTAAGAAAGGCCGGCCCGAATCGGGGCATCTCCTTGTCGAGTGGTAATCGGTATGACCCGATCGATTGGAAAAACTAGATGTTTAACATGGATAAGGGCGTTGTTAACACAACGGCTAAGCGGCTAGATTGGTCCACCAACCGAAGAGAGGCGGGACGCTCCTTTAGCCTTTTGTCCAGCCCGAGACTCTTGCAGGCGTTCAATGGCATCACATTAACAGAGGCCCTGAATCGCATAAAACATTGTGGAGCGTGTGGCCTTCAATCGCATGAGAGATTGAAGGTCGCCCGAAGGGTCACCTCGCTTGATTGCAACGCTCTGTGAAACCGTTGAACACTCTTCTCTTAGCACTTCCTCTGCCATTTCCTTTAGCTTCTTTTTACTTCCACAGGCATCCTTAAGATACTTACGACACTTAGGCATCTCGGTTAATACCTCGGCCAAGTGGCATAGTCACCATAGTATCTCTAAGCATCTTCCTCACTCCGTCATCTTGTTTGTCGAGTTTTAGGTATTCTCTCTTTTCTTTGCCGGATAAGGAAGGGTTTTGAATGATTAATCATAGGTTGACTTTTAATGGCTTCGTCCTCCTTATCCTTCCATCGACAAACTTCTCGGTTTTCTTTTTAGTCGAGGGTTCGACTACGACTTCCTTCTCAAACATCCTCATCACTATCCCCCGAAAAATCATCATCACTCAGCTCTTCCTCACTGTTACCTTCTTTGGAATTTAATTTCTGATTGCCCCCTCCTGAACTCATGGCGTCAGGAGGGGCTACTCGTTTCCCGACATCTTTTCGGGTCCGGTCGTCTTACCGCTTACGAGGGTGCTGCATTCAACTCCTCATCTCCATACTCCCATTGAGGTGTGATGGCGGTGCAAGCATTGATATCTCCGCCTTAGGGTTTTTTTTTTACGTATAACTCGGCGGTCTTCCTTGAGGTGCGCTTGCTTGTTGATCGACCATCGACCAATCTGTCTCTCCATCGTCTTTTGACCGGTGGCTAGTGTTTTCACCATGTCAACTAGCTCATCGAATTTCTTCTGAGAGACGTAGGTGGGCTGTTGATTTTGCGTTTGGGCCCAGTTACCTTGGGGTCTTGGGTTATTGGATGCACCAGGCGGTGTATAATAACTATTCCGCGGATTTCCCGAAAAGTTGCGGTTTTGAGTTTGATTTCGATTGACCGAATTTTGGTGAAGCCTCACGAAAGGTTGATTACGGTTCTCCATGGCTTGAACTTCCTCATTCATCGTATTCACGGGCTGTATGCCCGAGTGATTCACATCTGCTGGCCCTTCTTGCTGCTTCATTTGCATGTTGGCGAGTTGCTTGTTCATCATTTCCATTTGAGCAACAAGCGCTTTTTGTCTCTGAGTCACTTGAAGCGACCTCTCCTTTTGCTTCCGCTTAACACGGGTCTTCTTTTGAGTTGCCCACATGTTATTCTTAGCTATCGTTTACGCTACCCTATAGGCAAAGCATCATCTCCTCCTCCTAAAAAGCGATCCATGAGTGTGTGGAATCCAAGTAATCTCTATTGGGTTGCGTAACACCCGATAGAATAATTCTAGAAGCTCATGTCGAGTGTATCCATGGTTAGGGCATTTTCTCATTAATGATTCAACCTCTCCCAAGCCTTTCCCACACTCTCCCCTTCTAGTTGCTCGAAAGTGGCTATATCTCTTTTTCGTTCCATTATCGTTCGGGTGAAGCGAATTTGAGCAAAGGCTCTTTTAACATCATTGATTATGAAGAGAGTGATGGGGTAAGGATTTAAACCAACGATTTGCTTCACCCTTCAAAGCAAACGGGAAAAGTTTCAATTTAACAACCACGAAGGAACGCCAGGGTAGTGACCTGCTTCACATATTTGCACAAAAGTCGACAAGAAGTCATGTGGGTCTTCTGCAGCAGTGCCATGGAATGAACTATTTTGGACCATCCCCACAACTCCATTCTTAAGATCAAAATGCATTCCTCCCATCTCCGGAGGCCGGATTGGTCTATGCCCTTCCAAGAAGTCTTGATCAAGATATGGCGCATAAGGGTCTTCTTTGACAACAATTTGCAGCCGCCTGAAATTTATATTGTTATTCTTTGTTGAACATTCTGAGGTTGTTGTTGCATCTGCTGGTTTATCCAGGCTTGCTGCTGTTGTTGGTTCTGCAATATTTGCATCAGAATTTGGTTTAATTGAGCGGGATCTTGGTTATTATTCCCTTGGTTCTCCGGTTCGTCATCGCTAGAACCGTGTTCGCTCATCTTGTCAGGATTTGGGAATGGTCTTCTCTTGACAATGTCTCGTTCAGGTTCAGGACAGTGTAGTAACGGCCCTTTCTTGCTCCTGGTTTGCATAAACCAGGGGAGCAAAACAGAATGAAATCAACCTTAGGGTTGATGAGAACGAGTTAGAGAAGATTAGAGGGTTTAGAAGTTTAGAAAGAGAAAAGAGAAGAGAAGAGTGAAGATTGAAGAACCTGAACGCTCGTTCAGGAGTTGGACGTTCGTCCAGTTCTCTGAACTGGCGTTCAGAAGATGAACTGGGGGGTAAACGGGCGTTTAAAGGCTAGACGAGCGTTTGGAAATCCAGATGCTCGTCTGATCAACTTAAACGCTGCAGAGAAGAAATTTCGGAAGCAGACGAGCGTCCGAAAGGATGGACGCCCGTTTAGGCTCGAAAACTAAAATCTAAGGTGAATTAAAATAAAGAAAGCAGAAAAAGAAAAAATAAGTAAGGTAAAATAAATAAGAGCTATAAAAAAATCTATGAAATCTAAAAAAACTTAGGCAAGCCTAAATAAAATAAAAGTTAAATTATGAAATCTTCGCAAAAATCTTAATTAAACAAACTTAATGAAATAAACTAAAAATAAAAATCTACACATCTAAAAATAAAAATAAAATAAAAACGTAACTATTATATTATCACATAAAAAAATTATTAGTATCGAAACAAAAATTGCACCTTTAAGAATCCGACAAACCGTTACCGACTCCTCGGCAACGGCGCCTAAAAACTTGTTCGATAAAACTTGTTTTAAATTTATTTTACGGAACACCCCAAGTATAAGGTTAAGTAGTATAGGGTGTTACCGAGTCGTCCTAAGGGAGTCGTACAATTATCGGATTAAAATATAGCTATTACAAATAATGTCACAACTTATTAACTAAAATTAAATTTTATACTAATTATGATCTAAAAGGCAATGAACAGTAACGATGAACAGTAACGATGAATAGTAAATTTGCAGAAAGTTAACAATTAACAACTAGAATTTAAAACAACCAACTTAGCAATCAACGATTTGTACTAATGATTCGATTTATCAAGTAATTAAAAGAACAAAGAGAACGACACGAATCCACCAAACAATCACCACCCAACCAAGTCATGAATTGAATTATATTTCTTGGTATGATCTAACCTAAATTCGATCTAGTTTCCTTAATCAAATTTACTTAGCTTTCGTTTTCTTTCTCAAGTAAAACAAAATTAACAATTTAAGAACATGATCACGAGTTCGTCTCCGAATCTCCTACCCAATTAACAATAAACAATCTCTTGAATTAACATTAATCGTATCAAAAGAAAGGTTCTCATATGAATATAATTCTCATTATAATTCAAACAAATAACTGTTTCATCAATCTTTCGATCTAACAAAACAAAACATTCAAAGCGTTCAATTGATAAAGAAATTACAATTCAAACTCACGAAATAATTGCTATTGGAACATCCCTTGGTTGTGATGGTGTTGAATTGGCTTCATCCCGTCATCCTACTCTGCGAACTGCTTAGCCAACAATCATGTTGATGGACATGATTATTGGGATGGAAGAATTCATCTCCTTGTTTGCTCTGGGATATGCGCTACTAGGGTTTTGTATAAATGAGTAATGTGTATGATCTGATATCCCGTCTCTGCTCGAATGCTGCTGTTTATATAGAGGCTGTAACCGACTTAGGACGGATCTAAAAGATAAATATGCGAAAATCTGCTGACCGACCGAATGACATCACTCGGTCGACCGAATGACATGGCTCGGTCGACCGAGCCACTTTTCTGCACGTTTTAAATGTTTTTTCGTTTGACTTGTTCCCCACTGCATTCTGCCGCGCTGATCTGATTCCTTTTGATTTATCTCTCAATTAATACTCCGATTTTCTTCCTTATTTTGAAATCACTTGATTGAATGAGATTAATCTTCTCCATTAATGATATCCCCATGCATATCTTTTAATTTTACGCAAAATTGTTGTTACACCAAGTCATCGAATAATAATAATAATAAAATGTGTAACAAAAATAACAATTAAACCCATAATTTCCTCATAATTAAATTATAATTCCTCAATAACCATTATAGGAATTTAACGGTTAAAACACGCTTTTCTCATTTATTTCCCTTAAAAATAAGGTAAATTGTTTAGGGATTAAGCCCGAAAATATAGTAAAATATACCCTAAACACCTACCAAAATGGTAGGTGTGCACTAACCAAGTAAGCCAAATTCCCCGACTCTCTATACTGGTAGATGTCCACCTACCAAATTGTTAGGTGTGCACCTACCAAGTGCTCTGGTTTAGGGGTGTCTCTGATCTTGTAGGTCTGCGCCTACCATATCGTTAGGTGTGCACCTACCAAGTCTTCTTCCAAAATTGAATTTTCTAACATTCAAAAGCTTCCAAATCGCGTTTTCCGGGTATCTCGTACACCTAGCTCCTGAAAAATACCAAACAATACAACATGAAATCTCTACGGGACACTAGGGTGACCGATAATATAATAAATACACCGAAAATCCCGGATTATATTTCCGGATCTCGTAAACATCAAAATGGTGCGATACATGTCAAAACCAAGCCATAGATGTCCGGAATTAAGTAAAACGAGTCAAATAGGGGTATAAAACACGTAGGAAAACTGAGTCGAGTTGACTCTCATCAACAACCTCCTACTTAGTGTTTGCATGCCCCCGAGCAAAACTGAGCTATTAGGAACATTTAATTTGTTGTGATGATGGCCATACTAGCTGTTATAGCAAGCCTGAAATAAGTTAGAAAATTTTGTATAAGTCTTTACTTAGAGTCTGACATGTTGTATAAGTTTAGTCAGACAAGTACTGTACTAGACTGGTAGGATGGCTAAGTGAAAGACAGAAGATCAGCAGAATAAAGGCAGCCAAGTACCAGCAGAGTCAGGTGAAGACATATGGACTAACTTATAACAAGGGAATTCTGTGATGACCTTGGATAAGTCTAAGATATATTTCAAGTGATGAAAACTATTGTTTTAATATGGTGTACACTGATCTCACATAAATAAAGGATCAGTGTAGTGCAAGCATACTTGGAAAATCATGGAAGGAAAAGAAACCGCAAAACGGTGAAGTAAAAGCTCTACCGGCTGATTAAAGAAAAACATTGAAGGAGATCTCAACTGTAAAGGAAAAAGATTCACTAAGCCGGTCAAGCAATAGCTTAAACAGCAAAGTCAAGTATGTTGTCTGCATTTTATTCAGAACGTGGAAAATAGGCAAATCAAGCAATTAATGCAGAATCAATCAAGGACGGATTTTATGAAGAACGTTTGAGTAAAATCCGGATCACTGAAATCAAGGAGAATATAATGAAGGAGGATTCAAGAATTAAATCAAGGATTATTCTCCACATTAAATAGGAAACGGATGAATTTTCAAATCAAGGAGATCACGGCTATAAATAGAAGGCACTGGCAGAGAAGAAAAACAACGATTAAGGACAAGTACTGAAACTCTACAAAATTCTCTAGCCTTCATTCTAACTTTAATTGCTCAATCCAGAGAATCAAGTTCAGAATTATCAAGGACTCAATTAGAACCATTCAAATCTGAACCTAATCATGTTTGGTGAATTTCCCAAATTCACATTCATCTCAAGCAACTAAATTAGAGAAGTCTGAGAAAGAGTTGTGTTTTTGTGATAGATGCTGTAGGATTTGTTCCCAAGGAGCAGTGTTAATGACTGAGTCACTGAAGCTTTTATAGCTAGGGAGTGATACTCTTGGAGATTGGGAAGCTTGTGTAGCCAGGGACAATCACACTATTGTATTGGTGAAAGTCAATAGTGAATTCCTCCAATCATCACAGGAGAAGAGTGGATTATGGGATTACACCACCCTGAACCACTATAAACCTTTGTGTTTATTTACTTACATAACTTTACTTTACAGTATTTACTTACTGCATTCTATTCATACTCTATGTGCATAACCTAGTTTGAAACCACTTTTAAGAAAGGACTTATCCGCTGCTCAAAAATTTTTAAAACAGAAATGTTTTTGGAACTCCAGTAAAGTCATTCACCCCTCCCCCCCCCCGGACTATACTTTCACCCTTCTCTGGGACCAACAATTGGTATCGGAGTAGTTTTCCTAGTATCAGAACCTGTTCAGTTATGATTTATGGTAACAAGGAGATCACATACTTTCAAAGTAGTTTTTAAATCTGTGTTTTATCTATACATCTATTTGTCTGTGACTATGGACTCTTCAAATTTCATGTCTAAAGTACCTGTATTCAATGTTAACAATTTTGATTAATATAAAATAAGAATGTTGTCTCATCTTGCCGCAACTCATGAGGACATGCTCGATGTTATCAATGATGGCCCAATCAAGATCATGACTGTGATAGCCACAGGTGGATCAAGGAAAAGAAATACAAAAGCTTAAGAAGGATTGGAAAGATGATAGAAGAGAGAAAATCTTGATTTTGTTGCAAAAGATATGATCTTGAAGACCCTGGATAGCAATATGTTCATGATAATTAAAGACTACAAAACAGCGAAGGAGACGTGGGAAAAATTGGCACTGATCAATGAAGTATCAGAGGCAGTCAAAGAAAATAAACTATCTGTTGCAAAACAGAAATTTGAGAATTCTAAAATGAAGACTGGTGAATCCATTGATCAAATGGATAACAAATTTTCAAGCATCATCAGTGAACTGCAACAACTGGGACATACATATCCACAGAAAGAAGTTTGTCTAAAAATATTGAGAGGTCTACATGAAAGATGGAAGATCATCACATCAGTACTCAAAGGCACAATAGATCTTGCAAAAACCGACCCCTTGACACTGATGTCTCAATTAAAAGCTCATGAATTTGAATTGAACAATGAAGACGGTGCGCCAGAAGAGCCACACAAGGTCAGTGCACTAGGTGCACCCCAGAAAATCAAAGCAGTTGACTCAACCAGAAAAGAGACTCAAGAGCTAAAGGAGCAAATTGCTTTATCGATCAAACGCTTTGACAGATTCAACAAAAAGCAGTTCAAAGGAAGTTCTTCATCAATCAAGAAGTCAAATTCAAACAATGACATGAAGAAAAAAGATGATGAATACAGATGCTTCAATTGCAAAAAGAAAGGACTCTTCAAAGCTGATTGTCCTGAAGAAAAAGACAAGGATGAAGAAAAGAAGAAATACAAGTCATCAGATAAAAGAAAGAGCAAGCATGCACTGAAAGCTGAAACCAATAGTGAAAGTGATGAAGAACCATCTAACAATGACTCAGATGACGGTGAAGGCACCGGTTCAGAAAATCACAAATCCAATCTATGCTTAATGGCCAAAGAAATTGAAGAAACAGAGGTAATATCTAGCTCATGCTCATCTAATGCATCCACATCTGGCATAATCTTCTATTTTTCCATTACATTCTGCAAATCTAATTCAAAATCTCATGAATCGATTTGAAGAAATTCAAACAAATAATGAAATTCTGGAACAAGAGTGTGAGAATCTGAGAGCGGAAAATAAAAGATTAAAGAAATAACTGGATGAACAAAAAGCTGAATTAAATAGTAAGGAAGTACACTTAACTGATCAACAAGCAATAGATGGTCACTCATCTGGTGCTGACAAACCAGCTGAGAAAACCTCCCTACCAGTTAAGACCACAACTGCATCACTTGAAGCATCAGCTTAAAAACTCCCAAAAAGGTTTGGATCCAGATCCGGTCTTGTCTACAATAGTCAAGGTGAGAAAGGAAACAATGGACAACACCAATCTGAACCTAGGACCAACACTGGAGCTAAATTCAGAAAACGAAAGACCATAGTTTCAATTGCTCATCCTACACCAGCAAATTCAAAACCCAGTGCAGTGGAACGGAAGAGTAAATCATCTTACCAACCCACTAAAGGCAAAGGTATACTGAAAGGTAAAGGCAAACTTTACCCCTCAGAAGATGATTGGAATCTTCCACCTCCAAAATACAAGAGAAAACCATTGCATGTGCAATCAAATGTATTTAGGAAAAGCCAGAAATGGCATGGTCCTGGATACAAAAGGCAACATGAAAACAGGTCATCCACTGTGATTTGTAAAGTGACACAGGATGCTAGAACACCAAAAAGTAGAGAAATGTATTAAAATACTTTTAGTAAACATATTAGAAGATATTCTTCCATGCCTTATACATATGAGGTTGATGACTTCAATCATCCAAGAAAAGATCCTTTGGTTACACACTTGGATTAGGAGGCATGACTGCTAACGGGTATGGACCCAAACAGTGTTGGGTACCTAAACTTGCTTAATTTTTTTTGTAGGATGTCTGGTACATAGATAGTGGATGTTCCAGACACATGACATGAAATAAAGGATGGCTGACTAAATTTAAAGCTTTTGATGGACCCAAAGTTACTTTTGGAGGCAATGAAAACCCCGGAACGATTAAGGGGGAAGGCATTATGTTGAAGAACAATCTGAAGATTCAAAATGTGGCATATGTCAAGGGATAGAACTTCAATCTTCTAAGCATTAGTCAGTTCTGTGATAAAAGGTACAATGTACACTTCAGCAAAGAAGGATACAAAGTGATTCACAATCAGACCAGCATAGCTGTACTTGCAGGTAGAAGAGAGGACAACATGTATGTGGTAGATTAGAAGACAGCCAAAGCAGAAACATGTATGCTTGTCAAGAACAAACAATCACCTTGCTGGATTTGGCATAGAAGACTGAATCATCTGAACTTCAAGACCATCAAAAAAATATCAAAGAACAAGCTAGTGGAAGGCATACTTGACAACTTGACATAACTTTCAAGAAAGAATGTTTTTGTGATGCATGTCAGAAAAGGAAAAAATCAAGAGTTCTTTCAGGTCAAAGCCACATCAATCAACATCTAAAATCTTACATCTATTACATATGGATCATTTTGGACAAGTTACACCAGTGAGTGTAAGTGGAAAGAAAAACACTATAGTAGTGGTTGATGACTTTTCAATGTTCACATGGACAATTTTCATGAACAAGAAAAGAGAAACTCTCAAGAAGCTTCCAGATTTACTGAGAAGAATTCAGAATGAAAAGGAGTTGAAGATCATCAAGATAAGACTAGACAGAAGCACAAAGTTCCTAAATGAAGTGATCAGAACTTATGTGAAGAAAATGGAGTTCTACATCAACTATCAGCAGCAGGAACTCCACAACAAAATGGAGTAGCAGAAAGAAGAAATAGAACTCTGAAGGAAGCAGTTAGAACCATGATAGCATAAGCAAGCTTACCAAAGAGATTTTGGGCTAAAAAAGCAAACACAACATGCTATACTCAAAATAGATCCATCATCAATAAACATCATGGGAAAACACCCTATGAAATATGGAATGGAAGAAACCTAACATATCTCATTTACACATGTTTGGATCTAAATGTTTTGTTTTAAACATGAATCAGCTTCATACTTTTGATGAAAAAGCTGATGAAGCAATATTCATGGGATACTCAGACACCAACAAAGCCTTCACAGTACTCAACAAAAGAACTCTGGTGATTGAAGAATCAATTCATGTAGCGTTTGATGAACCAAACACCAGTAGTAAAGACTTACACTCTTTCGATGAAGAAGCTGCACAAGGACAAGTCTACATGAATACAACAGTACCAGCTACCATTCTGGACCACACTTTTGATAATCAAGATGAAGTACCAGCTACTACAACAACAGAGCCACCAACACAAGCTCAAGAAGTTGATGTACAAGCAGGAACAGTAGAAGAACCAGAACAAGCACAACTTCAACCTGACTTAAACTGGCTCAGAGATCATCCAGAAGAACAAGTCATTGAAGATGTTCACACAGGTGTCAGAACCAGAAGACAACTGGAGAGCATGCTAACTTGTTTTCTGTCACAGGTGGAACCCAAGACAATAGATGATGCAATCCAAGATGCTGATTGGATTACCATGCAAGACGTACTCAATTAATTTGAGAGAAATGAGGTATGGGAACTTGTTGACAGATCAGACATGGCCAACATCATTGGAACAAAATGGGTATTCAGAAACAAGATGGATGAACAATGAACTGTTGTCAGAAACAAGCCAAGACTAGTTGCAAAAGGATACTCACAAGCAGAAGGCATAGATTATGATGAAACCTTTGCACGAGTAGCAAGATTGGAAGCAGTTAGACTTTTTCTAGCTTTTGCAGCCCACAAGGGCTTCAAAGTATATCAGATTGATGTCAAGATTGCATTTCTGAATGGACTCCTAGAAGAGGAAGTAAATTTGGAACAACCCCCTGGTTTCCAACTCAAAGGAAAAGAAGACAAAGTATACAAGCTCAAAAAGGCACTATATGGACTCAAACAGGCACCTAGAGCCTGGTATGAGACACTGTCACAATTCCAGATCAATAATGGTTTCAGCAAAGGAACCATTGACAAGACTCTCTTCAAACTAGAAGATGGAACAAACACCATGCTAGTTCAGATCTATATGTATGATATCATTTTTGGATCAAAAGATGAAAAGCTATGTGAAAAATTTGCAAACCTGATGAAAAGCAAGTTTCAAATGAGTATGATGGGATAACTCAACTACTTCCTTGGCTTACAAGTGAAACAAATTGAAGATGGCATATTTATCAATCAAGCCAAGCACTCAAAGGACTTGATACACAAATATGGAAAGGACACAAGTGGCACATCAGACACACCAATGTGTGCAAGGATTGTTCTAGGGAAAGATGAAAATGGAAAAGATGTTGATCAGAAGCTATACAAAGGAATTATTGGCTCTTTACTTTACTTAACTGCAAGCAGACCTGACATTCATTTGCATGCAAGATTTCAAGCTCAACCTAAGGAATCACACTTGCTAGTAGCAAAGAGAATCATCAAATACCTTAAGCACATATCAATAAAGGGATTTGGAATCCAAAAGAGATGGTGGATTCAAAGTAATATCTTATTCAGATCCAGACTATGCTGGATGTAATATTGACAAAAAAAAAGCACTTCTGAAACTTGTCAGATGCTAGTCAGCAGACTAGTATCATGGTTTAGTGAAAAGTAGAATTCCATAACTACTTCAACAGTTGAAGCAGAATATATAGCAGCAGGTAGCTGTTGTGCACAAGTATTATCGATCAGACAACAGCTAAAAGACTATGGAATAGAGGAGAAGACAAATCCAATCATGTGTGATAATACAAGTGCAATATCAATTACAGAGAATCCAGTGCTTAACTCAAGAACAAAGCATATTGATGTGAGACATCATTTTATCAGAGATCATAAGGAGAAAGGAGATGTAATTTTGAGATATATATCTACAGAAGATCAATTGGCTGATATTTTCACAAAACCACTCAGTCATGAAAGATTTTATAAGTTGAGAACAGAGTTGGGAATTATTGAAATTGACTAAGTTACAATGAGCAGCTAACTGGAGTAATCAGCGGAGTGACTTGACCAGCGGACTGAACCTTTCCCATTTTGGGTGCACTCACATGGCAGGTAATGCACTGGTACCAGTGAAGTTCACTTCACAGATTGTTAGGAACAGTTTTGATGAAGCAGCTCCGTGAAAGACCGGCAGAGTGACCAGCATACTAATCTCATCACCCCATCGGTGAAAGAATTATCAAGGAAGTGTGAAATGAATAATGCATTTACCACATGGGAAAATTTGAGGATTTATCTATTTACCCACGTGGATTTAATTTTAAATCGTGGAGGTTATTTTTGAATTGATGGAATGACGGAAATGCCTCGATTCCCGGGATTGATCATTACATGCCTCAATCCTCTCCCCCACTACACTCAAAAAAACCGTGATTTATATACACAAAATCACGCCATTACTCCACCATAATCCTTCCATATTCAACTGCGTTTACACTATCAAAATCTTCACCTATATAAACAACACTTCAGTTTTACACAAACTTTACGCCCTCTTTTGAAATTCTTAAACCCTATTTTCTCAGAAATTTCAAAGCTTTTTCTCTCAAAATTATTTAAGGCAATGGCTTCATCATCCTCAAAAACCAAATCTATAAAACAGTATGAACAATCGATTGCAATGGGATCATTTTTCCAATCTGTACATTACTTAAGATTGTGTGAAAATGACGTGCAAGCAAAATGAATGGCGGATGGTTGCACCAATCTAGGTTTGATGACCTTCCTCAACCCTCCTATCATCGGAATTTTATATGAAGTCTCATTTATTTTTGGAAATCTGCCAAATTTGTCTCGGGCCTCCTTGAAGGATATGAAGGAGAAGACAAATTAGTTGCTTCTATCAACGGCATAGAAGTGGTGATAACGGAAAAAGTGATTCACCAGCACCTTGAACTCTCGAATCAAGGATATGCAAAAGTGGGACTTGTTCCACAAGACATGGATGCATTTTGGTTGGATATTGGTAAAGCATTCACCCCAGAAAATAAAAAGTTCATCTGCCTTAGATCCGTTCTCAAGAAGCTCTTCAATGAGTTTAGTGCGTTGATTGGGAAGAACATCGAATGAAAATTGGGAGCCATGGATGCTATGACTGAGGCCAGAATGAGACTTATGGGCATTATCTACAATGGCCCGCGGTTTAACTGGGCCACCCACTTTTTCAGACGGATCAAGAAGAAAATCCAAGGAGAGGCCACTGCTGCTGAAAAGGGAATAGCAGCGGGAAAGAAGAAAAAAGGAAACTTCTGGAAAAAGAAGTCCTATAGGACCCATCTCCACTATTTGATGAAGTGTCTCAATGTACCTTTTGTGACACTTCACCGGCTGCATGATTCCAAAGTTATGTTTTCCTATGTTAAACAGCCAAAAGCAGCCGGTGGAGGAAAAAGAAAGCAACCCAGTAGAAGAACCTCCTGTCAAAGGAAGAAGCAAAAGGTTCAAAGAAATTGGGACAAGGAATCTTTTGGAAATTTAATAGATGAGGAAGAAGAACAACAAGAGCAACAGGAAGAGGAAGGAAATGATGATGGTGAGGAACAAGAAGAAGAGGCTCATGAAGAACCGGCAGATATCCCTGAGAGAGATATTGATGACAGAGTTGCAGAATATCTTAACTGGAAAATGGGAGACTCCAGAATTCAACTTGCAAACTCAGGAAGAATGTTTGATGAGGAATCTTGGTTTTTCAGATTTATTGGTGTCACAATCCTTGTAGGTTTGCTTGATGAGACACTACTTTGGGAAAAGATAGAAACGGCCAAAGCTCGTTTACAGAAATCATCTGATGATGAGGGTGGTAATACTGATCAATCTGATGATGTTGATGATGATCAGAGTGATAGAGATAATGATTATGATGGAGGAGGACAAGGTGCAAGTGATCATACTCAGCATGATGGTGATGATGACAGAGCAGCAGATGCAATTGATGATGATATCACTATGCATGCCTTTTTACAAACAAAGATAACATCCAAGGAAACACCATCAGCTCAGAAAAATGACCAGCAGGCTGAGGCAGCTGAGTGCACTCCTGAGAAAACTCATCTTGGACAAAAACTATCTGTTGATACTTCAGCCGATCCAACAGCAGGGTTGGACACTGGATCAGCTGCCACTACACCAGCTAAGTCCATCCCCGGCAGAGAGCTAGGGGAATCAGAGAAGTTGCTGCACCTGAAATAACAACGACTCAAGGAGAAGGTGATGTTGATGTCACTCAACCAACGGTACTTAACCAGGAGTCTGAACTGGTACCTCTTACAATAGCATCTCTACCACAACAGAACACACAGCAGCAAACAGAACCTGAACTAGTTCAGAAAGCACCAATTGAGGACATGAAAGAGGTTTCTCAACATTCTACTGGCATATCAAATGAGTCTTTTCAAAGGGCAGTGGACTCATTGCTGGATGAACTAGAGCAACAAGCATTGTATTTCAGAACAATGTCTGCAGCTTTCAAAGATGAAAGTCAATCAATAGAATGGAGATTTTACGCAATTGCTGAGTACATAGATATCACTTGAAAATGAGGCCATGGTGTCAATAATTAGAATGAAAAAATGTTCACATCTATTGAATCCAAGTTTGATAGTCTGATCAACACTACTGAGACTACCAACAGCATTCTGTTACAACAACAAGATGATGCTACCAAAAAGGGGGAATGAAGTGATAAGCCTGAAAGATCAACATTCAGACCCTCAAACTTCACTGATGAACAGCTTAGAGCAAGAGATAAAGAATCAAAGCTGAAGCTGAATAACAACAGAAGAAGGCCTTGGAAGAAAGGGAAAGAAGCAAAAATGAGCCATGTCTTGGGCTACATTTTCCAATTAGAAGAAGAGATGATGACAGAGATAGATCAGGCAATCAGCAAAAGCCTGGATCCAGTCAAGCAAGAAGCTCTGCAGGCCAACATCGGCCCAACACCGGCGGAGGCAGTAGACAAAAGTACTCAGCTGGAAGTGTCTCTGGCAAGAAAAGTCACTTCACTACCTACTGAGCTTGAGGAAGAAAAGGAAGCAAAGAGATCTTAGAGAATGTGAAAGAATTTTTTAGAATTTAAGACAGTCTGTACCCTAACTGGTCACAAGATGAAGCTTGGGCAGATTGGCTTGGTTATCAAGATGATGAGTTGATGGTAGGTATGGCAAAGATTTTCAATGATGTAAAAAGAGAGTATGCATCTTTAAAGTAATGAACAAGGGAAGGAGCATCTGGCTCAAGCAGCAGAGCATACCAATCAGTGCCTCTCACTGCAAAAGGGCCAGAGGAATTGTCTAAAGAAAGACAAGAGGAGTTCAACAACATGGTAAAATTTTTCAGTCCAATAGGAAGATTAGACCCTCCACAACAATGGGTGATGTACAAGGATCTGAAGTTTGTAGACCCACACATTGCTGATGCAAATGATAGATTGGAGAAACACTTTGGAGAGCCACTGGCTCATGAAACTATGCCTGATTTCAACCGGCTTATTGAGAAGAAAGTGTTCCTAGGCATTTCTTACAACACTGCCCTGGAATAGTGGAAATGGAAGTTTCCTAAAGTTGACTGGAAAGACATGGAAGGGATTCAAACTACAAATTTCAAGAAGTACAAGGAAAATCTGAGAAAAATGTAGTTGTAATATTTTTGCCTTGAACTTCTTTATTTCCCTTCATGGATGAATAAAATTGTTGAGTTTTATTCTTTTTATCATAAGAAAACATGCTTACTCATGTTCAGGCTTATGAGGGTTTTGGCATAATCAAAAAGGGGGAAATTGTTAGGAACATTTTATTTGTTTTTATGATGGCCATACTAGCTGTTATAGCAAGCCTGAAATAAGTTACAAAGATTTGTATAAGTCTTTACTTAGAGTCTGACATGTTGTATAAGTTCAGTCAGACAAGTACTGTACTAGACTGGTAGGATGTCTAAGTGAAAAATAGAAGATCAGCAGAATAAAGGCAGCCAAGTACCAGCAGAGTCAAGTAAAGACATATGGACTGACTTATAACCGGGGAAGTCTGTGATGATCTTGGATAAGTCTTCATGTGATGAAAACTATTGTTTTAATATGGTGTACACTGATCGCACATAAATAAAGGATCAGTGAAGTGCAAGCATACTTGGAAAATCAAAGAAGGAAAAGAAATAGCAAAACGGTGAAGTAAAAGCTCTAAAGGCTGATTAAAGAAAAACAGTGAATGAGATATCAACAGCAAAGGAAAAAGATTCACTAAGACGGTCAAGCAACAACTTAAACAGCACAGTCAAGAATGTTGTCTGCATTTTATTCATAACATGGAAAATAAGAAAATCAAGCGAATCAAGAAATTAAAGCAGTTACAATCAAGGACGGATTTTATGAAGAACGTTTGAATAAAATCCGGATCACAAAAATCAAGGAGAATATAATCAAGGAGGAATCAAGAATTAAATCAAGGATTATTCTCCACATTAAATAGCCAACGGACAAATTTTCAAATCAAGGAGATCATGGCTATAAATAGAAGGCATTGGAAGAGAAGAAAAACAACGATTGAATTAAGGACAATAAGTACTGAAACTCTGCAAAATTCTTTAGCCTTCATTCAAACTTTCATTTCTCAATCCAGATAATCAAGTTCAGAATTATCAAGGACTCAATTAGAATAATTCAAGTCTGAACCTGATCAAGTTTGGTGAATTTCCCAAATTCACATTCATCTCAAGAAACTGAATCAGAGAAGTCTTAGAAGGAGTTGGTTTTTGTGATAGCCGTTATAGGATTTGTTCTCAAGGAGCAGTGTTGAAGACTGAGTCACTGAAGCTTTTGTAGCCAGGGAGGGATAGTCTTGGAGATTGTGAAGCTTGTGTAGCCAGGGACAATCACACTATTTTATTGAGTCAATAGTGAAATCCTCCAATAATCACAGGAGAATAGTGGATTAAGGGACTACACCACCCTGAACCACTATACACCTTTGTGTTTATTTACTTACAGTACTTTACTTACTACATTCTATTCATACTCAGTGTGTGCATAACCTACTATGAAACAAATTTTAAGAATGGACTTATCCACTGCCCAAAATCTTTTAAAATAGAAAAGTTATTGAAACTCTAGTATAGTCATTCACCCCCCTCTGACTATACTTTCGCCCTTCTCTGGGACAAACACGAGCATTTCAAATAAAAATAGAGTCAGCTCTGTAATTTTATAACGAGTCTCCTGTATTATATAGATAAGACAATATTAAAAACACGAATACTAAAACATTGGTTCTACCTTGTGTTGAATAATGAAGGTATGTGTGTGTGAAAATAGCTTTTCGACATCGACTACTAACGACCAGTTCGGACTAAAGATGCGTAACGTACCAGGGTTACAGCATAGGCTTATACGTTGTAAACATCTTTACTAATTGAGGTCTATCATCGTCTAGTATGGTCGAGCATGACTTGAATGGTTATATCATTAGACTAGGGTTTAGGGCTAACAAAATGATATTTATGTTAGAAACATTTTATTATGTTATGATGATGGCCATACTAGCTGTTATAGCAAGCCTGAAATAAGTTATAAATCTCTGTATATGTCTTTACTTAGAGTCTGACATGTTGTATAAGTTGAGTCAGACAAGTATTGTACTAGTTGGTAGGTTGGCTAAGTAAAACAGAAATCTAGCAGAGTAAAAGCAACCAAGTAACAACAGAAAAGCATGAAGACATATGGTCTGACTTATATCCAGGGAAGTCTGTGATGACCTTGGATAAGTCTAAGTTATATTTCAAGTGATGAAATTCATTGTTTAAATATGGTGTACACTGATCTCACTCAAATCAAGGATCAGTGAAGTGCAAGTACTCTTGAAATTTCAAAGAAATCAAGAAAGCAATGAACCGGAAAAGTGAACTGTCTATCGGCTGAGTAAAGAAAAAGCAGTGAAGGAAGAACTAAACAGCTAAGTCAGCAAGAACACTCAACCATTCAAGCAACGGTCAAGTAAAGGAACAACTGAGTAAGGTATATAGTCTGTACTTATTCAGAACAAGGAAGATTCAGAGGATCAAGCATTAAATGCACAATCAATCAAGAATCAATCAAGGACGGATTTTGTGATAGACGTTTGAAGAAAAATCCAGAGTAATGAAATCAAGGAGAAAATAATTAAGGGGAATCAAGAATTAAATCAAGGATTATTCCCCACATTAATTAGCCAACGGACAGAAATTCAAATCAAGGATTATCAAGGCTATAAATAGAAGGAATTGACAGACATGAAACATAACAATTGAATTACATAAGAACAAGTAGAAACTCTGTCAATTTGAAAAGCCTTCTATCTGAACGTAAAGGAAAAATCTAGAGATCAACTCAGCAATCAGAACTCAAAGTCCACATCAAGTATTGAGCAACAGAATCTGCGAATCCAATTCACACCAGTCAAGCAACTGAATCAGAGTCATCTAAGAAGGAGTTGTGTTTGCGATAGCTGCTGAAGGATTTGTAATCAAGGAGCAGTGTTGAAGACTGAGTCACTGAAGCTTTTGAATCCAGGGAGTGATAGTCTTGGAGATTGTGAAGCTTGTGTAGTCAAGGACAATCTAACTATTGTATAAGTGAAAACAATTGTGAATTCCTTCAATCATCACATGAGAAGAGTGGATTAAGGGATTACACCACCCTGAACCACTCTAAGCCTTTGTGTCAATTTACTTTCAGCACTTTACTTTACTGCACTTACACTATTGCATAATTCATAAGGGAGAATTAAAGGGGAATCAAGAATTAAATCAAGGATTATTCCCCACAGTAGTTAGCCAACGGACGGAAATTCAAATCAAGGATTATCAAGGCTATAAATAGAAGGCATTGACAGACATGAAACATAACGATTCAATTACATAAGAACAAGCAGAAAGTTTGTCAATTTGAAAATCCTTCTATCTGAATGTAAAGGAAAAATCTAGAGATCAACTCAGCAATCAGAACTCAAATTCCACATCAAGTACTGAGATTGATCAACAGAATATGTGAATCCAATTCACACCAGTCAAACAACTGAATCAGAGCCATCTGAGAAGGAGTATTGTTTGTGATAGCTGCTAAAGGATTTGTTCTCAAGGAGCAGTGTTGAAGACTGAGTCACTGAAGATTTTGAAGCCAGGTATGATAGTCTTGGAGATTGTGAAGCTTTTGTAGTCAAGGACAATTTAACTATTGTATCAGTGAAAACAATAGTGAATTCCTCCAATCATCACTTGAGAAGAGTGGATTAAGTGATTACACCACCCTGAACCACTCTAAGCCTTTGTGTCAATTTACTTTAAGCACTTTACTTTATTGCACTTACTTACTGCATAATTCATATTTTATGTGTGCATATCCTACTTTGAAATAGCATTAAAAAGAAGGGACTTATCCGCTGCCCAAAAGCTTTTATAGTGAGAAAAGTTTTTGAAACTCCAATGTAGTCATTCACCCCCCTCTGACTATACTTTTACCCCTCTCTGGAACCAACAATTGGTATCGGAGCAGTGTTCCTAATATCAGAACCTGTTCAGATCTGATTTCTGGTAACAAGGAGATCACATATTTTCAAAGTAGTTTTCAAATCTGTGCTTTCTAATTATATCTCTTATTTGTACTTATGGATTCCTCAAATTTCATGTCTAAAGTACATGGATTCAATGTTAATAATTTTGATGAACATAAAATAAGGATGTTGTCTCATCTTACAGCAACTCATGAGGAGATGCTAGATGTAATCAATGATGGCCCAATGAAGATCATGACTGTGATAGCCACAGGAGCAGATCAAGGAAAGAAAATAGACAAACCTAAGAAAAATTGGACCAAGGATGACATAAGAAAAGCAAATCTTGATTTTGTTGCAAAATACATGATCTTGAAGACTCTGGATAGGATATGTTCATGAGGATCAAAGATTACAAAACAGCAAAGGAGATGTGGGATAAATTAGCACTGATCAATGAAGGATCAGAGGCAGTCAAGGAAAACAAATTGTCTGTTGCAAAACAGAAATTTGAAAACTTCAAAATGAAGACTGGTGAATCCATTGATCAAATGGATAACAATTTTCAAGCATCATCAGTGAACTGCAACAACTTGGACATACATACCCACAGAAGGAAGTTTGCCTAAAAATCTTGAGAGGTTTACCTGAAAGATGGAAGATCATCAAATCAGTACTCAGAGGAACAATATACTGATACTTTGAATCTGATGTCTCAATTAAAGGCTAATGAATTTGAGTTAAACGGTGAAGACTGTGCACCAGTAGAAGCACACAAGGCCAGTTCACTTGTTGCACCCCAGCAAAGCAAAACGACTGATACAAGCAGCACAGAGACACAGGAGCTAAAAGAACAAATTGCTTTACTGATTAAACGTTTTGACAGGTTTAGCAAGAAGAAACAATTCAAAGGAAGTTCATCATCAAACAACAAGTCAAGCTCAAACAAAGACATGAAGAAAAAAGATGATGAATACTGGATGTTTCAATTGCAAGAAGTAAGGCCACTTCAAGTCGATTGCCTCAAGAAAAGACAAAGATGAGGAAAAGAAGAAGTACAAAACAACTGAAAAGAGAAAGAGCAAGAGGGCACTTAAAGCTGAAACCAGTAGTGATTAGAATGAAGAATCTCTGATAATGATTCACATGATGATGAATCTAACAGCTCAGACAATGACAAAGCATATCTATGTCTTATAGCTAAGGAAGCTGATGAAACAGAGGTAATATCTAGTTCATACTCATCATCAAGTGCATCCACATCTGACACTGCATAATCTTCTATTCTCCCTTTAGATTCTGCAAACCTAATTCAAAATCTCATGAGTAAATTTGAAGAAATTCAAGTAAATCATGAAATTATGGAACAAGAATGTTAGAATCTGAGAAAGGAAAATAAAAGATTAAATAAAGAACCGGATGAAATGAAAGTTGAATCAACTAGTAAGGAAGTACACTCAACTGATCAACAAGCAGCAGATGATCACTCATCTGATATTGACAGACCAGCTGAGAAAATATCCCTACCAGTCAAGAGCACCACTGCACCACTCAATGCACCGCCTTACAAACCCCCAAAAAGGTTTGGATCCAGATGTGGTTTTGGCTACAATAGTTAGGATGAGAAAGAAACAATGGACAACACAATTCTGAATCAAGGACCAAAATTGGACCTAAATTCAGAAAAGGACAGACCATAGTTTCAACTACTCACCCTGCACCGGTGAAGTCAAAACCCAGTGTAGTGAAACAGCAGAGTAAATCATCAAACCAGCCAACTAAAGACAAAGGCATACTGAAAGGTAAGGGAAGACTTTACCCTTCAGAAGATGATTGGAATGCTGCACCCCCAAAATACAAGAAAATCCAACCAAGGCATGTTCCTGGACACAAGAAGCAATATGAAAATAAGTTTCCTCCTGCATATTGGAGAGTGAAAAAGGATGCAAATGCACCGAAAAGTAGAGAAAAGTTTCAAAATACCTTTGGTAGAAATATTAGAAGTTATTCTGCCATGCCATATACATATGAAGTTGATGACTTCAATTATCCAAGAAGGAAATCCTTTGGATATACACTGGGAGTAGGAGGCATAACCGCTAACAGGTATGGACCCAAACAGTGTTGGGTGCCTAAACATACTTAATTTGTATTGTAGGATGTATGGTACATAGACAGTGGATGTTCCAGACATATGACAGGGAACAAAGGATGGATGACTGACTTTAAAGCTTTTGATGGACCCAAAGTTACATTTGGATGCATAATTAAGAGGGAAGGCACAATGTTCAAGAACAATTTGAAGATTCAGAATGTGGGTTATGTCAAAGGATTGAATTCAATCTCTTAAGCATCAGTCAGTTCTGTGACAAAGGCTATAATGTGCACTTCAGCAAAGAATGATGCAAAGTGACTCATAGTCAAACCAGCACAGTTGTACTTGCAGGAAAAAGAGAAGACAACATGTATGTGGTGGACTGGAAAACAGCAAAATCAGAAACATGTCTGCTTGTCAAGAATAAGCAATCAACTAGTTGGATTTGGCATAGAAGACTGAACCATCTCAACTTCAAGACCATCAACATGTTGTCAAAGAACAAGCTAGTTGAAGGCATTCCAGAGATCACATTCAAAAAGGAAAGTCTTTGTGATGCATGTCAAAAAGGGAAATAGATCAAAAGCTCCTTCTAGTCAAAGCCTTATCAATCTACAACAAGAATCTTACATCTCTTACATATGGATCTTTTTGGACAAGTCACACCAGTGAGTGTAAGTGGAAAGAAGTACACTCTAGTGGTGGTGGATGAATTTTCCAAATTCAATTGGACCATATTTATGAACAATAAAAGAGATGCACTCAAAAAGCTGCCAGATTTGCTAAGAAAAATACAAAATGAAAAAGAGTTGAAGATCATCAAGATAAGATCAGATAGAGGCATAGAGTTCCTAAATGAAATTATCAGAACCTACTGTGAAGAGAATGGAGTACTACATCAACTATCAGCAGCAGGCACTCCACAACAAAATGGTGTAGCAGAAAGAAGAAACAGGACACTCAAAGAAGCAGTCAGAACAATGATTGCAGAAG
The DNA here is from genome assembly GCA_026214975.1 of Gentiana macrophylla. Taxonomy (NCBI): domain Eukaryota; kingdom Viridiplantae; phylum Streptophyta; class Magnoliopsida; order Gentianales; family Gentianaceae; genus Gentiana; species Gentiana macrophylla. The sequence continues at coordinate 22,875,033 of CM047809.1, read as the reverse complement.
CATGCTTACCAAAGATATTTTGGGCTAAAGCAGCAAATACAACATGCTATAATCAAAACATATCAATCATCAACAAACATCATGGAAAAACACCATATGAAATTTGAAATGGAAGAAAACCTAACATTTCACATTTGCATATGTTTGGATCGAAATGTTTTGTGTTGAATAGGAATCAGTTGCATGCTTTTGTTGAAAAAGCTGATGAGACAATCTTCATAGGATACTCAGACACCAGCAAAGCATTCAGGGTACTTAACAAAAGAACATTGGTGATTGAAGAATCAATTCATCTAGTTTTTTATGAACCAAACATAAATGCTGAAAGCCTACACAATCTTGAAGAAGAAGCTGTACAAGGTCAAAATTATATGAATACAACAGTACTTGCCATAATCTTGAATCACAACTTTGGCAATCAAGATGATGCACCAGTCAATACAACTCAAGAAGCACCAACACAAGAACATGGAGTTGATGCACAAGCTGAAGTTGTAGAAGAACCAAATAAAGAGCAACTTCAACCTGACTTGAACTGGCTGAGAGATCATCCTGAAAAACAAGTCATTGGAGATATTCATACAGGATTTAGAACCAGAAGACAACTGGAAAGAATGCTAACTTGTTTTCTATCACATGTGGAACCCAAAACTATAGATGATGCAATTCAAGATGTTGATTGGATTACAGGCATGCAAGAAGAGCTCAATGAATTTGAGAGAAATGAAGTCTGGGAACTTGTTGACAGACCAGACATGGCCAAAATCATTGGAATAAAATGGGTATTCAGAAACAAGATGGATGAACAAGGAACATTTGTCAGAAACAAAGCAAGGCTAGTTGCAAAAGGCTAGTCTCAAGCATAAGGAATAGATTATGATGAAACCTTTGCACCAGTAGCAAGATTGGAAGCAATCAGACTCTTTCTAGCTTTTGCAGCATATGAAGACTTCAAAGTTTATGAAATGGATGTCAATAGTGCATTTCTGAATGAACTTTTGGAAGAAGAAGTATATGTGGAACAACTCCCTGGTTTCCAACACAAAAGGGAAAGAAGATAAAGTGTACATTCTCAAAAAGGCACTATATGGACTCAAACAGGCACAAGCGCCTGGTATGAGACACTGTCACAACTTTTAATCAACAATGGATTCAACAAAGAGACGATTGACAAGACTCTCTTCAAGCTAGAAGAAGGTACAAGCACATTGTTAGTTCAGATCTATGTTGATGACATCATCTTTGGATTAGAAGATGAGAAGCTGTGTGAGAAATTTGCAAATCCGATAAAGAGAAAATTTCAAATGAGCATGATGGGAGAGCTCAGTTACATTCTTGGTTTACAAGTAAAACAAATGAAGGATGGCATCTTTATCAATCAAGCCAAGTATACAAAAGACTTGATACACAAATATGGTATAGACACAAGTGGCACAACAGATACACCAATGTGTGCAAGAGTTACTCTTAGGAAAGATGAAACTGGAAAAGATGTTGATCAAAAGCTATATAGAGGAATTATTGGATCCCTACTCTACTTAACTGCAAGCAGACTTGATATAGCATTTGCAGTAGGAGTTTGTGCAAGATTCCAAGCTCAACCAAAGGAATCTCACTTACTAATAGCCAAGAGAATCATCAAATATCTGAAGAGCACAATCAATGTGGGAATATGGTATCCAAAAGATGAAGGATTCAAACTAATATCATATTCAGACTCAGACTATGTTGGATGCCAGATTGATAGAAAAAGCACATGTGTAACTTGTCAAATGCTAGGCAGCAGACTAGTATCATAGTTTAGCAAAAAGCAAAACTCTATTATATCCACATCAACAGCTGAAGCAGAATATATAGCAGCAGGTAGCTGCTGTGCACAAGTATTGTGGATCAGGCAACAACTAAGGGACTATGGAATGGAGGAGAAGACAATTCCAATTATGTGTGATAACACAAGTGCAATATCTATTACTGAAAATCCAATATTACATTCAAGAACAAAGCATATTGATGTGAGACATCACTTTATCAGAGATCATATGGAAAAAAGAGATGTTATTCTAACATACATACCAACTGAAGGTCAATTTGCTGACATTTTCACAAAACCACTCAGTCATGAAAGATTCTGCAAGTTGAGAACTGAGTTGGGCATGATTGAAATTGATTAAGTTATAAGGAGCAACTAACTGGAGTAATCAGCTAAGTGACTACACCAGCTGACTAAACCTTTGCCATTTCGGGTGCGCTCACTTGGCAGGTAAGGCACTGGTACCCAGCGAAGTTAACTTCACTGATTGTTAGGAACAATTTTATACAGCAGCTCAGTAAAGGAGTCACTGCACCGGCCTAGTGACTAGCCAAGTTACCCTACCGATAAATATCTTGGAGAATATATCAAAGTGAAGTGTGAACAAAATCAACTTATTACATGTGGAAAATCAATTGATTTATGGAGAATAATCTTATGGAAGATTACACACGTGGATTATATAGTGTAATCGTGGAAGTTATTTTTGCATCAAGGTATGACGGCAACGCCTTGATTCCCGGGATTTATTATTACATACCTCAATCCACTCCCCCATTACACTCAAATACCGTGATTGATATACACAAAATCACGCCATTACTCCACTAAATCCTTCCATATTCAACTGCATTCACACTACCCAAAAATTCTCCTATATAAACACCACTTAAAGGTTTTTCAGGATTCTTTACGCTCTCTTGAATTTTTATAAACCCTATTTCTCTGAAAAATCAAAGCTTTTTCCAAATCTCAAACACTTCTAAACAATGGCATCATCTTCTTCAATCTGCCCAACTGAGACTAACCAGTTGACCGAATACTTTATGGCTCACTTAGCGCTACCAGACCCGGGGTTTGAGGGCGTTACAAATGGTATCTGAGCCGACTATCAGACGGGACTAAGTGCCACACCGTGAGAGACGGTGAAGACCGCCTCTAGATACCTCTGGGACAAATCCTGGCAATGACACCCCTTGCTTAGGGGGAAAGAATGTGATATCCACTTTGGAAGTCAGAGAAGCGCATTATCTCCTTATAATCATGAGACATAAAGATCTTGTCAATTCGGATCAGCCCTTGTAGACAAAGCAAAGACGACGGTTTAAGTAGTTGAAGGATATTTTATGCCTCACTTAGCGCTGCCAGACCCAGGGTTTGGGGGCATTACACAAGCAACATCCATTCCCATTATTCCTAAGGTAACGTGCATGTGATTTAGCATGATAGAACACTATCAACATCTTGATCTTATACTAATTTCATTTAGTTAAAGTCTTTTCACACCTTTACATGTTTTAACACACTATACTTTTATTTCCATTTTTACCTTTATATTTTTTTTAATAATCGCATCTGACTCAATTTTAGACATAATCTTGACTAGTTTACTGATCGAATTTTAATCATGAAATCTAGAAAATTCCAATATCCTGATTCAAAATAACCTATAGATATGAAACTCTTTACATATTGGTGTTTGGTCATGGTTTTATGTACAACGATAATATAAACAAACATAGTAAATCATCACTTCAAAATATATAGACATTGTGGTTGATCAATAAATTATGTAAGCAACTAAGATGACGTTGAAATCAACTACAAAGAATGCAAAATCTATCTAGCTAGGCCCTCAACCACATATGATTATACATATATGTTAGCAGAAAAAGATACATGAAACCAAAAAAGTTATAGTTTATTTACATGAAACGCAAGGACGGAACTGGGCTGGGGCTTGGGGGTGCTAAGCCCACCCAGCTTTTTTTTTTTTTTTTTTTTAGTATATACCAAAACAAACTCATTTCACCCTAAAACAAACAAAGTCAAACCCACCTCCCTCATTAGAGTTTAGCTTTTTAATAAATGTCCAACATCCAAGTCCAAATATACAACAAAATATTCTTTCAAAAATCAAACACACGACATTTATTTACTAATAAGCAATACCTTATTTTATCAGACTAAAAAAATATATATTAAAGAGGAAAATTCAATTCATTCAGTCGAACAGACTGAACAGTTTGAAAGGAAAAAAAAAAGCCAGTCGAACAAAGAGTAAAGAGGAACGGCACTACCCACTCAGTCACTCCTCAATTGTCTGATGGTCTCCGGCTAATAATTCCGGCGTCTCGGCTTTTCACTTGAAGGTACTTACGATTCCGATTCCGATTTCGATTGTATCTTTATTTTTGTATGTAATTTACATCATTGGTTGAATTTTTTTTATTTCAATTTTTTTTTAAATTAGGATCATTTTTGCTCCTAAATCAATTAGGTCTCCTGATCTCCTCTAGGTTATAATGTCAGATGCTTAATATTTACTCAATTCATGTGAATTTGTGATTTAATTTAGTGATTTGAGAAATAGTTAAATCCGTCCTCCGTAACAAAATGGATGAAGACTTCCTTGCGGATTCCATGACAGTTTATATTGAAAGGGAATTCTCTCAAAGTGTCGATGTTGATTCCGTTATTGATGAATTCTATTTCCAGAAGAATCGTAGAGTCTGAATCGAAATGATGATAGTAAAATAAACGTCTTTTGGATGATCCCGTTTTATGGACTAAAATGGTTTTTCTTTGAATTGTGGACTTTGAAAAAATTACGCTATAAAGTATATTTACGAAAATTTTGATTCTAGCTAAATAGCGTAGAGAAAAAAATCCTGTTCGATCTCGATGAAACGTGACTTGACAACACGCATTCGTATGATGTTCGAGAGATTTTTATGTGGTATCTATGTTAGGATCGTAAATGAGTCAACCGATTTTATGAGTGGTTACGGTTCACTTCAAAACGACTTAGGATAGAATATGCTAAATGAGCAGATTTCAAGCATTCTATGTAATAATTGACATTGTCAGATTATGAGCTCCCTCGAATAAAAGATACTTGTGGGAAATAATGTATAAATTGGGTTTATATTGATATGATTTAAGAACACTTCAAGAACACAGAAATTTTCATAAATTAAATCGATAGTTTATGTATTTCTTATCGAAAATAGGTTTCCCTATGAGCTAAAAATTAAATGTATCAAAGGTTATGTTATGTCTAGCATTTTTGCAAGAACAAGAATTGGTATTGTCAAAGCAAAATGCTTAGTAATGTAGAAGTTTTGTTTTATAATTGCCATGTCAATACCAATTTTTTACCTGGCAATACCAATGGTCTTATTTTATAGTTATCATAAATTCACAATATACTTAAATTCAGCTCGAGTTCGAACCAGGGACGGATCTACGTGGCTTAGAGGTGGATCACATATTCACGTGAACCCACTGAGATCCGAGGAATTTTTATAGTAATAAAACAATGTAGTTTTATGTTATAAAATGTCGTTTTGTTGTTAAAAAATATAGTTTTAGACGTCGGTGTCTCCACTGCAACAAATTTTTGGATAACTACGGCAACTAATGTAGTTTTACGGTTCGGTGGCCCTACTGAAAAAAAATTCCGGATCCGCCCTTGGTTCGAAAGTATTCGTGATCGAACTTGAAATCGATAGTCCTGTTAAGTTATGCTTGGACTCGGGTTTCTAAAATTTGAAATACGTTTGATTCAATAAACTCAATACACAATGCTCGACTTGATTCGTATCTTTGACACCGGCCGTCACCACACATGGATAAAGCTTGAATAAATGTATGTTTGCAACCATTCAACATTATAATAAAAATGGCTTTTAAGTGTATGTTTGCAACATTTCGTCGTCGTCACATATAAAACAAGGTAAGCATATAATGTAGAATTTTTGTATATACAGTTGAACGGTTGTTTTATTCGCATCCTGTAATTGTATGGTATATATACCTCGAAAAAGAGAATTGATACGGATACAACCGTCATTTCATAACGAGTGATACACCGGTTATGTACATCGTTGATCATAATTACTTACATCACGATCAACGGTCCAGATGACCGTATTTTGACACAAGCTCTTCGGCTTCCCTATTCGATTACGAGTGTGAAATCATTGGTTCTACTCGGACTAATTAAGGCAAACTTTAATAAATACATGAATGAATGCTGGATTAATAAAGACTGTCAGTACGAGTCACCTTTGATAAGGATACAACTACAATGCTCTAAAGAGGAGCAAAGCCACTCATAAGATGTGTACGTCCAGGATTTAATGCTCGACAGAGGAGTGCCTGGAAATGCCCAGCATGCAGCAGTCCAAAAAAAAAAAAAAAAAAAAAAAAAAAAAAAAAGAGCGGTTCTAAAGCCGGTCCCATGAGCATCATACGTCACGTTTGTGTCTGTATCACAACTACTTTAAAAATTGGAGTGCAAGTATCACCCCAATTTAAAAAAACACAACGTTATTTATTTGAATAAAATAATATTTTTGCCTAATTTTCATATTACAATGCATAACATCCACATAAAAAATGATACAATCCAAATAGAATATCAACCAAAATAATTTAACTTTGATTAGATGTAATATAATTTAATGATTTTTTTAGAAACAATTTAATGTTTTTTGTATAATACTACTTCCGGTGTAAAATATAAGTCATCCTAGCTTTTGACACACAAATTAAGAAGCTCAATAAATTATCCAATTTTGATGGTTTTAGACTATAATGCCCTTAGGATTTGTTAAATGGTCTATGAAAAATCATGCATTGAAATGGGTAAAATAAAATAAAAAAATCCATTAATTATAGAATTGAAATTTGAAAAAAGATTTATATTATGGGATGAATTAAAAATACTATGATTATTTATATTTTAGACCAGATGTAATACTAATGTGTATATGGGTATAAGATTTGGATTCTGTAATTAAAAATTCAAAACTTATAATATGGGGTAATTCTGAAAATTCAGAGCTGAGCCCATTGGGACTCTTCCGCAACGCGGAACAATTTTCACCTTAATCGAAGTTAGTGCAGTTGAATGTTTTCCAGCAACTTTTTTTCTCTCTTTTTTTTTATCAAACTTTTTACTCTCAAAAATATTTATTTTTCGGTTTCAATCGACACCACAAATTTACTATTGACATTATTTTTTATAATTATTTTTCATTAACTTGACCACTACCCCCAAATCTCTTTTCGCCACCGCGGTACGTGCGTCAGTGCCTCTGACGTAGTGCCACTGACGTTGTGTTTCACTTACAACGTCAGTGGGTCTGACGTTTTACACCTATGATACATTTATAACTATAATATCAGTACCATTGTTAGGAGAGATTCTCACACTCTTGAATGTTGAAAGAAATATAGTGGAACCTTTACTACAACCAATTGGTTTTAGTACAATGGTAAGCGCTTGATCATTATATGGTATCAGAGCTAGAGGTCATGAGATCAAACCATGGTTGGAACATTATTTAAAAAATTGTGCAATTGTTGGGAGAGATTGACCACACTTGAGGGGGTGTTGGACAGATTGCCCACATTCTTGAATAAAAATTGTGCAAGTGTTGAGACAGATTGTCCATTCTTGAGGGGGGGTGTTGGGAGAGATTCTCACACTCTTGAATGTATAATAAATATAGTGGCACCTTTACTACAATCAATTTGTTTTTGTACAACAGTAAGTGCTTGATCATAAACGCCATTGACATTAGTATTCAAAACCAACATCACTGCCAGTGACACACGTACCGTGTGTTGCATAAAAATAATAAAAATATTATGGTGGTGTAAAAGTAATTTTAAGGTTCCTGGAATAAGGGTAATAGAAGCCGCTTTTTTTTTCTGGTCGAAAGGCATTACATTTACTTTTGATCTTATCGCTTCTCAATCACAGTTAATGGATCCCGCGAGAACCAAGGTGGTCGCGATCATCGAACCACGCGCGTAGCATCTGTTCTTGGTAAGCAAATATCTATCTTTTTCGTTTCTTGGTGATCATACGATAGGGTTTTCGGAATCTAATCGGTTTTTTTTTTTATCGTAAAAGCTCATCATTTATCGTTTTGATTATAGTTTAATTTTTAAATAATAATCAATCGAATGAGAGATTTGAACTAAGGACATCTTAGTCTTTAGGCCTCAGCATTTACCATTAAGAAATGCCGCATCGGCGTTTTGATTATAGTTTCTTGTTCAATTCAAGCAATTCATCGTTTTCAGTATCAAATTGTGTGCCTCTAACGCAGAATCTCATATTGTTCTTCTTTTCCGCTAGTTTTGTTAGTGGATAGTTGGTGTATGGATTGTAGCCTTTTTATTTTATTTTATTATAGGGCTTGGAGATTGAAATTATTTTGGATTCTAAAATTTTATGGATGCATTTTAGTTGTATCGGAGTTGGTAGTTAATTCTGAACATAAGTTTCTGCCCAGACGGATTCACCCCACTAGCTACGCAATGATGGCCAGCTGGCAGTGTGGTAGGCTTATGTTTGTTTAGTGGCTTATGTTCCATTTGTTACACTTCATTGTTTAATGCTTTACTTAGATTTCAGCGAATTTGTTTATTTCTTTTTATTTTCTTCCGTTCTTTTGTCCATGATACGATTGCTAAGTAAGACTTGCATGTTCAACTGCTCCGAGCATATGACAAGTGACTCGTAACCGTTTGACTTTACCCATGATTTGGATCGATCGTTATTTTGATATCAGATGAATAACATTCAAAACTAGCTACTATCACAAAATCGTTGATATCATGGAAATAAGAGATTAATATTCAATACTAGCTAATCTCACAAAGTCGGGTTTGGAATTAGAGATCTAGACCACCGGGTGTGGATCCTACATTGCTCCCTTGATGAAGGCTTTGCTCACTATATAAAATGAAATGATCGACTTTATGAGTTGTTCTAAGGTGGTAACACTATCATTCTAGGTCAAACAATTATCAATGTGTGGTATTGATTCTGTAATGGTGACTTAAACTTATGCTATTGAGGTTTGGTATGGAAACATGTTCGATCAAAGAATGTAGCAGCATTTGAAACTGGTGTTTAGCTAGGGCGGGGCGGGGATCAGCAGGTTGATCAAACTCCTGATGACAAGTCTACTGAAGACAAGTCTGCTGATTCCCAGCAGACTTGTAGAACACATCTGCTGCATGTTTATTCGAGTTACTTCTGGGTATTTCAGTCATTTACTGGGTTCGCTATTAAGTCGGTTAAGGTTCGATTCCCAAGGCTATAAATACCATCTGTATTAATTGTAACTGTATGTATCTTTTTGTTGACAATAAAATATCCTCGTTTGTCCGTGGAGTAGTCGGCACATTTCCGGAAACCACGTTAAATCTATGTTCTTCTTGTTTCTGTGTTTGTTTACATGTTTATCTTTTATCTTTACTCACAATCACTACCACTTCTTGATCGATCCGTCATAACAACTGGTCGGAGCGTCCAGGTTCATCAATAAATCTGTTTATCTGTTTAAGCAAGGTAGATTGGCACCAAGGTCATAATTGACGCTAGGATTTGGGATCTACACAAGCTTTTCTGGTGAGAAAGATATCTGCTTTAAATGTCAAAATTGACAAGTTTACAAGAAGAAACAGTTTTAGTCTGTGGCAGATCAAGATACGTGCTTTGTTGAAGCAGCAGGGATTATGGGGTCTCTTGTCTAAATTAACAGAAGGAAGTTGTTGGGAATAAAATTTAGTTTTGATGATGATTCATCTTATTCAAGAACATGTTTGTTTACACCCCATTGATGAAGTGCTGAAACTAACTGTTATAGTGGAAAGCTAAAAGATGTCTAGAACTGAATGTATAGGTTTTATTAAAGTCTGATAATTGTATAGGTTAGATCAGACAAGCACTGTAATAGATAGAAGTGTCGTAGAACTGAGACTGGAAATCATCTAAGAAACTGGAAATCATCTAGATAACTGAAACTGAACTTATGACTGAAGATGTACACTCAAGAACTGAAGTTCACTCAGAACTGAAGAAGGTAAGTTCATTGAGGACACAGACTGGTTGGCTTATCTATAATCAAGGCCGAGGAACAAACTCAGTATTTGAAGAACTGAGGGACATAGACTCAGTTAAGGAAGATTGAAGAACTGAGGGTTCAAACTCAGTTATGAAGATTTTAAGCCGAGACTGTAAAGTTAGAATTCAGGTAAGTCTGTGATGGCCTGAACTGACTTTATAGATCTTGTAGAAGACCTAAGTATCATAAGGACACTGATATCTTAGATGATCTTTATAAGGAATGGTGTAATCTGATTGAGTCATATAAAATCAGATAATTAGAGTACTGAAGTTTTGAAGAAGAGTAAAAACTTAGTTAATGCTCTAAGTCAGTTAAGTAAACTGAAAACTGACATACTCAGTATAAAACTGATCAGGAAACTCACTCTTATAGTCAGTCATCCAACAAACTGAAAATACATTCGAACGTTGGAAAAAAAGCAACTCTATTGGATGAAATACTGACAAGTCAGAACGGTCACTAAATATAGCCGTTACAAGATATACATTGATACAATTCGAATTCAAGCAAGATGAACGTTGGACCTCACACTATAAACAGAGGATTTTGCACCAAGGATCAACACCAAGAATTAACATGATTACAAGCATTTTTGTGCACAAGTCTCGTTCATTCGAATTACTATCATTATCTGCGTTCAACAAGATCTTATCTAGAATTCTTCAAGTGTTCATGCTACATCTATCTTATCCAAATTTCTACACTTTGAAGAACCACAAGCAAGAATCAATTTATTGATTCTCAGCTCAACTTTGATTCTTAATCCAAGGCTTAGACTGTGAAGCAATCCAGTCAAGGAGTCGCCAAGGACAGTTGTGGCATTTGCAGTCGGGTAGACTATGTTTGTGGTGGTAGCTGGTGAAGAGGCAATACAACCCTCTAAGGACCAGTGGCTCAAGCAGTTGAAGAGCAGCCATACAACCTGTTCTTTAGTTGTTTAGATAGTGACACTAGGGATTAGTCAAGGACTATCAGTTAGGACTTTTTGTAACAGCGTATCTCAAGGAGTTCTAGTGGATTTTCCTACTACATCACAGGGGAAGAGTGGACTGATAGGATTACACCACCTGGAACCACTATAATTCTCGCTCTACTTACTTTATGCATTTACATTCTGTTATTTACTTTTACAGCATTCATATTTGTTATACATCATACTGAAACTGATTGTTATAAGCATACACAGTTCACAAACTGACATTCACTAGAATTCGGTTTTGCATACACAGTTTTTTCTTATAGAATAACAAGATCCAGATAAAGGCTAAAATCTATATCCACTGCTAGTTGACTCGGTTTTGTATAAGTCAGTTTGACTTAAACTCGGCTTTGTCAGCTCAACTTCACACAAGTCCAAACTGAACATTAAATTGTTAATCAATCTATATAAGACTCAGTTCTTAGTTAGGTTTTTGGTGACAAGTTTATTCACCCCCCCTCTAAACTTGTGTTAGCCTTTCCAAAGGACCAACAATTGGTATCGGAGCAGTGTTCTTTGACAATCTATTGTTGAAAACTCACTTGCTCTAATTATCTCCTCTAGTTGTTCTCCTGAAAAAGCTCAGTGTTTCAATTTCCAGTCTTTGCATAATCCAGTTTTCATTCACTCACACAATGGATAGAAATCAGCATGCCAGACAAAAGCTGATGTGCAACATGGACAGATTTGATGAATATAAACATCGTTTACAGGCCTTTATAGCAGTTTCTCATGAAGAAATGATTGATGTACTCACTGATGGACCTATCCAGATCACCCACATGCAAACTGCTGGTGAAAATCAAGTTAGAGTTCCTACGCCTAAAGCTGAATGGACCAGTGATGATCGAAAGAGAAATAACCTGAACAATGTCGCCATGGATATCATACTCAGAACTCTTGACAGCAACATGTACCTAAAGGTCAAGGATTGCACTACTGTAAAAGAAATGTGGGAGAAACTTCAGTTAGTTTGCGAAGGAACTGACTCTATCAAAGAAAATAAGATCTCCGTCGCAAAACAGAAGTTTGAGAATTTCAAGATGAAGTCAGGCGAAAAAATTGATCAGATGGAAACAAGATTCAGCACTATCATGGATGAACTGGCTCTACTCAATATTGAGTACACAAAGAAAAAATCAACACTAGAATCTTGAAGGCTTTACCAATGTGCTGGAAGATGAAGGTCACAGCATTGGAAGAATCAAGAAGACTTGACATAGAAGACTCCTTCAAAATCTTCTCAGATCTTAAAGCTTATGAATTCAGTGAAGATTTCACCATGACAACAGCTCTAATCAAAGCTATGGAGGAACCCAAAACAACAGCTCTTGCAGCAGCAGCCTCAAAGGATAACCAAGAAACCTCATATAGCAATCTTCAGCAATTGGATGAGATAGAGGAGCAGATGGCTCTAATGATAAACAGAATTTGAAGAATGAAGAGTGGACACCCAGTCACTCAGAAGTTCATCAAGAGGACTCCTAAAAAGAAGAAAGACGATGAATATCTTTGCTTCAACTGTAAGAAGCCTGGACACTTCAAAGCTGAATGTCCAGAGCTAACTGGTAAGAAGACTCAAAGAATGAAGAATCGCGTAAGAGCACTCGAAGTGGAGATGAGTCGACTATGAAGCCGGCAATCGAAAGATTATCAGATGACACAACTTTAATGGCTCATATGGAGAATCCAAATGAGGTATGTGAATCTAACTCTAAGTATTCCCCAGCTCAGATTTCCATACAAAATGCATGTTCTTCGACTGCTGACTCCAATACAAAAAATCTGGAGTTAGAAGAAACACTTGATGAATTGATGAATCTTTTAGTAACTATTCAAGCTGGTTATGAATCAATTAAAGCTGAGAAAGAAGTTCTAATTCTTGATGTTGAAAGATTGAATTCCGAACTAAATATGATGAAATTGACTAGAACTGATAAAGGAAAGAATCAAGACCTCTCATCGCATCGTTAGTGAAGTAAATCGAATCTTTGCTCAATCTAGTTCAACCACTGGATTCGAATCCGGAAAGCCTTATGGAGACAGAACTGGCCTAGGATCTGATACACAGCAATCTTCTAAGGAAGGAATTAGCAAAGCTGCTGAACCTAGTATCAAAACTGGTATTAAGTTTGTTGCTGAGCAACTTCCACAAACTGAGAAAATTACTGAACCAGTAAAGTCGGCCTCACATAAGACAACTCAGTTTTCTAAGAAGACAATTGTACCTACCAACAAAGGTAAACCAAAAGGTAGATCAGCTGTACCTCAAGGAAACAGAAATGGTAGATCAACTGTCAGATTTACAAAAACAAATCAAGTCAAGAACCAGAAAAATTATAATCAGAGTAAATCTAAGAATGTCAATCATTCAAAGATTCACAAATCCAGGGGGAAAGGCAGACTGTACCCCACTGATGATGATTGGAATTTTACTGATCTACTATTAAAACTGATAAGAACAATCATTCTAGACAAAAAACTTATCACAAGTTTCAGTCCAAGAATCAGCAGAGAGCTTATCCCAGTTCTCAGCAAAAGTCCCAGTACAAAGGTCAGTCCAGATCTCAGTACAAAAGGAATGATGGTTATTATTCAACTTTTAATAATATAAGACATTTTGGAAATCAGTGTAAACCAGAAGACCTAAGAAATCATATAAATGAGACACAATCCAGAAAAAGATTTAAGAACTGTGGCTTACATATATGAAAATAAGTGCAACAATTTCCATAGAAGACCTTATGGAAATATACCTAGAGTTGTACTGACAACTGGCCACTATGGACCCAAACAGAGTTGGGTACCTAAAGCGTTTTAATTTGTTTTGCAGGATATTTGGTACTTTGACAGTGGATGCTCTAGACACATGACAAAAAGCAAGGACTGTCTCACTGATTTTGTAGTTAAAGATGGACCAAGAGTCAATTTTGGAAGTAAAGATAACCCTGGTTACATAAAAGGTTATGGAAACTTAATTAGAAATGGACTCACAATCAAGAATGTATCTAACGTGGAAGGACTTCACTACAATCTACTCAGCACAAGTCAATTCTGTGACATGGGATACAAAGTTACCTTTGATAATGAATATTGCATTGTCGTCAGCGAAACAGCTTTCCAAGTAGTTCTTGCTGGAAGAAGAGAAGAGAATATGTATGTTGTAGATTGATCTACAGCAGTTTTAGAAACTTGTTTGATTGTGCATACCAAGTCAGAACTCAGTTGGCTATGGCACAAGAAACTGAGTCACATAAACTTTGATGATATCAACCTGTTAGTCAAAAAGAACTTAGTGATTGGACTACCAGATATGACATACAAGAAAGACAGCCTGTGTGATGCATGTCAACAAGGAAAATAAACAAAAGCAAGTTTCAAAACTAAGCCTCAAAGATTCAACAAACGAGTTTTAGAACCGATGCATATAGACTTATTTGGACCGATTACACCAATCAGTGTTAGTGGAAAGAAATACACTTTGGTGGTGGTTGATGATTTTTCTAGATACACTTGGGTTATTTTCATGACCAAGAAAAGTTAAACTAAGCAATAACTGACAGAACTTCTCAAGAGACTCCAAAATCAGAAGAGTGTTACAGTAGTCAAGATCAGATCAGACAAAGGAACATAATTCTCAACAACATAATCATTGAATATTGTGGAGAGAACGGAGTTCTACACTAGCTTGTAGCTACAGCAACACCTCAACAGAATGGAGTAGCTGAAATGAGGAATAGAACACTCAAAGAAGCTGGAAGAACAATGATCTGTGAATCTAAATTGCCAGAAAGATATTTGGCAGAAGCTGTAAATATAGCTTGTTATACTCAGAATCGAGCTCTCATGAACAAGAGACATGAAAAGACACCTTATGAGATTTGGAATGGAAGAAAACCAAATGTCTCATACTTTCATGCCTTTGGAAGCAAATGTTTTGGTCACAATAATGGCAAAGATCAGCTCAAAGTTTTTCAACCCAAAGCTGATGAAGGAATATTTTTGGGATACACAAGTGTCAGTAAAGCTTTCAGAGTATTAAACAAACGGACACTCAAGCATGAAGAATCTATGCATGTGGTTTTTGATGAACCAAAGTTTACTGGAGACACAATTGAAGACAAGGAAGAACGGTTTGTCGACCACCATGCCGACAAGACTCCAGAACCAGTTTTCATTGATATTGGAAGATTACATACCTCAGATTCTTCAGATCAAGATCAACTTCATTACGAGAATCGAACCAAAGAATCGCGACAAAGAACAAGAAGAAACTGATCCAGTTGAAACTGATAAAAATCAAGAAGAACCAGCTCAACAAAATGAAGACCCATTGATGCAACCACCAGTACATCAATGGATGAGAAATCACCCTGAAGAACAAGTGTTAAGTGACTTTCAAGCTGGAGTTCGTTCAAGACACCAATTAGATGCTATAATAGCATGTTTCTTGTCTCATCTGAACCCAAAGAAATTGAAGAAGCCTTAAAAGATCCAGAATGGATTTTGGCTATGCAAGAAGAACTCAACGAATTTGAGAGAAATCAAGTTTGGGATTTAGTTGACAAGCCAGATCATGTCAACATAATTAGAACTAAATGGGTTTTTAGAAATAAGCTTGATGAAGATGGGAATATTATCAGAAAAAAAAGCCGACTTGTAGCAAAAGGTTACTCACAAGATGAAGGGATAGACTTTGATGAAACTTATTCCCGGTTGCAAGGTTGGAGGCAATCAGACTATTTATTGCCTTTGCAGCTCACAAGAAATTCAAAGTGTACCAGATGGATGTTAAAAGTGCATTTTTGAATGGGATACTTGAAGAAGAAGTCTTCGTTCAGCAACCCCCAGGATTTGAAATTAAATATCAAGCTGATAAAGTCTTTAAACTGAGAAAAGCTCTTTATGGACTCAAACAAACACCAAGAGCTTGGTATGAAACTCTATCTCAGTTTCTGGTGGATAATGGTTTTACAAAAGGAACTATTGATAAAACCTTATTCAGAATGAAAGTTGAAGAAAGTACTCTCCTAGTTCAAATCTATGTAGATGACATCATTTTTGGATCAGAAAATGAGCAACTCTGTGAGAAATTTGCAAGTTTAATGAAAAGCAAATTTCAGATGAGAATGATAGGAGAACTAAGTTACTTTCTCGGTTTACAAGTAAGACAGATGGACAGTGGGATTTTCATTCACCAAACCAAGTATACAAGGGAATTGATCAAGAAGTTTGGAATGGAAAAAAGCTGGCATTGCTACACCAATTGGAACTAACATCAGATTAGATGAAGATAAAGATGGCAAGGATGTGGATCAAACTCTCTATAGAAGAATGATTGGAAGTCTAGCTACTATACCTAACAGCAAGTAGACCTGATATATCGTTTACTGTTGGTGTATGTGCCAAATTTCAAACTAGACCTAAAAAAAAAGCCATCTTACTGTCGTCAAAAGAACCTTGAAGTATTTAAAAGATACAGAAGGAGTTTGGATATGGTATTCAAAAGAAGGAGAATTCAAACTGATATCCTACTCAGACGCAGACTATGCCGGATGTAAAGTGGACAAAAAAAGTACTTAGGCCACATGTCAGTTGTTGGGAAATACACTTGTGTTATGGTTCAGCAAGAAGCAAAACTCTATTTCGACTTGAACAACTGAAGCTTAGTATATAGCAGCTGGAAGCTGTTGTGCTCAAGTTTTATGGATCAGACAACAATTAAGAGATTATGGAATAGAAGAGGGAATGATTCCTATAATGTGTGATAATACAAGTGCAATAGCTATAACTGACAATCCAGTTTTGCACTCAAGGACGAAACACATTGATGTGAGACATCACTTCATAAGGGATCATGTGGAAAAGATAGATATTACAGTTCTCTATGTCCCGACTGAAGATCAGATGGCTGACATTTTCACCAAACCTTTGGACAAAGAAAGAATTTCCAATCTGAGAACTGAATTGGGTATAATCAAAGTCAGCTAAGTTAGTTTAAGCCTAGAGATTCGTCAAGGGGATTGATCTTTGTTATGCTGGGTGCGCTCACTTAACAGATCAGTCATTGACATCAACAATCTCAGACTGACTAACTGAAATTGAAGAATTGACGGAACTGAATTTATTCTAGAACTGACCTCAAGCATCAGTTTACCCAGTCAAGAAATTCAAATGGTTGAAAGGATAAAACCGACAGCGGTTATATCCTATTTAATTACCGCCATTTATGTCAGAACCTGTTGCGTGTACACCCCCACTTTTGTCAGAACAGTACATGCATCGGTTACACAAACCATCATGGAATTTGAAATGTTGGTACAAAATCCTCAGAATATCGTGTATCAGTCCACGAACCATCAGTACACCCACTATATATCCAACCTCTTGCACATCCTCACTCACCAAAAAGAAAAATTCGAACTTTGTCTCTCACAAAAATCAAAATTTATCTTTCTCATAATCACTTATTTTTTAGAAAAATTCGTAATGGCAGCCTCCAAGAAATCACAAGAAGAAAGGCTCATTATTGAATTGGATACTCTATCTTTTGAAGAGTATGAAGCACTCTGCAACTACACCCTGTTAGCAATCCTTATGTGCGAGAAGATACAGCATCAGCCAGGATTAAGAGACATCCTGGAAGTGAAATTCAACGATGATCGTGATGTAGAAGGGATTTTACAGTATGAAAACATGAGAGTGAAAAGGAAATCCCTAATTACAAAAGTTCGAGGAGAAAGGATTATTTTCAATGAAGAAGTCATCAAGATGCTATTCGATTTCAAGGAACCACTTGTGAAATCAATAGATTTGAGTTGTTTACCACTCAAAAGAGATGCCTTTCTCAGACAAATTTCTTTGACAAAAGAACCAGCAGCTATTGACTCACATGTCAACGACCTCAA
This sequence comes from Gentiana macrophylla, assembly GCA_026214975.1. Classification (NCBI taxonomy): domain Eukaryota; kingdom Viridiplantae; phylum Streptophyta; class Magnoliopsida; order Gentianales; family Gentianaceae; genus Gentiana; species Gentiana macrophylla. The sequence continues at coordinate 22,857,180 of CM047809.1, read as the reverse complement.
ACCGGAGTTTGGCCTCCTCAGCAAATGGCTCTGTAGGCATGTCATGGGTAGATACAAAGGAATTTCCAGATTATCTAAAGACAGCATTTACCTGATGAACATCATCTGGGATGAACTTGAGTTCAATTGGGCAGGTTATGTGTTTAATCAGATAAAACAACAACACTTAGATGGACTGGAAAGTGTTCAAGAGCTCAAGTGAAGGAAGAGAACTCATTGATGAGACTTCGATGAAAAAAGACACTCAGTGGAGTTATTCAACATTATTTAGAAAGACTCTGTTACGAACATTTTATTATGTTTTGATGATGGCCATACTAGCTGTTATAGCAAGCCTGAAATAAGTTAGAATTCTCTGTATAAGTCTTTACTTAGAGTCCGACATGTTGTATAAGTTGAGTCAGACAAGTATTGTATTGTACTAGTTGGTAGGACGGCAAAGTGAAAACAGACATTCGGCAGAGTGAAGCCAGCCAAGCACCAGCAGAGATACATAGAAGGGATTATGATCGACTTATAATCAAGGAAGTCGTGATGACCTTGGATAAGTCTAAGTTATGTTTCAAGTGATAAAACTCAATATTCCAATATGGTGTACACCGATCCCTCCCAAATCAAGGATCGGTGAAGTATAAAGATTCTCCGAAACTAAAGCAAAGAAGAAAGCATTGAATCAATTTGAGTACACCGATATCGGCAAAGAGAAAACAAAGCGGCGAAGAAAGAACTAACGGCTAAGTCGGAAGGCTCACTCCACCGTTCTACTGACGGTGAAGAGACACTTACAAGATCGATTTAATATACATTGAAGATTCAAAGCAGATCATGCATTAAATGTACAATCATTGAAGGATCAATCAAGGACGGATTTTCCGCTATACATTTGAAAGAAGAATCCGATCAACAAATCAGGAGAATACAATTAAGGGGAATCAAGGATAAAATCAAGGATTATTCCCTCATTAATATAGCCAACGGACGGAATTTCAAAATCAAGGCTATTCAAGGCTATAAATAGAAGGCATTGACAGAAAAAGAATAGAACGATTGAAAAAAAAAGAAAAGCAGAAACTCTGTCAATTAGAAAAGCCTTTCTCCGAACTTACAAGGATACATCTAGTGATCAACTCAAACATCGTAACTACAAAGTCATATTCGTAATTGAGATTGATCAAGCAAGTGCGTGAATCACATTCACATCAAACCGAAGCAAATCGAATCGGAGGCAATCGAGAAGGAGTTGAAACTGTGATAGTTTGTTGAAGGATTTTGATCTCGCGAGCAAGAAAAGGAAAGATTGAATCATCAAGCCGCATTGCGATCAAGGAGTGATAGTCTTGTAGATTGTGAAGCTTGGGAAGCCAAGGACAATCACACTGTTGTATCTGTGGAAAACAATAGTGAATTCCTCCGATCATCACAGGAGAAGAGTGGATTAAGGGATTACACCACCCTGAACCACTATAAGCCTTGTGTCAATTTAATTTCGCAATTTACTTTACAAAGACTTATTTAATTTGTCTACATCATAACACATATCCGTGATTGTCTAAACTGATTTGAAAACAACATAGTAAGAATGGACTTATCCATTTGCTCAAAAGCTTTTAAAACACAAGAAAAGTTTTTGAAACTCCACTATAGTCATTCACCCCCTCTGACTATAGTTTCACCCTTCTCTGGGACCAACAATTGGTATCGGAGCAGTGTTCCTAGTATCGTAACACATTCGGATCTAATTTACGGTAACAAGGAGATCACATATTTTCAAAGTAGTTTTCAAATCTGAAGTTTTTCATTCACTGCCATTTTTATCTTCAAATTGCACTGATGGATTCCTCAAACTTCTTGTCAAAAGTACCTGTTTTCAATGTTAATAATTTTGATGAATATAAAATAAGAATGTTATCTCATCTTGCAGCAACTCATGAGGAGATGCTGGATGTAATCAATGACGGCCCAATCATGATCACTACTGTGGTAGGCACAGGAGCAGATCAAGGAAAGGAGATAGACAAACCCAAGAAAGATTGGACCAAAGATGACAGGAGAAGAGCAAACCTAGACTTTGTAGCAAAAGATATGATCTTAAAGACTCTAGACAGCAACATGTTCATGAGAATCAAAGACTGCAAAACAGCAAAGGAGATGTGGGACAAACTATCATTGATAAATGAAGGATCTGAAGCAGTAAAAGAAAACAAATTATCTGTTGCAAAACAGAAATTTGAGAACTTTAAAATGAAGACTGGTGAATCCATTGATCAAATGGACAACAGATTCTCAAGCATCATCAGTGAACTGCAATGTACTCGGACACACATATCCACAAAAAGAAGTATGCTTGAAGATCACGAGAGGACTACCGAAAGTTGGAAGATCATAACATCGAGAATCGGAGGAACAACAAATCTTGCAAGCACCGACACTCGACATCGATGTCCCAATTGAAAGCTCATGAATTCGAATCGAACGGTGAAGATGGTGGTCCGCAGAGACACACAAAATTATCGCATTACATTTGCACCCAAAGAAAGTAACTTTGCCGAATGCATCAAACAAAGAGACACAAGAACTAAAAGAACAGTAGCTTTATTAGTTAAACGCGTTTTGTGAGTTTAAAAAGAAGCCATTCAAGGGAAATTCAACATCAAACAAAAAGTCAAGCTCAAACAGAGACATGAAGAAGAAAGATGATGAATACAGATGCTTCAACTGCAATAAGAGAGGTCACTTCAAGGTCGATTGTCTGAAGAAAATGACAAAGATGATGAAAAGAAGAAATTCAAAGCATCTAAAAAAGAAAGGGCAAGAAGGCACTTAAGGCGTAATCCAAAGAGTGAAAAGCATGAAGAATCATCGATAATGACTCGGATGATAGTGATGAAGAAGGCACACTCGAGAAAATGAAAAGGCATGCCTATGCCTCATGACCAAAGAATTGGATGAAGACAAAAGTGATAGTTCGAGACATCGAGGAAACAAGCCTATGTTTAATGGCTAAAGAATCGAGATGAAAGCGAGGTAACATCTAGTTCTGTTCTTCATCTAATGCATTCACATCTAGCACTTTGCACAATCCTCTAGTCTTCCATTAGATACAATGAGACCTAGTCCAAAATCTCATGACTAAATTTGATGAAATTGAAAAGAATCATGAAATTTTGGAAAAGGAATGCAAGGATCTAAGAAAAGAGAATAAGAGGTTAAAGAAAGAACTGGATAAAACAAGAGCTGAATTAACTAGTAAGGAGACCTACTTAAATGATCAACAAAAAGCAGATGACCATACATCCTGTTACCAACAGATCGATTAAGAAGAACTCCTCACCAAGAAAGGTAATCATTGCACCACTAAAAGCACCAAAGATACAAACCCTCAAAAGGTTTGGATCGAGATCCAGTCTTGGCTATAATGATCGAGGATGAATCTAGGGATAATAGTCAACACAATTCTAAATTGAGGACCACTAATGGACCAAAATTTAGAAAGGGATGCACCATGTCTCCAACAGATCATCATGTTCCAGTGAAGTCAAAATCCACTCGTAGTGAAAACAAACAGACTAAATCCTCATTCCAATCATACAAAAAAACAACAACCATCCGAAAGGTAAAGCGGACTTTTTCCCTCGAGAGGATGATTGGAATGTCACACCTCCAAAATACAAGAGGAAACCATTCCACAAAATGCATCATGTGATTAAGAAAAATCAATCTAGCTATGTTCCTAGACACATGAAGCAAGAAAGGTTTCTATTGCATATTGGAAAGTGAAGAAGGATATAAATGCACCAAAAGGTGGGAAAAAGTATCGAGAATACCTTTCAGTAGAAATACTAGAAGCTATTCTCGCCATGCCTTATACATATGAAGTTGATGACTTCAATTATCCAAAGAGAAGACCTTTTGGATACATACTTGGTATGGGAGGCATGACTGCTAACAAATATGGACCCAAACAGTGTTGGGTACCCAAACTTAATTAATCTGTTTTGTAGGATGTCTGGTACATAGACAGTGGATGTTCCAGACACATGACAGGAAACAAGAAATGGATCACTGATTTTAAAGCTTTTGATGGACCCAAAGTCACATTTGGAGGAAATGAAAACCCTGGCAAGATTAAGGGGGAAGGCACAATACTCAAAAACAATCTAAAGATTCAAAATGTGGCATATGTCAAGGGACTTAACTTCAATCTGATGAGCATCAGTCAATTCTGTGACAAAGGCTACAATGTGCACTTCAACAAAGAAGGATGCAAAGTGATTCACAGTCAAACAAACACAGTGGTTCTTGCAGGTAGAAGACAAGACAACATGTATGTGGTGGACTGGAGAACAGCCAAGGCAGAAACATGTCTACTTGTCAAGAATAAACAATCAACAAGCTGGATTTGGCACAGAAGATTAAATCACCTGAATTTCAAGACCATCAACAAACTATCAAGGAGCAAGTTAGTTGAAGGCCTGCCAGAGATCTCATTCAAGAAAGAGAGTCTATGTGATGCTTGTCAGAAAGGAAAACAAATAAAAAGCTCATTCAAATCAAAGCCTCATCAATCTACAACAAGAGTTCTACATCTCTCTTGCATGGACTGTTTGGACCACCACTCCGAGTAAGTGTAAGTGGTAAGAAATATACTCTTGTAGTGGTGGATGACTTCTCAAAATACACTGGACCATCTTCATGAACAAGAAGAAAGAAACACTCAAGAAGCTACCGGACTTCGAGAAGACTCGAGAATGAAAAAGAGCTAAAAATTATCAAAATCAGATCAGATAGAGGCACTGAATTTCTAAATGAAATTATCAGAACCTATTGTGAAGAAAATGGAGTACTACATCAACTATCTCTGCAAAGGGAACTCCACAACAAAATGGTGTAGCGAGAGAAGAAAAGCAGAACTCTTAAAGAAGCGATCGAACAATGATTGTCAAGCATGCTTGCCAAAGAGATTTTGGGTCAAGCAAAGCAAACACAAAGATGCCATACACAAAGCAGATCAATCATCAACAAACATCATGGAAAAACTCCATATGAATTATGGAATGGTAGAAAACCCAATATCTCATATTTTCATATGTTTGGATCAAAATGCTTTGTCTTGAACAGAATAATGCATACCTTTGATGAGAAGGTCGATGAAGCAATCTTCATGGGATACTCAGACACCGACAAAGCATTGAGTACTAAATAAAAGAACATTGGTGATTGAAGAATCAATACTTGTGGTTTTGATGAACCATATACAAATGGTGAAGATCTTCAAGACCAAGAAGAGAAAGCTGCACAGAGGCAAATCTATACAAGTGCAACCATACCAGCTACTATCCTGAATCATCTTTTTGAAAATCAAGAGGAGCCACATATCAATACAACAGAGAAGCACTGAATTGAAGTTCATGCTCAGCATGAAGGTATGGAAGCACCAAGTGAAGATCAACTTCAACCAGACCTAAATTGGCTTAGAGACCATCCTGAAGAACAAGTCATTGGAGATATTCACACCGGAGTCAGAACAAGAAGACAACTGGAGCACATGCTAACTTGCTTTCTATCACAAGTGGAACCTAAGACCATAGATGATGCAATCCAAGATGCAGATTGGATCACGACCATGCAAGAAGAACTAAATGAATTTGAAAGAAATGAAGTCCGGGAACTTGTTGTGAGAGACTGAAATGGCCAACATCATTGGTGCAAAATGGGTATTCAGGAACAAGATGGATGAGCAAGGAACTGTTGTCGTAAAACAAAGCAAGGCTAGTTGCAAAAGGATATTCCCAAGTTTGAAGGAATAGATTATGATGAAACCTTTGCTCCAAAGAGCAAGATTGGAAGCAATAAGACTTTTCTAGCATTTCTTCGCACACAATGACTTCAAAGTCTATCAAATGGATGTCAAAAGTGCATTCCTAAACGGACTTTTGGAAGAAGAAGTTTATGTAGAACAACCTCCTGGATTTCAAATCAAAGGAAAAGAAGACAAAGTATACAAACTCAAGAAGGCCCTCTATGGCCTCAAACAGCACTAGAGCCTGGTATGAAACACTTGTCACAATTTCTCGATCAAGAATGGATTCAACAAAGGAACTATAGACAAGACTCTATTTAAACTAGAGGAAGGGGCAAGCACATTGCTAGTGCAAATCTATGTTGATGACATAATCTTTGGATCGAGAAGATGAAAAGTTGTGTGAGAAATTTGCAAACCTAATGAAGAGCAAATTTTGAGATGAGCATTATGGGAGAATTAAACTACTTCCTTGGCCTTCAAGTAAAGCAAATGAAGGATGGCATTTTCATTAGTCAAGCAAAATATACAAGAGATTTGATACACAAGTATGGGATGGACACAAATGGCACAATGAGACACACCAATGTGTGCGAGTCATACTTGGAAAAGATGAAGGAGGAAAAGATGTTGATCGAGAAAATGTATAGAGGAATTATTGGATCATTATTATACTTAAGCGCAAGGCACCGATATTGCATTTGCGGTAGGAGTGTGTGCTAGATTTCAAGCTCAACCAAAAGAATCACATCTTCTAGCAAACTAAAAGGATAATCAAATACTTGAAACACACCATCAATGTTGGCATTTGGTACCCAAAAGATGGAGGATTTACACCGATATCATATTCGGACTCGACTATCTCTGGATGCAAAATAGATAGAAAAAGCACCTCTGGAACATGCCAAATGCTAGGAACCGACTAGTCTCATGGTTCAAAGAAAAAGCAAAACTCTATATCTACATCAACGGTCAAGGTAATATATAGCGGCGAGGTAGTTGTTGTGCACAAGTACTTGTGGATAAGACAATGACTAAGGGACTATGGAGTCGAAGAGAAAACAATCCCAATCATGTGTGACAACACAAGTGCAATATCTATTACGTAAAATCCGAGATTGCATTCAAGAACAAAGCACATTGATGTAAGACATCATTTTATCGAGACCATGTTGAAAAGGAGATGTCATCCTAAAATACATATCCATCAAGACCAACTGGTGACATCTTCACTAAACCACTCGGTTATGAAAGATTTAGTTTGTTGAGAAGCCCGAGTTAGGGATGATTGAAATTGACTAAGTATCAACGAGCGGCTAACCGGAGTAATCGGCTAAGTGACTTCATCAACTCGGTACAACCTTTGCCGTACAGGAGATGTAGCAGGTAAGGCAATCGTATGGTAGCAGAGGTAACTTAAGCGATTGTTAGGAGCAGTTCAATGAAGCAACTCGATGAAGAACTCATTGGACCGGTTAAGTGACCAGCGAAGGCACTTCACCGAAATAAAGACTTGGACAAATTCAAAGTGTGAACAAAATCAATTCTAAATACACGTGGAGAATAAGGAAATTATGGAGGATTATTCAGTACACACGTGGCGATCACGTTATGATCATGGAGGTAATTATATTTTTTTTAATTATAAACTCCACGATTTCCGGGCTCTATCATTACTTGCCTCAAACCACTCCCCCTCTACACTCGAATATCGCGTTTTTCATACACAAAATCACGCCATTATGTCACTAAATCCTTCCATATTCAAACCACGTTCACACTATCCAAATCACACTATATAAACTAGACTTAGAGATTTTCAGAGATCCTTACGCTCTCTTGCAAATTACAACCCTACTCTTGTTTATCTCTATTGCAAACTCAAGTTCATTTTCAAACTCCTCTCCCTCTCAAAAATGGCATCATCTTCCTCAATCACTCAAGCTGGGTACGAAAAATCGATTGCCACTGGGTCATTCTTCCAAGCAGAACACTACCTGAAACTGTGTGGAAATGATGAGCATGCCAAAAGGTTGGCAGCAGGCTGCGAAAAACTAAAATTATCCACCTTCCTCAATCCTCCAATAAGCGAAGTGTGTTATGAAAGTCGATCTCCTTCGAAATCGCACAATACGTGCTGGGGGCCCTCATGAAGAAGGTGACAAGTTCAAGAAGACAAGATTGTTGCATCCATAAATGGAAAAGACGTGGTGATTACAAAGAAAGGTAATTGAAAACATCTCAAACTTTCAAATAAGGGTCAAGCAAAAGTGACATTGATACCACAGGACTTAGATGAATTCTGGGCAATCATTGCCAAAACGGCAAACCCAGGATCCACAAAAGTAAATTGTCTCAGATCTGAGTTGAAAGCAGCCATTTAATGAGTTTAGTGCCCTAATTGGCAAAACCATTGAAGGAAAGTTGGGAGCAAATCATGCCATGACAGAAATTAGAATGAGGTTAATGGGAATCATCTATAACAAGCTACGATTTAATTGGGCAAAATACTTCTTTTTGAGAATTAAAGAGCAAATCCAAGGTGAAGTAAAAGAAAAGCGAAAAGGGATAAAAGAGGAAAGAGACACTGAAAGGACAATTGCGGGTAAAAAAGTCATATGGGATACTGGTGCACTATCTCATTTGCAATGTCTCAAAGTCCCTCTCAGACAACTCCACAGACTACATGAATCCAAAGTCATGTTTACTTATGTCAAACCACAAAAGAAGGCAGGAGAAGGAAAGAGGAAGAAATCATCACACAACACCACAAGTCAAAGAAAGAAACAAAGGTCAGGCGAAGTCTGGAAAAGACAGACTTTGGAAAATTAATTGATGAAGAAGAAGCAGAAGAGGATTTTGACAATGAGGAAGCACAGCTAGTAGAAGAAAGTGCTAGTGAGGATGAACAAAGATCCAAATGAAGAAAACACTGAGAAGATGAGGAATCTCAGAAGAAGTCTGTACAATTGTCTCAGAAACGAAATAGATGACCGAATTGCGAATATCTTGAATGGAAGGAAGGCGATTCGCACAACAACTTCAAGACACGCACCACATGCTTCATGAAGAAGCTTGGTTATTTGATTTTCCGGGAATCACAACACTTGTAGGAGTACTTGATGAATCACCACTATGGGAATTGGTTGATGCAGCCAAGGCAAAGATGCTCAGCACTCTCGGGAGAGCAGGATGATGACTCAGACGGTGGTGATGATGATCATGATGATGATGATGATAATGATCATGATTGTAATGACAATAATGATGGTGATTTAGGTAAAGACAGAGAAGAGGATGCTCCTGCACCAGATGCAATTGATGACACTACTCTTCTCCGTACATTTTTGAAACCACAAGCCTCCGGCAAGTATTCAACTCCAAAGAAAGACAATCCACTCAACCGCATTGCCTGTCAATGTTCCAAATAACAAAGACAAACATTGTGGACACTGGTTCAGCTGCTGCCACTCCAGTCAAGACAACCCCCGGCATAGAGATAGGGGAACAGCAGCTCAAGCCACACCAGTGTACTCATCTACCCAAATACTTGAAGATCTAGATGTAAATGCAGATGTCACTCAACATCAAGACAAGGGCCAGCAAACAGATCCAGAACCAGCTGAAACAAGGCACAAACTCTCTCAGCTGAACACTGGCATTACAAATGAAACTTTTGAGAAAGCGGCAGACTTGCTGGCTGAAGAATTGGAACAGCAAGCAATGTATCTCAGATCCATGACTTGAGCGTTTAATGACAAAAGCTCCTCCATTGAAAACAAGTTTCAAGCCATTGCCGAGTACATTGATGCACAAAACATTGTGGTTCAACAACAGGAAGTCGATGAAGCGCCTTAACATCAATATCACCAATGATCTTTGCACGCCGCCGGGCAACTCATTTCCTAAGAAAACGAATCAACGCGGCGTAGCTTTTGGCACAAGACTTAGGAGTGTCAATGATAAATTGAATGATCATAACAATAGATTCACCTCTATTGAATCAAAACTTGACTCTCTGATTGGAACGGCAGAGGCCACCAATAGCATCCTACTACAAAGAAAGGGATGATGTTTTGCAAAAAAGGGGAAAATCTGGATAAGCTCAAGGATCAACTTTCAAACCCCTAATTTCACTTTGAAGAACAATTGAGAGCAAGAGACAGAGAAATAAGGATCGAAATGAAGCGTAAGAGCAACAAAGAAGGATCAGAGAAGAAAGAGAAAAAGCCTCAAAGGAAACCTCGCATTGGATTTCTCATCCTATTCAACGAAGAGATGATGATAGAGACAGTCCGGCAGACGGCAAAGGCACGGATCCACCCAAAGAAAGAGGATCTCGCTACCAACACAGACTCGGCACCAGAGGAAATACTACAGAGCAAAAAGCAGAGCTCCAAATATACTAGTGAGCACAGAACTTACACTGGTCACCAAAGCAAAGCAGAATATGATGCAGATGTCTTGGACCATGTAAGAGAATTTTTAGATCACAGAAGGACTTTATCCCCACCTCTCACAAGATGAAGCTTGGGTGATTGGCTAAACTATCAGGATGAAAGGATGAGAACCGATATGGACAAACTCTACAATGAAGTCAAAAGAGAATTTGCACTTCTCAAACGGACCAACAACAAACCAAGTTCAATTTATACCACTATCGCAAAGGACCGTAAGACTTGCCACCAAGACAACAAGAAGATTTCAAATACATGGCAAGATTCTTCAATCCCATGGGAGATTGGAAAACAGAACAGTGGGGTCTCTACAAAAGTCTCAAATTTGCAGACTCACACGTTGTCGAGGCTAGTGGAAAGACTTGAAAAATATTTTGGAGAACCTAAGGCCAATGAAACCATGCCACGATTTCAATAGACTTTTTGCCAAAAGAGTTTTTCAGGGTGTATCCGAATACACAGATTTGGCTTTATCGGAAGTGGAAGTTTCGAAATTGATTGGAAAGACATTGAACAGTTCGGACTACAAAGTTCAAAAGGTACAAGGCTGAATTAAGCAAAATGTAGTTTGTATGATTGAATAAATTCTTTGGATCTCATTGCCCCATGGTGGATGAATAAAATTGTTGAAATTTTGTTCGTTGGTTATTATGAATTTTTGATTACTTATAATCAAGGCTTATGAGGGTTATGGCATCATCAAAAAGTGGGGAAATTGTTAGAACATTTTATTATGTTTTGATGATGGCCATACTAGTTTGTTATAGCAAGCCTGAAATAAGTTAGAAATTCTCTGTATAAGTCTTTACTTAAAGTCCGACATGTTGTATAAGTTGAGTCGAGACAAGTATTGTACTAGTTGGTAGGACGGCAAAGTGAAAGCAGACATTCGGCAGAGTGAAGCCACCAAGCACCAAAGCAGAGATACATAGAAGGGATTATGATCGACTTATAATCAAGAAGTCTGTGATGACCTTGGATAAGTCTAAGTTATGTTTCAAGTGATAAAACTCAATATTCCAATATGGTGTACACCGATCCCACCCAAATCAAGGATCGGTGAAGTATAAAGATTCTCCCCGAAACTAAAGCAAAGAAGAAAAGCAGTGAATCGGCCGAGTACACCATTTCGCCGGCAAAGAGAAAATAAAACGGCGAAGAAAGAACTAACGGCTAAGTCGGAAGGCTCACTCCACCGTTCTACAGACGGTGAAGAGACACTTACAAGATCGATTTAATATACATTGAAGATTCAAAGCAAATCATGCATTAAATGCACAATCATTGAAGGATCAATCAAGGACGGATTTTTCCGCTATACATTTGAAAGAAGAATCCGATCATCGAAATCAAGGAGAATACAATTAATGGGGAATCAAGGATAAAATCAAGGATTATTCCTCATTAATATAGCCAACGGACGGAATTTCAAAATCAAGGCTATTCAAGGCTATAAATAGAAGGCATTGTGAGTAAAAGAATAGAAACGATTGAAAAGAAAGAAAAGCGAAACTCACAATTAGAAAAGCCTTCTCTCCGAACTTACAAGGATACATCTAGTGATCAACTCAAACATCGTAACTACAAAGTCATATTCGTAATTGAGATTGATCAAGCAAGCGCGTGAATCACACACTACAAGAAATTTGGTTTTTAACGACGGAAAATTGGTCATTAAAAGTCAATATCCCCGTCATTGAAAATGTTTAATGACGGAATTTGCCCGTCATGGCCCGTCACTATTATTGCCTTCCTAGCTAAAAGTAAATAATGATCAGATAGTGTCCTCGTCATTATTGTGGTTAGATAATTAATGATGATATTATACTCTCACTAAAAGTTCATATTAATGAAGATAATTTTCATCATTGTTGCTTCCATCTCCCTCATTAAAAATAATAATACTTACAAGTATACCCCATCATTAGAATATTAATATTCCTGTCACCATAAGTCTTCGCATCGCCAATATTTAATTGTCATTATTAATTATACCGTCATTAAAAGTTAATTTAATAATGATAAACTTATCATCATTATTAATTATTAAAAGCACTACAATGAGTTTGCATTAATTGTTAATTACGATTATTGAATTACATCTATTTAAAAACACAAATATTGATACGTAAACATTAAATGCAATGTAGATTTTATTGAAATAAACATTAACATTATGTTTTGAAACATCGAATCATCTAAGCAAGACGAGTTCAACCTCAACAGAACAAACTAAATCAAATGTAATACTAAATGACAAAGTTATTTTAAAACACGTACACAACTCAAACACCAAAATATATATAGCATCATCCCATTTAACGAACTTGAAACTACGAGGTGAACTAGAATGATGCGGGTTCTTCATGCTTATGCAACAATCAACATTATCAAGATCTTCAATCTTGTAATTTAGATAGTTGTGAATGATCCAAATGTTCGAAGATGGTATGAAACGAATTCAACATCCCTCGCAAAAATGTTATCGAATGTGTAAGATGACATTTCTTGAAAAATTAACTTAACTTATAAAAACGATGCTTATGACTTAATGCAATAACGAGACACATTAAAAAAAAATGAAAAAGCGAGACTAAACTAAATCAAGGCTCAAAGCAGACATAGAAACTCAATATCGACGCACAAAGCAGATGCTCATATCATAGAACTTATGATTAATATTTTATTCTTCATTTGATGGAGTTTATCCTCAAACTCAATTATATAAGTGTCTTTAGAATCATTCAAACATTTTCAATTCATTCCTCCACCATACCCAAAGACATGATACGACATTGTGCTCCAAAGCACTTTTCATACTACCATGTCATCTCCGCTTGATAAGAAATTGTGCGTATGATGTACATATGAATTAAACTAAAGAGAATATCAACAAGACTTACTAAGTTATATAACAAACAAGTGACATCCTGGATTTGCTACTCTTAAATAGACATTTAAAACCTACATTAGATGTACTTATAAACAACGTTTCTCCTTGAATGTGTAAGCTTTTAGGTGAGTTGCTAATTATATGGTATCGAGAGCACAATGTCGGAAATACCCTCATCCGATACATGGTTATCCGGGAAAGATAAGATAGGCAAAAAAAACTAAAAAGGTAATTTTAGATAGGAGTAAATTAAATGGAATTTGAAGCACCTCGAGTAATGATAGGAAAGCTTGCTATTAGAACACGATCTGCTCTAGAATTTTTAAATCAATGTAGGAGGAATACTTTAAGCAATAGATAATTTAGTAACACAACCAAGTAGAAAAACTAAAGTTTTATCTCAAGTATCTAGCCCTACAATTGAAATTGCTCAAGTTATATTAATAGATGAGAAAATATTTTTTCCCCTTCCATAGTATATATTTTTACCCTCTCTTAGATCATAACGTAAACCATCGAATAGGTCTTGCAGCCCCTACCCTCTAAGGATCAAGTGCAGAGCATCACAGCTAGCATTCTCGAGCTAACTTTGTTGTAGCAAAAATCAGCAAGTCGAAACATAGATTTCAAACAGACTCCTATGAAGATTTATCTAACCTACCAATGCCAAATAACATTTGAAAATATGATTCAAGAATAAGAATTGTGAAAGAGAACTCATACTTGCGTTGAAGGGCTATGAACAATTTGCACCCATGTCATCTTCTTGTGTGGCACAAAATCATTGCCGAGGAGAGCATAACCGCCACTAGAATCAACAACAAGGCGGTGTGTTACTACGTTCTTTATGTTACTCAAGGTAGCCAACCGTGAAGCTATGCCGATTTTACCCCTCGCCAAGTCCAAGTATCCCATCCGTGTTTGCAATTGAATTTTGAAGCAAGCCTTGTTGATCATATGCACATCCGAAGGCGTGATTATTAATTAATTATGTCTACAATTACAGAAGACAAAGTTTAGAGATGTAAGAATTTCACCTAAAAATGAAATTTTGTCTAAGCAAAGTGATCCAATAGAACTAATCATTGAAAACCATCCTTTGCAAGAACGCTTAAAGATTAAGCGTGATCAGCGTATTCAATCTCATAATCACATTGAGCATAAGTTTCACACTTTTTACTTGAGGCATTTGAACTTCAATGCAAAGCAAGATACCTTTGAATTAATGATATTTCATTCACAAGGCTTGTAAAACGGGTGTGGCCCCTTGCACAACCTCATCATTATTAGACTCGAACAATTTCACCAAAACAGAACTTACCAGGGTAGTAATTTGGTGCGCGCCACAAAACAACAAAAAGTTCAAGTTAAATAAAGGAGGTTTCAGATTATCTCAAGTTAAACTCACAAGTGCCCCAAGGATCACCTTCGTGCAACTTGTGTATGAGCTTCACACTAGATCCAAGTCAAGTCACTCCCGTGATCTACGTCCGAGAACAAAAGGCCTTGGAGGATTTCCCAAAAGCATATAGATGTATATAACCTAAAAAAAGTTCAGATATATGGTCAATCTCTATAAATAAAGGCAAGAGCTTCAATTTATGTCGGTCCTCAGATCTACAATATAATATCTCTAAACATATGGGACCAAACAAGTATGGTTCTTATGGAATGATTATGATATTGATATGACAAGAGAATTACAGTCCCAAGTGTTAATTAACAAATGCAAAAGTACAATCCAAGGTTGAATTATAAAAATGAATCAAAGCAGAGTTGTTTTGACTAGTTGATGTTGAAAATATCTTGACCCAACAAACTGAATATCTAAAAGACGACATTCTAAAAATCTTGAAAAGCTTTCCTCCAAAATAAGCATCTTATGGCCCTAAAACAATCCCAACAAACATAATAGACATGGACAAGATACATTGCATACTAAGTTGTAAATGCAAGTTCGCACTTTAACCAAAATCGACCTTAATATCGATTCGGTGAGAAGTAAAAGCGAGGTCAAACGGGCTTTTAAACTCGATGCAAAAACACCCAACTAACGGGACAACAAGCCCGACAAAATCTGAGCAAAACAGACGCAGATCAAAGTCAAAACAAGCGAAAGAAACTTGAAAACTAAGCCTAAACTAAGTGAAAACATACGTAAAGTTGCCCAAAACCCCAGCAGAATGAGGTTGAACTCGATGCATAATCCAGACTTTACAAAATCCAGATCTTGTTGATAGCCTAATCGCATGTTAAAATAGGTACACAGCTTTTCACAGAACATGTACCTTCTTTAACAGCAGACAACACGACTCAGTTGAACAAAGACAACTTGCAACCTGGACTTTTAATAGAACAACTTTTATAATTTAAAGTACAATGACGGCAACAATTGTAAGACTTCATGAAAATGATGATGCATACCCTAAGAAAACACAAGTGGATAATACTACTTATACAAGTCAACATTTGGTTATTACAAGTCAACTTTTTTTTCTACGAGGACAACTTTTATAATTCACTGAACAACAACAACAACAACAACAATTCCAAACACTTCAAAAAAATAATAACACCAACTCTTACAAAACACAATGAAAAATAATATTTATACCACTTGAAAACTTAACATAAAACTAGATACAATCCAAGCTTCAAACAACCACATTAAAATGCAAGCTTGACAACTAATCATGATCCTAAACAAGACTTAAGCGACGCCAAACAAGGGTAATTACCACATAAAATGACTCTGCTTTTTGCATTCATTAGTGCCTAAATCATGAAATCAAACCTAATTGTTGCTTTACCACCTCTACACATTACGTCGATCGATTATGTTTAGTTATTTTGTAAAAAAATCCATTTTTAAAGCATTTTCTATACCAGAAAACCATCCGGTCCAAAAACAAATTTTTCTAAATTGTGAACATGAGCTAATATACACCTTCTAATGAAAAGTGGAATGAAGCGATTCATCCAAATGAAGTTTGTTTGTGTGCGTGTGTAAGTGTAATATCATGGTATCTATAGTACTAGCTTGAAGAATCCTACATACTATTAGTCTTCTAAAAAAGAAGAAAAAATGATTTTTCTTAAATCTTCATACATAACTATAGTGATTTATAGTCTAAATTTAGCAATTATACCGATTGTCAAATTAACCCAATAGTCAAAATGTGTATGCATAAACCAGTTCAAACACTAAGAATTTTCTTAATAAAGCATCACTAGACATATATAGAGGCATGTCATCCTCTCCTCCCTCCAATACAATGTAGTCACCATTCATGAAAACACAATTCCAAATGACCAAAACATAAGCCTAACACGTTCAAGTACTAGTTAGCTTTTGGTATGCACTAAACAATCTAATCAAAGAGTATCCTTGTGTCAACCAATCTTAGGACAACAACAGTAATAATAACATACAAGCCTTATGCACCGATTATGGTAACATCTTTTTACCAAGTACTATCGTACTACAATCAAGACATTTAGCTTATTCTGTTTTTGTTGGAAAACCGAACACCAAAGAATCGCTATGGCAAGGAACAAACATAGAACTAAGTTGTATGAAAAACAAAAATAACATAAAAACTAAATATTGAGTAAAAGCATCCTATCTTTTATCAAGGAAAAGCATCCTACCTCATGTATGTATGTTAATCTCAGGTGGAAGAGCCATTCATACCAATTAAAAGCAACATAAAATTCCATTATTTTTGTGGGATTTCAAAATTTGTCTCATTTGACATCCATTAGTCAATGGACTTAATCAAAACTCTAGTGAATTATGACTTTCGTTTAATTAGTCAACAATTTAGCATATCAAATCCCACATGTTTAGAGTCTTCTATAGATTTAATTTCAACTTTATTTTGTGGCCTACCGGGTAAAAAAAAAAAGCATAATTTCGAATTAACCAAGACTTAGGCTCTGCTAAAACAACTATTTGTAATATTTAAATCAGTAAATATAACTATAAACTAGCATCATACCGCGAACTTCAACCATTTTTATAATCCTAAAATAACATTAAATATAATATGTTTTCGTCCCCAGCCGAAAATAATCTCCTTCCCCTTTCGCTTGGTATCTCTTTTACAATAAAAATATCCAAATGATGAGTATACCTGATTACCGATAAGAACCCAAAGAAAACCGATGACATGCGCCGAACTCGCAATCGATTGTTCACCTATTCAACCCTAACAATATCGGTCCAAAAATATTGAGACGCCTACCCGAGGAAGGATGGGTATTAGGATTGAATGATTTCTGCAGTCTTTGATATATCGATGATAATCGATGATCGACCAAAAAATATTCATTTGTGAATTGGATTTCGCCAAAAAACTATTTCGCGCGCCAAGAATCGTGAAACAAAAAATTCGGGCGTAAGAAAAGGGCTAGCCGAATTAGAATTTTATTTTGGGAGCTTTGGTTAAAACGGGTCTTTGACCAAAAAAGTTTGGAAAAACGGTTTTGGTGTAAAATTCGAATTTTTTTCTTCCGTTTTAGGTGTTTTTTGAACCAAACTAAAACCCTATTTGGGAAGGGGCACCTTAGGGATTTGAGGCCTTAAGATCGTGCACATTTGTGAAAAAATGGGAGAAAATCGCATGGTCAAATGTGCTAAAGGACAAAACAACCTTTTTTCCTAATTTTTTTTCAAAAAGAGCCGTATTTACTAATTCTCCCTTTTATTTTTTAGGTAGGATATTCAAAAAGAAAAAGACTTGCCCTCAAAAAATAAAATAAAAGAAACGGACGGGTTTCTTTTTTAACCAATGAATAGTGACCGAATTAAAATTGGTCAGGAAAATTATACCTTTTAATTACACAATATTCTAACTCCCACTAAAACTATTAAAAAAATTATCTTTGATGACCGGAATCTCATCCTCTCACCAATTTCTTGTCACTATTTCTTCATATTTTTGTAGTGACATTCACATCAAACTGAAGCAACTGAATCAGAGGCAATCTGAGAAGGAGTTGAAACTGTGATAGCTGTTGAAGGATTTTGATCTCAAGGCGAGCAAAGAAAAGGAAGATCGAATCACCAAGTCGCATTGCAGTCAAGGAGTGATAGTCTTGTAGATTGTGAAGCTTGGGAAGCCAAGGACAATCACACTGTTGTATCTGTGAAAACAATAGTGAATTCCTCCGATCATCACAGGAGAAGAGTGGATTAAGGGATTACACCACCATGAACCACTATAAGCCTTGTGTCAATTTAATTTCTGCAATTTACTTTACAGCACTTATTTAATTTGTCTACATCATAACACATATCTGTGATTGTCTAAACTGGTTTGAAAACAACATAGTAAGAAGGGACTTATCCGCTGCTCAAAAGCTTTTAAAACACAAGAAAAGTTTTTGAAACTCCACTATAGTCATTCACCCCCCCTCTGACTATAGTTTCACCCTTCTCTGGGACCAACAGACTCAAGGAAGGGAATGCAGCAGAACAAACTACTGGTGCATCTACGAAAAGAATGGATACATCCACAGGAGATGTAACTATAGTTCATTCTAGGAAAGAAATCTCTAAGACTTCCCAACCTAAAGCCAAGAAGAAAACCGTGTCTCAGCAAATATTTGAACACAAAGGAATCAAACGAAAAGCTGACTCAAAGAAAGTTAAGTCAGTTGGGAAATGTTTGTTCCCAGGCACCTCAAGGCGATCAAGACTAAATCAAGGGAACAACAAATGATAAATCAAGACAACAGAAAGTCAAGATAAACCGAAATTGTTTCTTAGTTACAACAGAAGATCACAGAGAAACAAGTTTCCATTATGGATGCTGACAAGGAGCAACAGCAATTTCAGCAACCAGCTCAACATTCAGCTCATATTTTTTAAGCTGAAAGAATCATCAGGCTGATGAAAATAATGCTCAAGACCGAAGACTGTCGTGAAGCTACTCTACCAAGTGAAGAAAAGTTTTTATTGGAGAAACTTGAAGTCAGGGACCTATATGCTCTATTCCTATGGAAGAGTTTCTCACAAACCGTTTCAGAAGATTCACTGAGTTAGATCAATGAAAATCAGCCAAATCATCAACATTGGATATTCAAAAGAAGAAGGATGATGACACAGATGATGAATCAAATAAAGAAGCAGATAAGATTACAGATTTGCAGACAAATACTCAACCTCAAGCTCAAACTACGCAAACTGTTAATCTGTAAGAAGAATTTCCAGTTGGAAACCAAACAACTGACAATCAGCAAGCAGATGGAATGCTTGAAGATAAGCAATTAATGGTAATTAAGGATGATATTCAGCCTACAATCCAACAAGATGAAGAAACATATCCATCTGAGATTTTGACAAAAGAAGAATTGAGCAAAGTACATGAAAATCTGAAGATTATGCTCAACCAAAAGGAAGAATACAATGACCTTTTGTCAAGTATTTCTGGATATTTGGAATATCAGAAGAAGACGGACGTTTCAGTCCACACGAAGTTGGATATTATTCAGAAATCAAGTTCTAGCTCAGCCTCAGAAATTCTCAGTCTCAAAGAAACCCTTGAACTCACAACTACAGTAGACAGAGAAACGCATGCTCAAGCAGAATGGCATTTAAATCAGCGTATCTATGGTTTAGAACTCAGCTGAAAGAAGTACTCACTTCTCAAAAGAATATCTCAGCCAACCAAATAGCAACCCATCAGTTGGTAAATCAGTTATATGATGCCAAAAAAGAGAAGCTAAAGAAGAAAAGCTGAGACTACTTGATGAAAAGCTGAAGCTGGAAAAGGAACTAAAGAAATACAAATCAGCAGCAGATCCTTATGTGAAGATAAAAGAACTATCTGAAGAGAAGCTAATTGAAAATATATAGTCAACCTGGAGAAAGGAGAGCTACTCTTACAAAGGATTTGTGGATGAAGTTTGTCAAAGATCATAGCAATGTCAAACTCAAGTACAAAGACAAAACTTATGAAGAATCTCTTGTTTACTTCTTATCTGATCAGTATCATAATCAGAAGATGGCACAATACAAGAAGTTCAAGAAGATTGAAGAGAAATTGCAGATCAGAGACAAGACTGAACAAATGAAAGCTGATGTAACAGAATTTGAAAATTATTATAAGGATGAATCAGCATTGCCAAAGCTAGTTTTGTGAAGAAAGTGGAAACTTACAAGTCAAGTAGACTATCTCAAAACCTACTCCAAGGAAGACTCAAAGCTAGAACATACGTATCTACTTCATGATAAAGAGAAGAAATTTATCACAGTTACACAAAGAAATGCTTAGGTTCTATTTCAGTTTTATCAACTGTGTAACTATTCCATTTTTTGCAGAATTCTTAATGAAATCCAGTTTCCAGTTTTACATTGTTTTTAAATTGTATTTATCTTTAATCTTTTCTTTTAAGGAGGGTTTTGGCATCATCAAAAAGAGGGAAATTGTTGGGAATAAAATTTAGTTTTGATGATGATTCATCTTATTCAAGAACATGTTTGTTTACACCCCACTGATGAAGTGCTGAAACTAACTGTTATAGTGGAAAGCTAAAAGATGTCTAGAACTGAATGTATAGGTTTTATTCGAGTCTGATAATTGTATAGGTTACATCAGACAAGCACTGTAATAGATAGAAGTGTCGTAGAACTGAAACTGGAAATCATCTAAGAAACTGGAAATCATCTAGATAACTGGAATTGAACTTATGACTGAAGATGTACACCCAAGAACTGAAGTTCACTCAGAACCGAAGAAGGTAAGTTCGCTGAGGGACACAGACTCGGTTGGCTTACCTATAGCGAAGAAGGCCGAGGAACAAACTCGAGATTTGAAGAACCGAGGACATGCACTCGATTAAGAAAGATTGAAGAATCGAGGTTCAAACTCGATTATGAAGATTTTAAGCCGAGATCAGAAAGTTAGAATTCAGGTAAGTCTGTGATGGCCTGAACTGACTTTATGGATCTTGTAAAAGACCTAAGTATCATATGGAAAATGATATCTTAGATGATCTTTATAAGGAATTGTGTAATCTGATTGAGTCACATAAAATCAGATAATTATAGTACTGAAGTTTTGAAAAAGAGTAAAAACTCAGTTAATGCTCTAAGTCAGTTAAGTAAACTGAAAACTGACATACTTAGTATAAAACTGATCAAGAAACTCTGTCTTATAGTCAGTCATCCAACAAACTGAAAGTACATTCAAACGTTGTAAAGAAAGCAACTCTATTGGATGAAATACTGACAAATCAGAACAGTCACTAAATATAGCCATTACAAGATCGACGTTGATACAATTCGAATTCGAGTAAGATGAACGTTGGACCTCACACTATAAATAGAGGATTTTGCACCAAGGATCAACAGCAAGAATTAACAAGATTACAAGCATTTTTGTGCACAACTCTCGTTCATTCGAATTACTATCATTATCTGCGTTCAAAAGATCTTATCTAGAATTCTTCAGGTGTTCAAGCTACATCGATCTTATCCAGATTTCAACACTTTGAAGAACCACAAGCAAGAATCAATTTATTGATTCTCAGCCCAACTTTGATTCTTAATCAAAGGCTTAGACTGTGAAGCAATCCGGTCAAGGAGTCGCCAAGGACAATTGTGACATTTGCAGTCGGGTAGACTGTGTTTGTGGTGGTAGCTGGTGAAGAGGCAATAGAACCCTCTAAGGACCAGTGGCTCAAGCAGTTGAAGAGCAGCCATCACATGTTCTTTAGTTGTTCAGATAGTGACACTAGGGATTAGTCAAGGACTATCAGTTAGGACTTTTTGTAACAACGTATCTCAAAGAGTCTTGTGGAATTTTCCTCCTACATCACAGGGGAAGAGTGGACTGACATGATTACACCACCTGGAACCACTATAATTCTTGATCTACTTACTTTATGCATTTACATTATGTTATTTACTTTTATAGCATTTATATTTGTTATACAGCATACTGAAACTGATTGTTATAAGCATACACAGTTCACAAACTGACATTCACTAGAATTCAGTTTTGCATACACATCTTTTTATTGTAGAATCACAAGATCCAGATAAAGGCTAAAATATATATCCGCTGCCGGTTGACTCAGTTTTGTATAAGTCAGTTTGACTTAAACTCAGCTTTATCAGCTCAACTCCACACAAGTTAAAACTGAACTTTAAATTGTTAATCAATCTATATAAGACTCAGTTCTCAGTTAGGTTTTTGGTGACAAGTTTTATTCACCCCCCTCTAAACTTGTGTTAGCCTTCCAAGAGACCAAAGTCTGTCTTTGAGAGAACTGATCCTGGAGGAGAAAGCACATTCAACAATTATGTTGTGCTTGTCAGATGATATTATCACAGAGGTTCCTGAAGAGAACACTGCTGAAAAGTTGTGGTCCAAACTTGAGAGCCTGTATATGACTAAGTCTCTAACCAACAAGTTGTTGCTAAAACAACGTCTATTTACTTTACCGATTCATGAGGGCACTCAACTGAGGGATCATCTAGACCAGCTGAACATAATATTACTTGACCAAAGGAATATTGATGTGAAGATTAAAGATGAGGATGCAGCATTGATCCTACTTGTGTTGTTGCTTGCATCATATAAGAACTTTATGCAGTCCTTTATTGTTGGGAAGGACTCAGTATCATTGGAGGATGTAAGGTCACCACTCCAAGCACGAGAGTTACGACACAAGGCATCTAGTTCTGTAACAGATAGTCAGTTTGTTGGATTGGTAGCCAGTGGAGTCAGCAGGGGGCCAGGTAATTCTGGAAAGAAGAAATTCAAGAAGAATTCCAAGGGTCCTAAAGCTAAGGATATCTATAATTACTGCAAGGAGCAGGGACATTGGAAAAATGAATATCCAAAAGGAAGAAGAAAGCAGGTACTCGAAGAAGGTACAATTTGCTTTGGCGGTAACAAGACACCAACTCGAAGAAGATATGGCCTTAGCAGGTTTGAGTCGGTCGGGCACACTGAGATGTGTGGATTACGACACCTGGGGCATCTTATCATGTGTGTCCAAACAGGAGTGGTTTTCAACTTTTCAAAGAGGTGGATGGAGGCCATATTGCAATGGCTAACAACAAGGTCTTCAAAATAGTTGGGATTGGATCGATCCACTTAGGACATATGATGGTAAATTCGCATTAATCGAATGAGGTTAGGAATGTTCCACAAATTACCAAAATTTTGATATCACTTAGTCAACTAGACAAACAAAGGGTTCAAGTTCAGGGGTGAAGGTGAAGTGGGGAATATCTATAAGGGTTCAAGAATGATTCTGAAGGGTATCAGGCCGGGGACATTGTACATAATACAAGTGGTCTCATGTATCGAGTTCTCTTTGTTGCATCATCGATGTTCACCGACCTCAATTGACTAAGTCGTAGGATATGAGATTGGGTCATATGGGTTAAAGAGGATGCAAATTCATGTCTAAGTCCGATCTACTTATGGGCCATAAGGTCAATGAGTTGGAATTTTTGAGCACCGTGTGTTTGGGAAGCTACATAGAGCAAGTTCCCAAAAGCAATTCACATCACAAAAGGGACACTTGATTATATCCATTCTGATTGTTGGGGACCTGCAAGGGTGGAGTCACTGGGTGGTCACAGGAATTTTGTGTCTTTCATAGATGATTATTCAAGGATGGTTTGGGTAGTTATGATGAAGCACAAGAGTGAAGCATTCATGCACTTCAAGCAGTGGAAGGCTTTGGTTGAGAATCAGACTGGGAAGAAGATCAAGAGACTTAGAACTGATAATGGACTAGAATTATGTTGGTCTGAGTTTGATGAATTTTGCAAGAATGAAGGCATTGCTAGGCATCATACTGTCAGAGATACTCCACAGCAGAATGGTATTGCAGACTATTCTGTACTTAGGGTTTTTGGAAGCACTGTCTATTATCATGTCAGTGAGGGTAAATTGGAACTTAGGGCCAAAAAAGGAGTGTTTGTTGGATATGGAGATGGAGTTAAGGGGTATAGAATCTGGTCATCAGCTGAAAATAGGGTTATACTCAGCAGAAGTGTAGTCTTTGATGCAAACTCTAAGCTTAACTCACCTGTGAGGGCCACATCTAAATCTGAAATTGGATCTGAGACTGAGAAGGTTGACAAACAGGTGGAGCTTCAAGCAGAGCCTGCTGGATTAAAAGACTCAGCAAGGATAGTCAACACTCAGTAGATCCAGAACTGGATCCAAACCAGTCTGTTGAACAAGGGTCAACAGATACTCAAACAGCTGATGTTGGTCAGCATGGTATAGTTCTCAGTAGATCTAGGAGGACCAATATCAGACCTCCAAGAAGATATGGGTTTGAGGATGATATGGTTGGATATGCACTACAGGTAGCTGAAGAAGTGGATGGTTTTGAACCTAACACTTACAAGGAAGCTGTGACATGTTCTAAGGCATCCCAGTGGCTTGTTGCTATAGGAGAAGAAATAGAGTCACTTCAGAAGAATGAGACTTGGGATCTGGTCAAACAACAACATGATAGAAGGGTGGTCAGCTGCAAATGGATATTCAAGAAAAAGAAAGGAATGACATCTGCTGAGGATATCAGATATAAGGCACGTTTGGTTGCTAGAGGGTTCAGTCAGAAAGATGGGGTAGACTATGAAGAGATATTTTCTCCAGTGGTCAGACATACTTCCATCAGGGTGCTGTTAGCAATAGTGGCATATTAGAATCTTGAACGTGAGCAATTGGATGTGAAGACAGCCTTTCTACATGGAGATGTAGATAAGGAAATTTATATGACTCAGCCAGAGGGTTCCCAAGTTCCTGGCAAGGAAGGATATGTTTGCAAGCTGAAGAAGTCCTTGTATGGACTTAAGCAGGCCCCAAGACAGTGGTATAAGAAGTTTGACAGCTATTTGATTCAGCAGGGTTATAGCAGGAGTCCATATGATTGCTATGTGTATCACAACAATTTGAAGGATGGTACAATCATCTATCTGGTTCTGTATGTGGATGACATGCTGATAGCTGCTGCAAATAAGTCTGATATTCAAGATCTGAAGAATCTGCTCAAGGCTGAATTTGAGATGAATGATTTGGCGAATGCAAAGAAAATTTTGAGGATGGAGATCTATATAGATAGGAAGCAGGGGAAGTTGTTCTTGTCTCAGCAGTGGTATATTGAAAAGATATTATCCAAGTTTGGCATGTCAGCAGCCAAACCTATAGATACTTCATGGCACCAAATCTACATCTGTCTACTGTGTTTGCTCCACAGTCAGCTGAAGAGGAAGAATACATGTCAAGAGTTCCATATGCTAGTGCATTGGGCGCCTAATGTATGACATGGTCATCATTTAGGCCTGACTTGGCTCAGCAATCTTTGTCACAGAGTTTATAGATCAAACTGGAAAGAAACACTGGAAGCAAGTGAAAAATATATTCAGTACCTTAGGGTACATCGATATGGACTCATTTATAGAGGTGGTACTCAATGTTTTTCATAGTGGTAATCGTGATTACGATTATGCCGCTAATATGGACATCGGAGATCTATGATTGAGTATGTGTTTACTTTGGGTGGTTCTGTGGTAAGTTGGAAGACAACTTACAGAGTTACTGATGACATTATCTACTACTATAGGAGAATACATGGCAAAGTGATGTAGCAAAGAATGGATGCAATTTGGTTAAAGGGCTAGCTAGTCAATGATCTAAGTGCGCATCAAGATCAAGACAAGGTGTATTGTGATGATCTTAGTGCAATATGTTTGGCTAAGGATCGATTCATCATGAGAGAACCAAGCACATTGATGTTAGGTACAATTTTCTAAGGAATAAGAGAAGGGTTAAAGTGGAAAAGATCAAGTATTGATGTGAATCCTGCCGATATGTTCACTAAACCGTTCCAATGGGCAAGTTTCGATTGTCGGACTTGCTAAAAATCCAAAGCTGTTAATTTGAATCTGGGAATACTCAGCTGATGCTGGGGGTCTGCTGAGGAATTTAAATCTGAAGACAAAGAGGAAATCTGGCACTTGGTTGTGCATCTGGCACTTGGTTGTGCATCTGGTCAGTTTGCATGAAGTTGAAGTCAAGGTGGAGATTTGTAATGGTGACTTAAACTTATGCAATCGAGGTTTGGTATGGAAACATGTTTCGATCAAGAATGCAAAGATCTCTGAAAATCAGTGTTGTTTGAGGCGAGATCGGCAGGTTGATCAACTCCGCCGATGACAAGTCTCATCGAAGACAAGTCTCCGCCGATGCCCGGTGACTTGTAGAACACATCTGTTGCATGTTTATTCGAGTTACTTCTAGGGTATTTCAGTCATTTACTGGGTTGGCTGTTAAGTCGGTTAGGGTTGGATTCCCAAGGCGATAAATACCATCTATATTAATTGTAACTGTATGTAACTTTCTGTTGATAATAAAATATCCTCGTTTGTCCGTGGAGTAGTCGGCACATTGCCGGAAACCACGTTAAATCTGTGTTCTTCTTCTTTCTGTGTTTGTTTACTTGTTTATCTTTTATCTTTACTCACAATCACCATCACTTCTTGATCGATCCGTCTTAACAGATTCATTACTTATTTTTTTCTAAGGTGGTAACAATTTCATTCTGGGTCGACAATTATTAATGTGTGGTATTGATTCATTCACACAAGTAGCTATGCATATCATTAACAATTTTTCTAACTTTACGAGTTGTCGATCTTGATGGGCTATGGGTTGGGTCGATCTTGCATTTTTTGTATTAAATTTCTTTCATATTTGAGGCTTCATTGACTTGATTCGGGGGTTCGCTTTTCTTTAATTTGTTCTAATCAGAAGTTGGCTAAGATCGCTTCTTTATTTTTTTTTTCTTACAAGATTTCTTTGACATTTGAGTATCAGAAGTGGTGAAATTAATCAGAGTTTAATTAGTGAGATAATGGTCAACAAAAGAACAGTTTATCCCCCGCGATGTTTCTTGCGAGACGTTTGACATAATCTTTGAACATAATTACGAATCAACTCGACTTATTATATAACATACATTCTATTCGTTTTCTGCTTTCTAAGACTAAACACCTCCATTAAGCAACTGTAGAATATGTAGATCGACATTTCAAAATTCACAACATTTCCAGTTATATATTCTACGGATGAAAACAACAGCAAATACAGTTGCGGATCATCTTTAGACCGTACAAATCACAACAATTTACAACACAACAGCCCCAAATTATTAATGGAATACAAAGGCTATAGATATGATACATATTCACTAAATACATTATAAACGACGACTAGCCCGCCCCGACCTGATCAATGTTATTACATATTCACTGCAAATTCCCAGCCATCATCCTGCCTTTTTTTTCTTCCTGTCATAATAAACCAAAAGTATGATACGGTGACACAATGCAGTGAACGTCAATAAAAGCGTGTTTCGTATGTCTAGGGAGAGAGATTACCCAAGCGATGAAAGACGGCGTTTCGGTTGAACGACATGCTTCATGGTCTCTTTTTGCAAGAGCGTGTGCTTAACTCCGGTTGTTTTACCAAATGAATATCCATTTTCAAGACGCGTGGTTTCGATGCTAAAGCCGTTTGTTGTTTGATGATGCTTTGGGACTCGGGTTTCATCTGTTACATTCTTCATTACCTCCTCCACTCGATTGATCATGTCTGTCTTTGCCTTCTCAACCGGATGATCATTCACACCTGCATGTGTTTCAATAACATAAGATATGGCATTCAAATTATACCACTTACAACAAAATCAACAAAATTCTAACCATGCCTGGCTACGAACACACGAACAAGATATGCATAATATAGTACATAATGTAAACACGAGGGAAATTCTACAACAGAGACTTCCTAGTAAAAAAGACAGGCTTAGTTTTAAGAATTGCGTCGACACATGATGTAAAATTATTGAAGCAAATGATAACTCCTCAATAAGCTAAGCCCTTATATAATGGTTTATTCCCATAGACAATAAAAAGAGTCTTAAAAAGTGAGATAACACAATTTTATATCATTGATCATGATCCATTGATTGATACAAATCTAATCATAATCAATTACTTGATTGACAATTCGGTTGGGCCAGTGGCATTATAGTTATCCTTATTTCTAAAAAATGGTTAAACTCTAACCATATGGTTATTGTCCCACGGAATGAGTAAAGATGTTAATCAAGTAACCTAGTTGCTCAGAGTCATGGGCATGCTATTATACCAAACAACTGAAAGAAGTCGCCCATTTATGGGTTGAAACCTCCACACTACAGCTCCAGCTGCCTTTTTTACCCCCATTTCATGTGTCACATAGGACACTAATCCATTACCAACAATATCTCCGAATCCACTCAACAACGCTTACTTCTCCTCACGAAATAAAAGAAATAAAATGGCAATCGATCTCTTCAAACTATGACCATTTTTCACCAACAAAAACAAGTAGAATTGCACAGCTGAATTAAATCTATTAACCTAGCCTCAACTTCAATTTCTAGATGCGTCCCCCCACACTAATCTACAAACCCAATAATGCCCCTGCCAGCCAACCTATGCATACACAACATTTAACATTAACATCATCAGCACTGCATATTTTTGGGTCTTCGACGACTTCACCGAAGGGGCCTTTTAGTTCGATTTTCTTTATCGAAAACATATTGACAAAAAATTACTTCAACATCGTGCTTCTAAAATATATATATACAAAATTTAAATTCATTGATGTTAGATATTTTTCAATATATTGTTATTGTTATCGTTTGCGTTTGGATTTAGGTTACCGTAACAAATCGGGTCGGACCTATAATTTGACCCTTAGTGAGCCTAAAATTTGGGTCTTTATCAATTCAATTTTAAAAAAAATTTAACACATTATATCAGGTTTGATGAGATCTATTTGCGAAATATGTAATTCCAGACCCGGGACGGTTGGGCCTTCGGCAACTGCCAATCCGTCTATGCATTGGGCAGGCCTTGAACAACAATAATTAGTGTGACCACTTAACCCGAGGTACCGAGTTCGAGTTTCTGTGAGGAAAAAAGTGTGCTTAGATTTCGTTTTTCAACAATTAAAAAAACTAAAGAGAGAAATTAAAGGACATACATTTATCAGAATCCACACAAGGTTCTTGAACAACCAGAGGAGCATACATATGATAATCAGACTTCAGATAATCCACCAACTTCTCCACCACTTTCTGCTGCTTCTTTTTAATAACGGGATCAGCTCTGTCAACTCCTACAATCCCATTCATTTAACCAAATTAATCATATTCTAAAAATATAAAATTTAAATAACCAAAAAAACAGGGGACGATACATACCGGTTGAAGTTGTAATTTGTGGGATAAACCTATGACGGGATTGGGAAATCAAAGGGACAAACAAATAGGTGTCTGATTTCAGATAACCCAGGACTTTTCTGATAATGTTTTTCTTCTTTTTCTTGAGTTTCATTAGTTTCGGTTTTTGAATTGGAATTGATTTTATTGAAACAAAGTTCTTGCCCATTGTCATAATTGCTATAGTCCCAAAAAATTACAAGCACTTGAAGAAGATAGAATGAATCTGAAAAAAAAAGGAGAAAGATTGAAATGCTTTTGAGTCGGTGAACAACTCTTCTTTTTTGCTCCTACAAAAAGAGAATGGTGCGGTGGTGGATAATGGACTGTCAATGTTTGACGTGGATAACGTTTGAAAGCGGTTGTCCACACACGTCATCCTCTGCATTCGGCACGTTGTTGTCAATGAACTGCGACACATGGCACCTATCCTCGGGCTGACACGTTTGGCATGTAATTTACAAAAGAAATAATTACAAATGTTAGCATTAAGAGTAGAGGAAAAAATTTATGTGGTTATTAGTTATAAGGCCGTCGTTAGTGATTTAATTATCATTTAGAATACTCCAAAATCTTATTTAGTTATAAGGACGATCTAATTTTTTTTTCTTTTCCCATTTTTCCGTCTTTCTATTATCAATATGATTTCGTTGACAGTGTTCCATTGGTGGATACAAGTTG
This sequence comes from Gentiana macrophylla, assembly GCA_026214975.1. Lineage (NCBI taxonomy): Eukaryota > Viridiplantae > Streptophyta > Magnoliopsida > Gentianales > Gentianaceae > Gentiana > Gentiana macrophylla. Next base: position 22,827,035 of record CM047809.1, on the reverse strand, counting down.
AGCAGATGGTTTTAGATTAGCAGATAGTAGACAGAGATCAAAATCTGTCAGCATTACCGCCTCTGCTTCATCAACCCATAGTTTCCAGTCTCGACAACCAAGAAACCGGAGAAGAAGAAGCCGATGTGAAACTGGTTTCGTGTATTGAAGTAAACAGTGGTTTGATTGATCATGATGATCAAGAAAGTGGCAGCATTTCTGATACTGAAATACCTGGTCAAGATTATGATTTGATCGCCCTTGAATCGTTTGATGATTCAAAAATAAATGAGATTCATGAGGCAGCTGATGAAGATGACAGTGAAATCAATAATGCAGAAATCTTCGTGTCTGAAAACGAAGAAAAGGTTTCATTGAACATCAAGATTGTTAAGGAACAGGAAATGAACAACACAACATTTGAGGCAGATCAAGGAGATGAAGTCAAGATCACCAGCGCGATTCAGACGAGTGAAGGAAAAGGAACTGAAAGCAAAAACCAGCCGGAAACTCCATGCCCGGATGAAGAGAAAACAGCTCAATATGATGGCCTAATTGATGAAGTAGTAGAAGAGGGAAAAGAAGAGAAAGAAGCTCAACATGAAGTCCAAATAGATGGAGCAAGAGGAGAAATCGGCGTTCAAGATTCTAACAACGGGTTGCTGATTACTGCAGATGCTGGAGTATCCGATAAAACTGAATCACTCGAGGAACCGAAAATTGAAGAAGAGCCAGAGACTCCTAAACTTGAAGAAAAAGAAGTTGAATTTGACGCCCAAACGAATGCAGAAACAGAGGCGGTTGAAGAATAAATGCCTAAAAACAGTGCCTTATTTAATGCAGCAGGAGTGGCTGTTGAAGACGAAGAAACTCAACATGATGTTCATACAAATCTTTGTAGAGAAGCGGTGAAATCGATTCAAGCATCGAGCATATGAGCAAATTGATCGAATGTCAAGTAATCGAAGAGGCAATTAAAGATAAAGAAGAAAAAAAACTCAACTTGATGTCCCTATAAATACAGCAGGAGAAATTCAAACAATCCTTGATCAAGATTATACTCAAATCTCTCACCAGATTACATCTGACAACATTTTACCTCAGGAAAACGACCAAAACATTTCATCATCAGAATTGAGTATTCGCCAGAGTGAATCTCGCAACGGGCTCAAAATTGACTCAAAAGATGGTATAGATCTTCATTCCATTGAGCTCACATTGAAAAGGACATTATTTATCAAGAAACCGATGAATTATCGCAAGAAGATCTAATGACGTCAATCGTGAGAAAGAATAATGAAGGCAGATCAAAAGCAGTTATATTTAACAATGTAGAAGAAAGCTCAGAAGGATCACTAGTACATGAAGTACCAATGGAGGTCAAGGATCAAACAGACAAGCTGCAAGAAAATGGAGCACTTGTAACACTGCGAAAAACAGAGAAAGAGATCCACTACAAAGAAATCGAGGATGGTGCCATCTCTTCTGAGAACAACCAAACCGTAAACATCGAAAAAGGGATCTCAAATATGAACTTCTTCAAGAAATACATGGTGAAACTAATGAAATGTAAGAACGATGAGAAAACGAGCTTATTGATGAGAAAAAGAGGTCCAATTGTTATAGGAACAATGTCAGCTCTATTGTGGCCTGTGTGTTACTCCTACTTTGGCCTTATTATATATATAGAAGAGTTATATGAGATAGTTGTAGATTATTAAATTATTTGCCATTTTCAAGATGCATCAGTAAAAATGTCTATGCTATTTAACAAATGTCTATGCCACATCAAAACAATATAAAACGTGCTATGTAGTTTGTCATTTGCTTAGCATGCTCTGTTTTTAATGGTTTTGATGCCTTTTGACAAAGAAGTGTAAGCTCAAGAACTATCAAAGTAAGAAATATTTTTTTGATTTACATGCTACTTGATGGAGTGACATTGATGACTGATGCAGGGACATTGATGACTTATGCAGTGACATTGCTAACTTATGCAGTGACATTGATGTCTGAAGCAGGGACATTGATGACTTATGCAGTGACATTGATGTCTGATGCAGGGACATTTGATGACTTATGCAGTGACATTGATGACTTATGCAGTGACATTGATGTCTGATACAAGGACATTGATGACTTATGCAGTGACATTGATGTTTGATGCAGGGACATTGATGTCTGATGCAAGGACATTGATGACTGATGTAGGGACATTGATGTCCGATGCAGTGACATTGATGAATGATGCAGAACATTAAGCTAAACAAGATCGTCAAATGATTCAAGATCGTGTTAAAGAATTGAGGGATTCCACAATGAATCCAATTATCAGGAGGACACAAACAACGTGTGGCCATTACAAGAGTCATAGTGAAGAGTCTTTGTAGTTTCACCAAACTTGTACTTTTATCCATATTAAAAGCTCCACATTTTGAGAAATGCAAAACAAGAGCAGAGTCGATCGATGCGATTTTAGGTTTTATGCGCGGTGACATTGATGTCTGATGCAGGGACATTGATGACTTATGCAGTGACATTGATGTTTGATGCAGTGACATTGACGACTTATGCAGTGACATTGACAACTTATGCAGTGACATTGATGTCTGATGCGGTGACATTGATGACTTATGCAGTGACATTGATTTCTGATGCAGGGACATTGATGACTTATGCAGTGACATTGATGTCTGAAGCAGTAACATTGATGACTATATTTACAATTAGATAACTGATGCAATGATATTGATGTCACCGCATATACAACTTGATACACACATTTGATTATTTCTTTGTTATCTTTAAATATTTGATTGATGTTGGTTTATTTGATTAGTGTTGGTTTAAATTTTCGATAACTTTGTAAAATAACTGTATTAATTTCTTTTGTTTTTTTTGGTTTAAATGCATATTTTTACAACCAAATGTATGCATAAATTGTTACAATAACACGTCACTGCATAAATCGTTACAATAACACGTCAGTGCATAATTCGATACAATAAGACATCACTGCATAGATCGCTACAATAAGAAGTCACTGCATAAATCGCTACAATGAGACGTCATTGCATAAATCGCTACAATGAGATGTCACTGATCAAGGTTGTCAATGTATCGCGCGGTCAATACATCATGGTAGCCAATGAATCATGTGTGGTCAATGCATCCGGGTGGTTAATGGATCCCGGTGGCCAATGCATCCGGGTAGTGGTCAATGCATGACGGTGATCAATACGCCACGTCGATTTTTATGAAAAAAAATTGATTTTATGAAATTTATTCAGAAAAATATCAAATTTGATTTTAGAATAAAGAAGACGAAAAAAATATGAATTTTAGTAAAACAATTATGATGATCCGAGTTTTAGATCAAAATATATGACCTTTAGAAATATGGTGAATTATAAAAAATAAAAAAAAACCACGCACACAGTAATTTTTTTTTTGTTTTGTTTTGTTCTTTTTTTTTATTACTTTGAACACTTTTTTTTTCCTTCTTCCTCTTTATCCACTTGAAATTAGAATGTCCTTATAACTAAATAAGTTTCATTCTTAAAATTAGAATGTCCTTATAACTAAATAAGATTTCGGAGTGTCCTACTACCCTTAATAAGTTGAAAATCAGTCCTTTTAAATAATTGACCCCAAATTTATTTGGAGATTATTATTGGTAAGAGTAAGAATTTCTTTAAAATAAAAATTAAAAATATGTAAGAGTAATAGTAATGATGCGGGCACAACATGTGAGAGACAACGACTAATAATATTATCATCTAAATAATTAATCATGTTGTCTATATATGATCTAGTGGATAGGGTAGGGTAGGGTATGATTACTAAGATAGGTAAAAAGGGGTGGTGGTTGGATAGGGTGAGATAGGGTAGGGTGTGGTGGTGTATTGTAAGATTGGGTAGGATAGAGTGAGGTTGGGTTTTGGTAAGGTAATGTATGATAGGGTAAGACAGGGTTGGTAGGGTAAGGTAGGGTAGGGTGAGGTGTAGTACGGTAAGATAGAATGAGGTACGGTAAGGTAGGGGATGATAGGGTGGGGTATGGTAGGGTGAGGTAAGGTGTGTGGTGGTGGGCTTGTGGATGGGGTGGGGTGAGTTCGCGTAGGTTAGGTAGGGTTTGGTTAGCTAGGTAGAGTAAGATATGTAAGGTAGGGTTTGGTTAGGTAGAGTAAGATATGTAAGGTAGGGTATGGTAGTAAGGTAAGATGAGTAGAGTATGTTGAGGTAGTGAGATAGGGTAGGGTGTGTAACAAAATAGGGTGCGATGGGTGATCTGTAAGGAATGCTGTGGTGGTAGGGCAGAGCTACCTTACCTTACCCTACCCAAACTCACCTACCATTTCTACCTCATCCTACCTTATGCACCATATTCTACCCTGCCCAACCCAGCCCAACCTCAATCTACTACCGCACCGTACTCATCACTCAATGTGTTGCCTTTTATTTAATTTGTTTCAATATTCTATTCTTTCACAATCCAAACACGGTAACGGAATGAGTTTATTCCATTTTATTGCTAAAACTTTATTCCAGTTCATTCCATTCATACGTAACAAACATACCATAAATTTGTGGTTGTCTTGAATTAAACATGTAATACTTGTTTTATCAATCAAATCTTTCACTGGGGTGCAAACTCAACATGTGAAATATATATTTTTACAAATAGTGGATAAGTGGTCTACCATTGTAAATTCGATTAATATGAAGTATCAAATCCTATTTGTTCTAAGACCATTCTTAACACCACTTATCAATATATCTGAAAAACTAAAATAACAATCACATGCAAATGTGTTTGATAAGTGCTTTAATGGATCATTTAATATATTAAGTGTATCTAATTTTTTGTCAATGACAATGCTCAAAATCATTAAATATGAAATCGGGTAATAAACGGGATACGTGAGGACAACCCAACACTATATGGTGGTATTGTTGATGATTTAGCTAAGCCAATTGATTGGCCGCCTATGTACATAGGTGTGTGGGATCAAGCTGAAATGTAGTTATGATTGTGAGGATGATGAACCTTTTATAGGCTTCCCTCGAGGGGGAGTTGATTGTGCAAACATTGAAGACGTGGTCAATGACATAGAGCCGTTATGAAGCAATCATAGTGCATTTAGGGCTCTTAGCAACATGAATATCGGAACAATTGTAACATCGTGGGTTAATTCCATGTTAACTTTATAACTATTGTTTGAAGTCAATGACAACTTGTACTAAATTAAGAATCGAAGACCAAGGTGAACCTGCATAATATCGGCCATATGAGTTGTAGACGTCTTGCATCGAGCTGAGCATAAAAGACAAATGATATATGCGCTGCATTGTGCGAAGATGAGTTTTGCTGATATCTACAACTGTTCAAGGCCCACTATCGAGGTGAGTACATTTGGCCCATCTACTCTGAAGATCCAAACTGGACTATTGAGTACCACATATATGAGGTCGAATCATACCAATGTGAAAATCCTCCACACCTGAGTTGGGATGTACATTGTAGGTTAGGTCTGCTCTGTAGTGACGTGGCATAACAAGAGAGGCTACTGTCCAACGGTAATCAATTGCTAGTGATGTATGACAATCTGTGTTTTGAAATTTGAATTGCTGTTTACTTATCTCAAGAGACCATATATCATGATGTCCTAGAAAATTATGTTTGATCGAGCATTTTACAAGCTTGTAGGACTCTTCGCCTGCACCATTCGGTTACCTACAAAAACGGGGTCGTATTCTCCTTTCAGATCCATGCAACTTATTGAATCTTATCATTATCCTCCGAGGGTCTGTGCCTTTGATACGAATAAACTTTATGATATTTTGGAAACGAATTACCCTCAAATAAGGGCTTAGGAGGTGCTATATTACGATATATTGCATGTAAAGGGTTTACCTTGATTATTAGTCACGTGTGAGTTTTTATCGCAATATTATCATATTTATATCATATATGTACATGGATTGAGCTACCTCAAGTTTTGTGGTTTTACGTAGGATGTGGTGGATTGGAAAATCAAAGTGGAGTAGGTTTGGTCCTGATCACTGAAGAGAGCCCAAGACTGAAGCAGCAGAAGTCCAGAACGACCGTATGTGTGATCCTAGAGATTAGTTGGGCCGCTTTTCCGAGGGCTACGGGCGGGAAAGGATTTGTGTTGACAGACAGAGGGGCAGAACGGCCTAATTAATATTAGGTTGACCATAGTGTATTATAAGAAGGCCAATTTTGATTGTATTCCTTACAATTTTTACAGCAAAAAAAATACTTAGCACTTTTCTTATATTCTTAATACAATGTTCGAGTTTGATTTATCGTTTGAGGAGAATATTTAGTTTAGGTTATGTTCTTGCAATTGGAGAATCACACTACGAAGGTGTTAGCTAGAAAGGTCGTTCTCGTTGTTCTAGGTAACCATGTTGATTGTTGCTTCAATGTTTAATGTATTTGTTGTTGCTTTGTCGTTGTGAGAATTCTAGGCTAAATTACTTGTAATTGGAACCGTGAACGTGTTAATTCAAGAGTAGTCACGTGTGAGTCTTTATCGTAATATTATCATATTTATATCATATATCTACATGGATTGAGCTACTTCGAGTTTTGCGGTTTTATGTAGGATGTGATGCATTGGAAAATCAAAGTGGAGTAGGTTTGATCTTGATCACTGAAGAGAGCCCAAGATTGAAGCAACAGAAGTACAGAACGACCGTATGTGTGATCCTAGAGATTAGTTGGGCCGTTTTTCCGAGGGCTACGGGCGGGAAAGGATTTGTCTTGATAGACAGAGGGGCAGAACGGCCTAATTAATATTAGGTTGACCATTGTGTATTATAAGAAGGCCAATTTTGATAGTATTCCTTACAATTTTTACAGCAAAAAAATACTTAGCACTTTTCTTATATTCTTAAAACTTTGTTCGAGTTTGATTTATAATTTTAGGAGTATATTTAATTCGGGTTATGTTCTTGAAATTGGAGAATCACTACGAAGGTGTTAGCTAGAAAGGTCGTTCTCGTTGTTCTAGGTAACCATGTTGATTGTTGCTTCGATGTTTAACGTATTTGTTGTTGCTTTGTCGTTGTGATAATTCTAGGCTAAATTACTTGCAATTCAAATTGTGAACGTGTTAATTCAACCGTAGTCTGAGTTTGATATATATTCGTACATAGATGAGGTGCCTAGACTCGGGGAAAAAGCTTCATCACGGAAAGCGGCCATACATAAGGGTTTTCCTTGAGCTTGTTACAATATATGGATAAAGGAATAAAAGAATGTTGATACAATAGGATGTTCTCAACTAAAAAATTCAGCTTAGTAAGAAGATCAGCTGAGTATTAAGCAGCAGACACAATAGTTTTCGACCTTAACAAAGCAGCAGTCACATCAGTTGCTGACTAGTGTAGTTAGGCATTTATTCTATTGTAACTTAATATTTCCAACTAATTCATGAGGTGTATGCACTATAAATACCCCATGATCAGTTGCACTGTAACTTAACTCATTCCTTATTTTGAGTAATAAGAATTCCGCATTATATTTCTTGTTGTGTTTTCAATTTCACAATTTCAACATGGTATCAAAGCGTGAAACTTGAGAGTTTTCATTGCATTTTCCGTGTTTACTCCGGTCTTTAGGAAGAAACTTGAGAGTTCTCTTCATCTTTTCTTGTGTTTTCACAGAATCTTGAGAGCATTCTATGCAAATTCTTACTTCTTGATCAGTTTTTTGATTATTTTTGTTACAATCTTATGTGGATTATTGTGTGGATAATCTGTTCATGACAGCCATGACAGCAAAGAAGCAAGAACTGAGCCCTTCAAGTCCATCCTATATCCATCCCAATGAGAATCCATATTTGGTATTGGTTCATCAATTGATGAATGACAATAACTACAACCCTTGGAAGATTTCAATGGAGATGGTGTTGATTAAAAAGAATGAGTATGGTGTGTGATAGCACAATAAAGAGACTTTTAGGTCCCCATATATTATAAGTTTTGATGATACCAAAATAGTTGGTTTAGAAACCAAGTATAAGTTTGCTTAATAGTCTGACATGCGAATTGTATAGGATATAGGACTAGTCAGACTTTGCTTGTAGTTACACTTAATAAAATATAGTCTAAGTTAGTCTGGGTTTGAAGTTGTAGCATGAAATTTTATGAGTCAGTCACTAGAAGAGGTGTGGGGAAAGGTGGAACACATCACATTGAACAGTTAGTGGGGGAATGATAGATCGACAATGAAGTAGGTTGCAGGGGTAATGGATTTTGATGTTTCTCAAGAAATTCTTAAACAAATATCGACAATATTAATGCAAGCTACTCAAGTTAATGCCTGCATGGATCGTTTTGAAAAAGCAGGAACCATTGATTATAGTGATCCGGTGAAATTTGAAGCCGCGGAAGAAGAAGTTAATTACATGGGACAAGGGAGAGGATAATGAGTTCAATACCCCAAGTATTATCCCGGGTCACATGGGGTTGTGCGACCGAAGGCATCTAAGCCGGCATCTTATTTTCCGCCACAAAATTCATGGGAGCAAGCTATTGAGCATTTGAATTCGACATTTGAGGTTAATCTGGGAAAATTTGTGAAATCCATGGATGACATGGCAGCTGAAAATCATATGCCAGCTACTCATAAACTTCTAAAGCAACTCAAAGCTACTCTTGGACAAGGTTTTATCTTTTCTGTCTTTGAATTTCAAACTTTAAAAGCCTTTAATGATCTAGATTGGGGAAGATGCTCGATAACAAGGAGGTCTGTCATATGTTATAATGTATTCCTAAGGGATTCTCTTGTTTCTTGGAAAAGCAAGAAACAATCAACTGTAAGTAGAAGTTCCTTAAAAGCCGAGTATTAAGCATTAGCCTTGACAACATGTGAAATACAATCGCTACTCTATCTACTCACAGACTTTCATATTCCTCATCCACAAACTGTACCATTATTCTGTGATAGCAAGTGTGTCATATATATAGTTGAAAATCATGTCTATCATGAGCTACCAAACACATAGAGACATACTGTCATTTTGTCAAAGAGAAGAATCAACAGAAAGTGTTAAAACTTATGCCAGTCAGAATACAATACAATCTAGGTGATAATCTCACCAAACGAGTGGATAAGATGACATTGGAGAATTTACCATCAAGACATGCTATCAAGAACATATTTTCTCTTACCGTACTGTTGCAGTTCACTGATCCTATACCTAAAGTGTTCCAAGCTATAATTCATATTTAATTCTAGCTTGATGGGGCATTATGAAATTCACTGATCATGTTCCTGAAGTGTTCCAAGTAAGAAAAGATGTGATGTAACCGTTCCCGGATACTGAGTCCTTATATATCCAGAAAGGAACGTTCGGCACGTAAAACATTAAATAAATTCAACATTATATGTAAGCTATACGTCATTGTATCGAGATAAGCAAAATGGAAGCAAAACAGACTCGGTGAAACCATAAATTATACTAGAATTACATTTCCATCCAACAAAAGATAGAAGATGAAACTTACAACAATGAAAAATCTTACATTGTACAATGTCTTACCATATCGAGTTTCGCCGTACAATTTAGAACCTGAAACAGAAATCAAACTTTTATTACTACTCTAGTCTCGAAAGAAAAGCCAAAAGAAAGTACAACATGCCTTGAAAGGAAAGTACAACAAGTCTCGAAACAAATACATAGTTTAATACAACATGATTCAAAAGAAAGCATTTAAATTCTAGCATATCATGATCAAATATCATCCTCAAGATCATCATCATAAACCGGCTCATCTTGCAAATCTTCTCACACAAAGCAAACAACAAACATGCAAAGATAGTACAAAAGTAATTAGTAAAAGGTAGAAACTATTGAACAATTATGCTTTATAACGAAAGGTCATCCAGTTATTATTATTATTATTATTATTATTATTATTATTATTATTATTATTATTATTATTATTATTATTATTATTATTATTAAGTTATCTTTATGAACAAGACTCAAAATCTAGGGTTCACTTCATTCTCATCAACATGTCGTGAGATCCTACTTTGTTTCTAGCTTAGATATCTTTGTTACATCAATAATTCAAGGGCACCACGCATGGTGCTACTCACCACGAAGCATCTGGTTGCAACCTACTAGTGGTGCTACACTAGTAGCCATGGGCTAGTCCCGATAGTGTGGGTGTTCGACGAAGTCCCTCCACTCCTTGTGCCCTTCAAATAAAAAGCAGAGTTATTCACTTTATACTGAACACACCACACATCGCGATATTGTCTTGTGCTTTACCAAGAACCTTGATGTTCAGGCTTTTAACTACATAAGTTTGTATGTTATTAATTGTTAACTAGCCATCTAAGTGTTTTCAAGGCAAAATCTCACTTAACATTCTACTCCCTCACTTAGGCAACTAGACTTTAATAAAGCCTATCACATACACATACATTGATAGATACTAATCCATCAAAACATAAGGTCATTCATGCTCTTCTGACGGTCCCGAACTTCAACTCTTAGGAAGAATCTATTCGGTGCCGGAACTAATTAAAGTTTAATCACGGCTTTGTCAAGTTTATTTAAGGTTATTAGATCAAGAAACCACAACCAAAACTCAAACCGGAGCTGAAAACGCTTTGGCGCACGCTGAAGCACTTCAGTAACACTACAAAACTCTCTGTTTAGTGTTGGTGCGCGCCAAAATAGAAACAACATTCTGTTTTGCTTCTGCTTCACATTCGGCGCGTGCTAAAGCCTATAGGCATGCGCTAAAAACCTTTAACCATTCTGCCTGCTCTCTGCTTCCTCTTGGCGCGCGCTGAAACCCTTTAGGCGCGCGCCATAATGCCAAAATTGCCCAAAAACCATATTTTCTGCACTTTACGATTTCTTACTCAAAACCAACCATATACGACTTCCAAACATTATAAACCAATGATAGACAATATGAAGACCCTCTTACTTGTGACCCAAAGAAAAAGTAAGCAATTTCTCCAAAGCAAACAACAAACTTGAACCTTTTCACCAAAAACCTATTTGATCCACAATCAAAAAAGAATCAATTGTGACCAAGGGTTTCTACATAACCAGAACTTCGAATTGAAGAACTTAAACTACTAAAAAGGTTCAGAATCAAAAGATTCTAAACTAGGGTTTTTCTATTATAAGCTCCAAACTTTTGGTTCCAACATGATGCTCTTCTTTCGTTGATTTCGTTTCTATACTTGATTCTGAAATCCAATAAGATTCTTGTGAGAATTTGGTAGAATTCTCCCCTTTGCTTTTAGTTCCCTTTTTCTCTGATATGTCAAGTTCAAACTTGGGATTTATAACTTCTGACAAACTTCCTAGTTACTTGGAAGTTTTATTTTCCCCAGATAAAACCTCCCTCTTTTATTTTCTTTTTATTTCTTTTCTTTCCCTTTTTTCTTAATCCATAAAATAATAACTATAATATTCTGATTTGTGTAAAATGACACGTTTGCCCTTTCAAAAAAATCGGAATATTGTGAAGACACACAAACTGATCCTATACCCGAAGTGTTCCGAGCAAGAAAAGATGCGAAGACACACATGTGTACACAAGGTGGGAATTAAGTTGCAGTTCATTGAGACACACATCAAACACCTTGTGTTTTGAGTTAGTTATATCGGTTAGGACGGTGGTTGCAACCATTTCGATGCTCAGAACTTGTATTTAAGCTCCTCTAGAGCTGAGTTCATTATAAGTTAAGAACAGATTTACAGCTTTAACTTTCATTTACATGATCCATTGTACTCATGATCAGTTCAAGTTTTATTCATTAATGAAGAATTATCATGTTCTTCTTCATGTTTTCTTTCAGTTTTTGTGTATTTCAATATATGTCATGTATCGATTAAGAAATTATTGCTATTCAAATCAGTCAAAACAAGAGAAGAACGCATTTTAATTAGGGAATGAGGAGAGGGGCGAAATATTTCATCAATTGAGTAGAAGGGACAGCTTTTTGAAACTTTTGCATAAACGACAAAACTATTTATTCATCGTCGAAATTCACTTGTGTTAAAATTCACCGATTTAAATTCATTGTTTAAATTCACTAATTTTCAAAATTCAGTAATTAAATTCACTAATTTTAAGGATTCACTGTCGAATTCATTATTTAAATTCACCGATTTCGGGATTCATTTGGGAGATTCATTTGATTTTCGGGATTCATTTGTTTGTCTTCTCATTATAAAATTATGCGATTGTCATCTTCTCTATATATAAAAATATGTAGTTGTCGTTATTCTTAAAAATATTTTGATTGTGTCCTTATCCCTAATTTTCCATTTTAATTATGGGACATGTGGAATCTGAAAAACCATTTGACTCATATTAACTTTCACCCCCCTTTCTAATTCATACTTAAAATTACAACAAGAAAAACATAACTCAAATGACACAATTAATTTGTATATAATCTAGTAATTAATCCATTTTTTTTTAGGAAAATATATTTGAGTAATTCTGTATACAAATAAATATAGTATTATACGAGGGAACTAATTAAAGTTCATCTAAATGTTGTCCAAAGCAGTTCTTCTCTAAATCTTTGGCTGAATCTGTTTTTTCATGAATGACACTGGCTTTAAACCATGCTTCATCGCAGCCGTCCATACTATGTCGATTCTCTCCACATCAATGGCTCCAACTTCATGATGAGTCCAACCTTCTAATGCATGTACTACACCACCCGCATGACATGCATGTACCACTCCTCTGTCCATTGTATACTGTTCACGAATCGATTCAGTCATTATCGTCAGTACGTTCTCAGTGTTTTATACTACGTGCGCGCGTTATAGACATAACTAACTCGACTCGTTGTTACTATAGCAAGTCTCAAATGTGCAGAGTATATCACAGACCACCTTTGAACAGTTTGTGAATCTGTTTCACATACCTTGTTTTAGTGATTGTTTCACAGTTTCTGTGAAACAATCACTAAAACAAGACTCGTAGTTACACTACGTACTCTCAAAATGAGAGACCATTTCACAAACCTTTGAACTGTCAGTTCAAAGGGTTCTGAAACAATAATCATAGATACGAGATTCAAAAGGTCTTTTTATATACTCGATCTGTAAAACAAGGTAATTAAATCGATGGAATAATGTTTCGATTAATATATATATATATATACCTCGCAAGATCCTAGCCCTTGGACGTCGTCAGGCAACATCATAGCAGCAAGATCACCATAAGTACAATCTCTTCTGAATCTCATAATAGGAGGAACCACAAATTGATGGAAATGTGCTCCAGGTGGTGCAAATTTTTGTTCTCTTGATGTTATCCATTTGCCTACTATCCAGTCCTGTAATTAAGAACCAAAATCCATCACATATATAAACTTTGTACATGTTAAAATCGATCTCATATATTTCAATTATATGTACGTACATGTCATTTGTATAAAAAGATAAAATAAAATAAAAAAACACCGTTAAACCGATATACATAACAGTCTGATACAACATATAAGAGAATTTAATTACGCGCGTCGTGGTTTTTAGCAAATTGAACTGAATTGTTCTTGCTATATATCATTACCTTGCAGTTTTGAGCAGCTTGGTACTTGGTCACCTGTACTAAATACTTTTGATAATCTGCAGGGGCCTCTTTTTGTATTTTTTGAAACCTTTCAGTTGCAAGAGTCAGCATCTGCATATATATATATATATATATATATATATAGGAATTAATTTCATCATACATATGTGAAGTACAATTATTATTAATAATTATTTTTGTTACCCTTGGACTACGGTTGAAATATTAATTAATTAATAAAGAAGAAGTTAATTAATAATTAATTAATTACCAGTACTCGAACTTTTTTCATGCAAAGGTAAAGGGCAATTGCTCTTCCTAATTTGGAAGTGGCACCAGTCAAAAACACCTCTTTAACATCTTCAGGTATCTCATTTAAAATCACAGCTGCTGTTAATGTATTTCCATGAACTACTCTTACTTTAAGATTTGGATGTTTGTCTACAAACAATGTTCCACCCCCGTTTAGCGACTCATTCTGCATCAGAACACAACCCAATTAAATCCAAAAACAAAAAACATGGTTCGACTCGTTATAATATCCATTATATAAGAAAAAAATGCGATGTAGATTATACTAATTCTAATTAGAAATAAGTAAGGAGTGCTGGTAATTTCGGGATCATATAATTTGTCTAAAATCTGTCGAATTTGTCTGTCCAGTCCAAAAAAAAAAAACGTCGTTTTAAATTAAATTAACGACGTTCTTTTAACGTGTAGAGCACTATGAATCATAGTAAAAACATTGCAAAACATCAACTACTAGTACTAGTAATACAATTTGGTAGACAGCACAGAATGGTGAATTGAAGAGGCCCACCGTCCATTTAGAACCACCAACAGTAAATCACATTAAAGATTATACAACATGGCATGGCACACCCTTCTATATGCATTTATTTCATTAATGTCATTTTACCAAACAACTATGCTATAACTAGTAATCACATAAAATTGGAAGATTTTCTCCCTCCCATTCGTTCCACAACGCAGTTGTCAACGACACGCTGAGTAAGAAATTAGTTAATTATTTTGATTTTGATTAGATAAAGACTAAAATACTTTCTTATGGAAATTTGAGAAAATAATGTTTACAAGATTTAAGGCATGTTGTATGGAAAAATAAAGAGATGTGTAAAAAGGAAAAATGAATTAAATATTGCATTGGAAAACGTCTTTTTTATTTATTTTTATAATACAACTGTTCATGAATGTCACACGTATCAAATGATATGTATGATAAAAGTACGTTAACAAAAACGGTTATCAAAAAGTTTCTCAAGGTTAATTAATTCCAATATATAAATGTTAAAAAGAAGAGAAAAAAAAATCGGATAAAAGAAATGCATACCTTATTGAGAGCAGCAAGGCTGATGACTTTCACTCCAAGTCTATCGGCTCTCAATATAGCCTCCTCAATATGATTATTGATTCCATCAGCAGCAAATGGCAAGAAATACTTTTTTTTTTTTTTTAAAAAGGAGGAAAAATCATAAACAATTTAAATATATTCTAAAATAATAAATAAAATTACAATAATAATTATCATTATTTATACACGTAATCACAAAAACATATAGAAATTTAATTAATTAAAAAAAGAAAACTACGAATTACCTGAAAGCCAAAACGAGGAACAACCCAAGTTTGATGGAGACGACCTCTAATGTGGTAAAGGACAGTAAAAACACTTTAGACTTAGCCCACATGAATAGCATCACCACAAAACACAAGGGTAATAATGGAATTAAGAAGATCTTTGTTGCAAAGGGCATTGACCCAAATGATCTGAATATAAATGGGACATGCAATGCTGACGTCATGTCCACCACATGAGCCAAGAACACAAATTCTGGTATCCTCCCCTTTTTACCTACATATAGGTAAAAGCAAAAAATCAACTATTTATATAGGCTGCATATATGCATTTTTTTTTATATTAATTAATCGTAAGTTTGATGGTTATTAATCATCATCGTATCGGTATCATTTAGGTGAAGCTAACTATGTTTTCCTCCTAAAAATAAAAATGTATGTCTTCCTTAGTTAATATATACCAAAAAATATATTTAAAAAAAAAAAATGATAAAAAATAGTACAAATAAAAGTACCTGAATCTAGATTTATTTTCTTGTGCATGTCCCAAGTTTTGGTGTTTAGTGTGTTGCCAAGTAGATCATAAAGGGGCATGAAAAGGCAAAAGTTAGTGTCCATTTCCATGTGGTGTAGGTTATGGTAACTGCAATGAAAAGAATAAACACAATGTTATTTACATAATTGAATAAAATAGGACTAATCATACCCACTAGCGGATCCAGAAATTTGTTTCAGTGGTGTCATCGAAGCCTAAAACCATACTCTTAGTCCATAAATTTGTTCTAGTAGGATCACCGGACCTAAAACTATATTTTTTTAACAATAAAATAAAAAATTTTAACAACAAAACCTAACAAAAATTCTACGGATCTCGACGGATCACGTGACCAATCCTTAAACATGTGGATCCACCCCAATCCTTAAACATGTTGATCCGCCCGGATAATAGACTCACAATAAAATTGTCCTACCAAGTAATGCAATATATATATATATATATATATATATATATATATATATATATATATATATATATATATATATACTGTTACGTTATTGAATTGTTAATTGTGTAGATAAATTAAAAAAAAATTTAATATTATATAAGTTCAACCTTAAATCATACATAGCAGGGACCCTATTAAAGATTCGCATATAAATAATTGTATTCTTACTTCAAAAATAAGTTTTGAAGTAGATCAACCATGCACCAACTATATTTATCTATATTATTAATCTAAATATCTAATGAAAACGTGTCCATTTTATTAACTATGATATGAAATTGACTATTTTATTTATTGAATGAAACCTAAAATTTACTAGTGCATGTATTACTTCTTCACGGGAGATGAGATTGAAAAATGAAATGTCCACATCTTTACCACCCCAACCTCCCAACCATAACGTTTAAGGTAGTAGTTTCTTTCAATGTACTTGCACTAAAAGTTAAGTTTTACACTATTCATGTAAATATCTATAAATGAACAGTGTTACTCTTATTTAATTTCCTTTTATTCTTTTTATTTCACAAACATACCATCGAACCCAGGATCCAGGAGGATCAACACTGAAAAAGACGAATGTTAGCTTGTTGAAGTGTTTAAATATTAATTAACTGTCCACGACCCCATTAGCCTAAGCTGTTGGATAGATGGTACGTTCACATTGGCCCGAACCAACAGGGCAAAACGTGAGCTTGACTCTTGTATATATCATAATGAAAATATATGTCTAACAAAATATAAAACTCAAAACCTATGTTACAAGAGGAAAAAAAGATCTATCTCTTAACATAGTAGACAAAATAAAATTAATTCTTTAATGTGAGATAATAACAATGCCATTTAAGTTTAAGACCTAGATGAGTTTTCGTTTATAAGCCACATGATCTTCAATAACCAAAAACCTAAATCCCATGTGGTAGTGTTTCACATTTATGGACCATTACATGATATTCACAATTGCATCTTTTTATAGGTGCACCTCTTTAATTGGAAAAATATATGTGACCATTATAATAAACAATATAAAATATATAAAGACTACAAATTTTATGATTGTTACCAACCAAAAAGACATGAAGAACTTGTGTGTGAAGCCCTTATTAACACATAAAGACGATACGGTTTACACGTAAAAACGCAGTAGAGGTGTAAAGGTCGTGTGTATATAAGAACTTACGTCGGGGTGTACAGAATATATCGAAGAAACGGTAAAGATTCAAACAGCTGATGAGGAACAATCTCGATGTTGCAATGTCCAAAACATCTCAACAAATCGAAAATCAAGACATAAGCATAGATCAAACTTTTTGATCCATATCCAAGATAACAAGCTCCAAGTACTGGGATTCCAATGGCAGGTGTCAACAACACAAGTTGCTCGAAAAATGTCGCATGCCCGGCTGCAAAAAAACACAATCAAACGACCAGTCAGATGATACCAAAAAAAAAAAACCCTATTTTATACTATTACATACTTATAAATTATTGATCATGATACATATAACCGATACATGAATATAGAAATGTATAGTGTGACACGATGGTCGATTTAATAATTAATTTAACGGGCCTAGTACCTGTATAAGGTTGTGGGACAGGTGATGAATGATGGAGTGAATGATACTGAGAAAAATAATAATAATTTCGGTGAAGCCATTTATGTAACACATAGTACAGTGGCTCTGAAATTGCTATGTGCAGAATTGCAACAGCAATAAATCCTCCTATATTCCATTGTGGTAGATTAGAAATAGATGGAAATGAATAGAATATCAAACTTGCAACCACTGCTTGTAGCAATATGAAATTATCCCTGAAAAATAAAATAAATATTAAACTTATGTTAGTTACTACTTAACAACTTATGGAAAATAAAATAAATTTTGATCATTTTAATAATTAATATCCCATATACTTACCAGTCCCATTCTTTATCAATCTGGTTAAAATCGACACCTTGTTTAACGATTCGACGATTTCGATTAAGGAAAAGCATGTTGCTGTAAGAATTCCACATAGTATACATTAAACCCCTTAATCCACAAAGAATCAATAGATGAAAACACCAAGTTGCTTCTCTATCTTTTTCTTGATTTCTTGAATGAAAAAATTCAGCAACAAATACTCCATATAACATATACTGCAAAAACAAACATGAATATATACATGAGCACCCAAAACTCATACAAATTTACATAAATAAATTTTAAAAAATTACATTTACAACCGTCATTACAAATTTTACAATATTTATAATACGGTAATGGGTCCTACGTCAAAATCAATGATGTAAAATTAAATATGTCTTATTGGATGTAACAGTAAACTTATTTATAAGTGTGACATCGTAAAATGTGCTGAAAAGATTTAATTAAATATGGTTTTTTTGTTACCTTGAAGGTGCCCAAGAAATCCCAAGGCCAAGTTGATAAAGGTGCAGCCATATCTCTATTGTGCATATAATTCACTATAATTATGCACAAATAATAAAGCCCAATGATAATAATTTAATTATGCAGAAGAAGAAAGAAGAAGAAGAAAGAAAGAATGAAATCCCAGATGAAGTAAAGAATTGCAAGTTAAATGTATATGATTGATTGACTAAAAGGTAAACTCTATTAGCTTTTGGTTTTTTTTTGGGACAAAGGAACATGTACTTATATAGCTTTAAGAGTTATTACAAGTCAACTTCAGTAACAGCTAGGTAGGTCATAGAAAATTTTCACACAGAACGTAGGAAAATTCAACGTAGGAGTCAATTTTTGTCTGAAGATGTTAATGTAAAATGAACACAGCTGGTAACCCTTGCAACCACGCCTCCTTAGTATTTAATGCAACAAGTTTTATGGGTATGGAGGGTAGTAACTTTGGGCTGTGGTTGTGGGAGGGGCAGGGAGGGTGGGGGGGGCATAGGCTATAGCCTATAGGTAAGGTAAGGGGGGATGTTTTATATGTTATATGCTCGATAAACATTGAATCGTATCGTTGAATAAGTGTCGTGTGTAAAAAGAAAGAAAGGGTTTCAAATATAAGTTTGAGACAATATATATAGACTTGGTAACTTGGATTAATAATTTTATTTCAAACGAGAATGATGAATCTATGTAGTTATTGGATTCATTATGCCTCAAGTAGCGTCTCTAGACCCGAGTCTCATGGCTTTACAAGTGATATCAGAGCCAACTATTAAACAAAACTAGGTGTCATCCAATGAAATATTGTGGGGGCCACCTCATTAGGACTCAAGTAGCACCGCTACACCCAAGTTCTGAGGCGTTACAACTAGTATCAGAGTTGCTATAAGACAAAACTAAGTGTTACACGTGAACGCATTGTGTGAGCCTCCTCTAGATTCTCTTAGTAGTGTTATGACACGCCACTATGATCAAATTCTAGGGCATTACAATTAGTACGTAGATTTCACCATTAGATTTAAACTATATGTCACGCCGTGAAAGGCGTGATAGCTACCTATATAATCCTCTTGTATGCTTCGTGGAGGACGCTAGTTTCTTAACAGAGGCATAATGTAACATCTCACATTAGAAATGCGAGTGAAAAATTATTATGATATAAGGTTGATGTATAATGAACTTTGTACCTTAGGTAAAACATTTTAAATCAAATGAGAACGATGGGTCTAAATATTTCAATAAATATTGCATTTATCATGACTCATGACTCAAATGGTTCTGGGAAGTCGAAGTTATGAGGCCCTAAGTAACACACATGTGAACGATTTTTGGTCAACGAGAACGATTAGCCTAAATAGTTATTGCATTAATATATTATGATACAAATAGGTACATCCAAGTTATGAAAACTTATGTAATGGAACATGCCTCTAAACGATAGATATATAATACAATAAATAGTTATCACCACACAACGTTGAAAAGTAACGTTTGTGCACTAACACAAGAAATAGGACTCATTAAAACTTAAGGTACACTTCAATAAAAAGGTTTTTGACCAAGTCGCTGGGCAAAGCAAATGTCCTTTGTTTAGATACTTAGAGGAAGACAAAGACATGAAGGAGTAATTAAGTGAGATATATAACTGCACAGCAGTATGCCCACAATGTGAAGAAAATGATTTGATTCAAAGTTGGTATGAATCAGAGGGCGTACAGAATTGGAGGTAGTCCATTCTGTGATAATTTATTTGGAAACTTGTAAAATGACCTATTGAACATTGTCATCCTTTCCCCACTACTTTTTTTTGACCCATGTATTGGTTTAGTAGTATGGTGAATCAATTATTTACAAGTGTTTGTTCAAACATCACTCTCTTACTTACCCTTTTAGGTTTCTTTATTCGTTTGGTTATGTACTTGAGAGATTTTATGATAAGACTTGTCTTGAACACAAGCTCAAGAACTCATAAACGAACTAAAAAAACATGAAAAAAAAAACCAGATTGAAGGAAGATGAACGTAACATTATTGATAATCTGTTGTCAAGTGTGACTTGAAATCTATGTCTGGATATAGCAAAGCTATCTGGATCAGCTGAGTGATGGGGTCGACCGTGAGTCCGTGGGTCGGTGGGTGAGGTGCTTTGAGGACCGTCTGTCAGCAGAGTAGTCTGTTGAGTCTAGTGAATGCTGCTGCTGAGTTGTGCATCTGAGCTGGTTGGTTACGTAGCTGATGACCCCACTGATGCGAGTCACATCTCGGGCATTTATGGAAATCCCGACAGGTGCCATTATGGGGGCTAGAGTTAGGTTAATCCAATGCTATAAATACCCAATCATTGTAATCAATGTATTGTGGAATCTTTGTGTAATTCTGTGCATAATAAAGTTCTCATTTTATTTCTGTGGAGTAGTCGGCACAACCCCGGAAACCACACTAAATCATTGCTTTCTCTTTTGTTTCTGTTCTTGTTTGTTAGTTTCATGTTTATTGATCTGTTATTTTGTGTTTTTACTTGCAATCCACTGCAACATAATCGATATGAGAATGTAGAGTACATCAACTGAACTATTTTTTTAGAACTTATAATCTTTCTACTAAGCTAAAATAAGCC
The DNA here is from genome assembly GCA_026214975.1 of Gentiana macrophylla. Classification (NCBI taxonomy): domain Eukaryota; kingdom Viridiplantae; phylum Streptophyta; class Magnoliopsida; order Gentianales; family Gentianaceae; genus Gentiana; species Gentiana macrophylla. The sequence continues at coordinate 22,805,818 of CM047809.1, read as the reverse complement.
GCTAAATGCTTTCAAAACTGAATAACTGCCTTGTACCTAATTTTTAGTGAAGGTGTTTGATGTAGCCCTCAAAGAACTATCGTATCGTTTTGGCCTGCAACCAACAAAGTCTTAAGGGTGAACTTCATTTAGTTGTCCTTTGTAATTCAGTGGCAGGACAATTCAGTCTTTGTACTTGATCAACTGATGGCGGCAGAATACTACTGAAAATGCATCTGAAATGATAAACTAAAACACCCCCGCAAGATGAATGAGGAGGTTTACGAATGTTTGATAAAGGATAACTAGATCAAAGTTTTGGAAAGATTATGTGATCTAGAGCTTTGGAAAAGAGATCTGCTAAATGTTGTTCGGTGTTAATAGGCATAGGCTTGACTAATCCAGCTTAATTTAACTCTTATTTGTTGATAATCGATTTCAATATGTTTTGCCATTTAATGGAATATTGATTTTTAACACTCTCTCTATATATAGCACTTTGATTTCCACATAATAGAGATAGGAACTACAATGTTGTGTGGGACTTGGAAATCTTGAACAGTAACCATTGTATCTCACTATTGAAGATAATGGTTCAGCCACACCCATCAACTAATTACCAACCTCAACTCGTTTCTCTAGCATAACTTACTTGTTTGTTAGTTCAAGTGAAGTATTGTTAGAACGGATTGCGAGAACAATAACATAAAATATCAAACTAGAAACAAGAAAATAGAGATTTAACGTGGTTTTCGATATTGTGTCGACTAGTCCACAGGTAGAGAACGAGGAACTATATTATCACCGTAATTTACATACAATCAACTAGGTTACAAGTGGGTGAGTATATTTAGTATTCAAACTAAAAACCCTAGCCGACTAAACAACTTCAAACGTGATCTCTCCAAATGAGACTTAACTCCTCCGAGATTCGGGATGAGATCCGCTCCTATCATCAGATTCAGATGAGATCCGCTCCTATCTTCAAATTCAGATGAGAAGATTGAGACCAGACGTGTGTTAGGAAATCAACAAGTTTAACGCAACAGAATTTAAAATTTGATTTCCGATCCCAAGATCGACTTCGTTTAATACAATAAACACGTTAAGATAGGAGACGGTGATTACCTTGCTTAATCTAAAATATCGACGCTTTGACCGTCTAGGGAGAGTAGTAGTGCGTGCAAACCGCCCACGTGTCCGGCCTCTATAATATCCACATGAGCACCTCATCGAAATCCACCTTGGATAGCTACTAGAAAAATCCGGTTGCTAGATCGGCCTTTTCTCTCTCTCTAAATCTATCTCTAAGAAGCTCTCAGTTTATTTTGTAAATTAAAATTCTTCTAATTGTGATGTACAAAAGAGCTAGCAAACCCCTCTCTTATATATAGGGTGGTACGCCCCATGTAGCTCCCAATCTGATTGGAGAAGCTTCCGAATAGATTGGGGAGAAAGAAAACATTTTACTAGTAAAATAAGGAAAATAAATATTCTAGATTTATCTCATTTAATTTAATATCTCATATTAAATAAATCCAAGATATTGTCAATATCTAATATTGACTATCTTTATCTTATTATCATAAATCAATTTTTCATAAATCTATTTATATCTAATATTAATATATGATAATACCATTAATTAAATGTATAATCCAAGTGTATCATATACACTTAAAAGTGGCGCCACTTCATATGTCAATAAATTGACATCCGGAATATTATTTAATTATTTAATATAATTAATATCTTTTATTTAATTTATTTATAATAAATAAATACCACTATATTAATTTAGTCCTCATAACACTTTGTAGTCGAGATAAACTTTTCTTATTTGGTTATCACTATAACCGCATTTTAATCCCGCTAAATGTTCTTATGTATGTGACCTTCAATAGGCTTCCGAATATGTTGGCCGTAGACATAAAGAGCAAATTACGAAAATGCCCTTCATATCTAACGATCACGGAATAGCGTCTAGCAACACACCGTGACCCCCAATCATCGGAAGAGTCAAAAGAAATGACTACTACCTTTCAAGTGAAACAGTTACGTTGTAAATAGAATCCCATCGCTGTAGTAATATCCATACAATCGTATCTCGAGTGTCAGTACATCAACGATCATATTTTATAATCTGCATCATGCTCTCTCGAAATAACTCACTTACTCCAACTTTGCAAAGATTCACGAAGCTAGACATTCCTTATAAGAAGGCTATTTCAGATATTTACTCATAATCATAGGATACGCGATTTCCGGATGAGCAAACATGTATCCTACGCATGTTTCAATATCATACCCGAGCACTACCGCAGGATCGCCCCATGGCTAGGGAAAACCCCAATAGTGTCAAAACATGACAATCCACACTGTGATGCCATGAAGACTCCGGTCTCAGGATAATTACACAACTGCCACATATTGCGATGCTTAATGTAAGTGGGCCAGTCTAACGTACATTCTCTAATACACGTCCACGTACAACCCAAGTGTCTCTACACTTTGATAGACGAGATCTATCCCTATCTTCAATACGATAGAAGACATCCAATACGTGCTAGTCTAATCATACTATCAATCTCCCATTTGACAGCACATACGACAAGAGACTTTTAAGTATCAAACATATTAAAGTGATTAGAGGTCTCATCAACCATAATCACCATCACGGTTCCTCTATCACAGTTTAATACTAAGGACGTTACTATATATTCAATAACATAATTGGTTCATAAAGATAAACAAAATATATAATAACAAAAGTGCTTTTATTAATCATAATAAAGTTATTAAATGAGCTATATAGAGTGTAAATGACCCGACCCGGTCGGGTCTGGTCCAACCCGATTGGGTTTAGACCACCATTTCAACAATCTCCCACTTGGCCTAAAGCCAATCACCCATATGCCTAAGCCCATGCCCGTGAACATGTTTCTCATGCTGCTTGTTACAATGCCTTGGTTAACGGATCAGCTATATTATCATCTATGTGTACTTTATCTATCTTTACATCTCCTCTATCAACTATCTTTCTAATCAAGTGATAGCACCGTAGGACATGTTTGGACTTCTGAGGAGACCTTGGTTCCTTTGACTGAGCAATTGCCTCATTGTTATCACAGTACAGTGGGAATGGACCTTCAATAGAAGGAACCACACCAAGTTTAGTAGTGAACTTCTTCATCCAAACCGCTTCCTTTGCCGCCTCCGAGGCTGTTATATACTCGGCTTCCGTTGTAGAGTCTGCAGTAGTCTCCTGCTTGGAACTTTTCCAGCTAACTGCTCCGCCGTTATGCGTGAAAACAAATCCAGATTGTGACTTCAAGTCATCATTGTCTGTTTGACAACTGGCTTCTGTGTATCCTCGTAATACCAAACCAGAGCTCCCGAAAATCAGGAACATATCTCTAGTACGTCTCATGTACTTGAGAATATTATTGACCGCAATCCAGTGACCATCACCTCGATTTTCCTGGTACCTACTAGTCATACTCAGAGGGTACTAGATATCCGGTCTGGTGGACAATATAGCGTACATGATGGACCCAATAGCCAAGGCATAAGGGTTCATACTCATATGCGCCCTTTCCTCCTCAGTCTTAGGACATATTTCCTTTGACAGATAAACCCGATGTGACATTGGCAACAATCATCTCTTGACTTCTCCATGCCGAATCTCTTCAAAGATCTTGTCTATATAGGTGGATTATGATAGACAAGCAACCTCTTAGATCTATCTCTATAGATCTTGATTCCTGTAATATAGGCCGCTTCTCCCAAGTCCTTCATAGAGAAATTCTTGGATAACCAAACTTTAACCGACTGTAACATAGGAATATCATTCCCTATGAGAAATATGTCATCCACATAAAGCACTAAGAAAACTACGGCACTCCCACCAACCTTCTTGTAAACGTATGGCTCATATTCGTTCTTGATGAAATCAAACTGTTTGATAGTCTCATCAAAATGAATATTCCAACTCCGAGAAGCTTGCTTCAGTTTATAAATGGACCCTTGCAGTTTGCACACCATCCCAAAGATCATCGGGCCAGAAACCCTTAGGTTGTGTCATGTACACTTCCTCGCATGATTCCCGTTAAGAAAGCTATTTTCACATCAATTTGCCGATCTCATAATCATGGTATGTCGCAATAGCAAGTAGAATTCTAATGGACTTTAGCATAGCTCATCAAGTAGAAGGTTTCATCATAGTCAACTCCTTGTCTTTCCTTATAACCTTTGCCACCAACCTTGCCTTGTAGGTAACTACATTACCATCCATGTCGGTATTTCTCTTAAAGACCCATTTTCACCCTATAGAACTATTCCCTAAAGCGGATCAACTATGTTCCAAACTTGGTTGTCTTTCATGGATTCCATTTCGTAATTCATGGCTTCCAACCATTTCTCCTTGTCATGTCTAATCAAAACTTCCTCGTTAATTTTAGGGTCCTCGTCTTCCATGAGATATACGCCAGTGTACCTTTCAGGTTCACAACGTTCCTTAGTGGATCTTTAAGGTGTCTCGTGTTTCTAGAATAGGTATTTGCACCTCATCTCGTATGCGATGTCCGCTTCTACTTCCATCAATCGATCGTTGTCCGTAAGTGGTTCTTGAATTTCTTCAAGATCAATCTTACTCACACTCGCCCTCTCCAGAATAAACTCTTTCTCAAGAAAGTGGCCAGTCCTGGAGACAAACACCTTTTGTTCTTCTGGATGGTAAAATTGGTATCCTCTAGTTTCTCTAGGATAACCCACAAATAGACATTTGTCAGATTTGGCCTCTAGTTTACCCGGCATCATCCGCTTCATATAAGTCGGACAACCCTAAGGTTTATGATATGCCGATTCGGTTTATTCTTGGCCCATACTTCAGATGGTGTAAAATCCACCGCCTTTGATGGAACTCGATTAAGTGTATAAGATGATGTTTCTAGAGTGTACCCTCAAAACGATTTTGGAAGAATCACAGAACTCATCATGGATCGCACCATATCTAACAAAGTGCGATTTCTCCACTCTGACACACGCCATTCATCTAAGGCTGCTCCAAGGAGTACATTCAGGTATAATCTCATTCTCCTTTAAGTAATCTTGAAACTCTCTATCCAGGTATTCACCACCTCGATCAGATCGAAATGTCTTAATCTCCTTACCTAGTTGTTTCTCCACTTCACTTCTGTATTATTTGAACTTTTCAAAAGCTTCAAACTTATACTTCATCAAGTATATATAAACATATCAAGAATGGTCATCAGTGAAGGTGATAAAGTAAGAGTATCCTCCTTTGGCTTGAATTGACATTGGGCCGTATACATCAGTATGTACGAGCTCAAGCAATTCATTGGATCTTATCCTTTTGCCAATAAATGGTGACTTTGTGATCTTGCCAAGTGAACATGCTTCGCATGTATCAAATGATTCATAATCGAAGTGATCCAACAAACCATCTTTATGGAGTTTGGTAATGCGATTCTTATTTGTATGGCCAAGTCTACAATGCCACAAGTTGGATTCATTCAAATCACTTGTTTTGGCTTTCTTATAGTTTATATTAAGTATATCAACATCCATATCTAATATGTAGAGACCATTGTCAAGTTTGCCAGTACCATAAAATATTCCATCACGTGAAAAAGAACAACATTTATTCTTAAACGTAAAAGAAAATCCTTCAAATCAAATGCATAAATAGAAATAATGCTCTTCGTAAGAGCATGAATAAAATGAAAGTTATTTAATTCTAGTACTAGCCCACTAGGCAATGAAAGAAAATAAACTCCTATGGCTAGTAAGCAAAGAACATTTGCTCCATTCCCAACGCCGCAGAGTTCACTTCTCCTTTCCTCGATCTCTAGTCCTTCTTAGTCCCTCGCATATCCGACAAATATGAGAACCACATCCAAAGATCTAATACCAAAGTGGTTGGACTTAGAAGAAGCAACATTAATCTCAATCATAAACATACCTAAAGTCAAAGCATCACTATGCTTGTTCTTCTTGATGCTCAAGAAGGCCTTACAGTTTCTCCTCTAATGGCTAGGCTGGCCACAATGGAAGCAAACATCCTTGGATTTGTCTTTGTCTATCTCATGCTCCGGCTTGGTAGCCTCCTTCGCCTTCTTGGTCTTCTTTTGGGCCCTTTCTTGCCCTCGGAAAAAGTCACGAGCAACATTTACTTAACTTTGCCAACAAGCTGCCTTCAACAGCTTTTAAGCATGTTCAATAACTCCGCAAGGGAGGAATCAATCTTGTTCATGTGATAGTTCATTACAAATCATGAGTAAAGAGGTCGGGTAGAGATTGCCGAATCAAGTCAACGCTAACTTACGCCCGCCTTATGGCCAAGCTTCTCAAGCCTCTCTATATAACCGATCATCTTAAGCACATGTGACTCAACTTGAGTACCCAGAGCCATCTTGCAACCAAATAGTTCCTTCGAGACCTTATACCTCTCATTGCGTAGATCGGGAAGCTTAGAGCTCCTTCAGGGGGAACCATAATGGTGTGAGCATCCATGGATCGATGTTGTTTCAAGTTCCATTGTCATAGAAGCAAGCTTATGCAAGTAGCCTCCACATTTTCGTAACAATGTTTCGTGATGCTTCTTAATCGACTCTCGCTGGTAGCATCTTCGTGGTCCTTAGTTAAGGGTTTTTCCAAAACATACCTAATGTTTTCATGTCTCAAAACGAGTTTGAGGTTTCTTTCCCAATGAGAAAGTTTGTTTCATCAATCTTGTTTTTAATGATAAAATGAAGCTTCAATTTATTCTACATTTCTACAACAATAAAGTAAAGATAATATAAGTAAAAGTCATGCATACAAAACCACAAAATTGCACATTAAAATTTTAATTAGGTTTTGCTCCCACTCGCCAACTATTACCAATTGGCTTTCAAGGATTTTATATAATTCTTTAGTGTATGGAATCCAATCTAGTTGATTCGATCCCCGATGTGGGCCGGTCGACCCGGTCAATTTCGAAAGGTGGGTACACTTACCGGTCGCATATCTTGCGACTTCCATTGGTTGACTAGTCAACTCCTTGGCAATTCATATCTCTATGTGATAGCCAACCCCTTGTCTCTAAAATTAGGCGGTCCTGACGTGGGCCAATCACCGTAAGATTCTTAGTCGAGTTGTAACCCAAATATTCATGAGATCTCATAACGATCATATCTCGATAATAATGATATACCCGAGGTAGGTCAACTCATGACGTGGGCCGATCAGTTGGATCCGAACAAGGACTCTTCACCGTCATTATAATATTGGGAGACAAATTTAACTCGATTTTTGTCGTGGGAATAATCTTAAATTCATTCACTTAATTAATTTTTAATTAAATTATGGTCTCATCTAAACGTGCATATTTCTACGTTATCAACATAAAGTAAAACATACACCATTCCGCCAAAAATAACCAAAGATGATCATGGACTTTATAAAGTGCGGTTTCAATACAAATTGATTAAACCGCTGGTCACAATCTAAGGGTAGTTGCAACCACCAATAGATCTTTAATTCGCCATCTCTAATGGGATCTATATCTTTCATTGGTCTCCATCTCTCGCTTCTATTCTTGTTACATAATAATCTATCTAATAAATTAATACACCCGCCCGCCGCATACTGTGGGGGGCTAACGGAATGAGATAAATGCAGAAAGTAAACTAGGTCACGCTTCTTCATAACGACTCATGACCATTTTGAAAAACCAACAGTAAAATAAATCACACGCAACTATCCTATTGGTCGACTACATGATCAATCGATCCATATAATCACATTATATCAACAACATCTAATTCATACAATGATAAATCTTATGAAAAAGATAAATTAAAATTTAACTACTTGCGTCTTATTTTATCAAATCAAATAATCAATTAACATTTAATTAATTAAATGAATTCAATCGAAATAAAATTAACTATTAATTTTAAACGATTTCAATTTTATTTAAAATTAATTAGAACTATTCAAATTTAAAACAAAATTAAAATTAGGTCTCTTTCCTTTTGATTCCTAATCAAAAGGGATGCCTTTGGTTTTCTAAAGGCATCCACCTGGGTCCTTTCCAAAATCAAATATTTTGAAAAGGGCCTAGCCTATTCCAAAGAAAATTTAGAAAGACCTAGGTCAATTGTGGCTTCCTAATGGTCTAAACTATTTGAACCATTGGTTAGCCATAAGGCTTTAACTAGTCAAAAGAGATATCAATGCACAATAAAATATCACAAAACAGAAAAACGAAAAACGATGTCCCCATGAAATAACAGGACGACGCCGGAAGCCCTAGGGACGCCCCTGCCGCCAGGAAGCCACGGTGGGGACCACCGCTTCGGCCGAGCCCCTACATCGAATATATTTTTTTGTATGTTTTTTTTGTTTCTCGTTTCGCGATTTTAGATCTTGCATCTATTGATTAATTACTACGCAATTTAATTAGTGCTTATTGATTTAGTTCGAAGCTCGCTCTGCAACCACTGTTAGGAAATCAACTAGTTTAACGCAGGGGAATTTAAAATTTTATTTCCGCTCCCAAGATCGACTTCGCTTAATATAATAAACACGTTAAGATAAGAGACGGTGATTACCTTGCTTGATCTAAAAGATCGACGCTTTGACCATCTAGTGAGAGAGTAGAAGAGCGCGCAAGCCGCCCACTTGTCCGGCCTCTATCAATATCCACTCGAGCACCTCACCGAATACGCCTTGATAGCTACTAAAAATCCGGTTGCTAGACCGCCATTTTCACTCTCACTAGTCTATCTCTTAAGATCTTAGTTTATTTTTTAAATTAGAACTTTTCTAATTGTGATATACAAAAGAGATAGCCAACCTCTCTTATATATGGGTGGTGTGCCCTGTAGCTCCTAACTGATTTAGAGAATCTTCCGAGTAGATTGGGAGAAAGAAAACATTTTACATGTAAAATAAGGAAAATAAATATTATAGATTTATCTCATTTAATTTAATATCTCATATTAAATAAATTCAAGATATTGTCAATATCTAATATTGACTATCTTTATCTTATTACCATAAATAAATTTTCCATAAATTTATTATATCTAATATTAATATATGATAATACCATTAATTAAATTGCACAATCCAAGTGTATCATATACACTTAAAAGCAGACCCATATGCCAACAAATTGGCATCCCGAATACTTTAATTAATCAATATCATTAATATCTTGTATTTAATTTGTTCATAATAAATAAATATCACCATATTAATTTAGTCACAATAACACTTTATGGGAGAGATAAACTTTTCTTATTTGGTTATCATTTTAACCGCTTTTTAATCCGGTTAAATGTTCTTATGTGTGTGACCCGATAGACTTCGAATATGTTGGCCGAGACATAAAGAGCAAATTACGAAAATGCCATTCATCGCTAACGATCACGGAATAGCGTCTAGCAACACACCGTGACCCCCAATCATCGGCCTTTCAAGTGAAACAGTTACCGTGTATATAGAATCATATCGCTGTAATAATATCCATACAATCGTATCTCGAGTCTCAGTACATCAACGATCGTGGTCTTATAATCTAGATATCATGCTCTCTCGGAATAACTCAATTACTCCTACTTTGCAAAGATTCATGAGAGCTAGACATTCCTTACAAGAAGGCCATTTCGGATATTTACTCTTAATCACAGGATACGCGATTTCCGGACGAGAAAACATGTATCCTACGCATGTTTCAATATCATACCCGAACACAACCGCAGGATTGCCCCATGGCTAGGGGAAACCTCAATAGTGTCAAAGCATGACAATGCACACCGTGATGCCATGAAGACTCCGGTCTCTGGATAATTACACAACCACCACATACTGTTACACTTAATGTAAGTGGGTCAATCTAACGTACGCATTCTCTAATACACATCCACATACAGTCCAAGTGTCTCTACACTTCGATAGACGAGATCTATCCCTATCTTCAATAAGAGAGAAGACATCCAATACGTGCTAGTCTAATCATACTATCAATGTCCCGTTTGACAGCACATACGACTAGAGACGTTTAAGTATCAAACATATTAAAGTGATTAGAGGTCTCATCAACCATAATCACCATCACGGTTCCTCTATCACTGTTTAATACTAAGGACGTTACTATATATTCAATAACATAATTGGTTCATAAAGATAAACAAACTATATAATAACAAAAGTGATTTTATTAATCATTATTGTTGGAAATAAAATTTTAGTTTTGATGATGATTCATCTTATTTAGTTACTTATTTGTTTACATCCCATTGATGATGTTCTGAAACTAGCTGTTATAGTGAAAAGCTAAAAAATGTCTAGAACTGAATGTATAGGTTTTACTAGAGTCTGATAATTGTATAGGTTATATCAGACAAGCAATGTAATAGATAAAAGTGTTGTAAAATTGAAAACTAGAAATCATCTAGAAAACTTGAACATTACATAAAATCAAGATGTACACCTAAAACTAAAGTCGATTCTAAATCAAGAAGGTAAGTTCACCTGAGGGACACACAGACTGTTGACTTATCTAAATGAAGAACTGAGGGAACAAACTTAGTATATGAAGAACCGAGGTCATGCACTCAGTTGTAGAAGATTGAAAATCGAGGATTCGCACTCATTATGAAGACTCAAGCCGAGAGTGTAAAGTTAGAATTCAAGTAAGTCTGTGATGGCCTGAACTGACTTTATGGATCTTGTAAAAAGACCTAAGAATCATAAGGACAATGATATCTTAGATAATTTGTATAAGGAATGGTGTAATCTGATTCAGCCATATAAAATCAGATATACAGAGTACTAAGTTTCAAGAAGAGTAAAACTTAGTTAATGCTCTAAGTCGCTTAACAAATCAAAATCGACACACTCAAAGATAAAACTTATCAGGATACTCAGTTTTATAGTCATCCATCCAAGAAACTCAAAGTTCATTGGAACGTTACAAATCAAGGATTGTTATTGGATGTAAAACTGACATGTCAGAACGGTCACTGACACCTGACATATGAAAATATAGACGCTGATACAATTAAAATTCAAGCAGATGAATGTTGACTCACACTATAAATAGATGACTTGGCATCCGTGATCAAACACCGAATTAACAAGATTACAAGCGTTTTTGTGCACAAGTCTAGTTCATCCGAATTGCTATCAATATATGCGCTCAACAAGATCATATCTAGATTTCTTCAAGTGTTCAAGCTACATCAATCAAATCCAAAATTCGACACTTTGAAGAACCACAAGCAAGAATCAATTTATTGATTCTCACCAACTTTGATTCTTAATCAAAGGTTTAGACTGTGAAGGAATCCGGTCAAGGATTTACCAAGGACAGTTGTCATTTGCAGTCGGGTAGACTGTGTTTGTGGTGGTAGCTGGTGAAGAGGCAACACAACCCTCCAAGGACCAGTGGCTCAAGCAGTTGGAGAGCAGTAATTCGACCTATTCTTTGATTGTTTAGATAGTGACACTAGGGATTAGTTAAGTACTATTGTTTAAGACTTTTTGTAACAGCTTGCCTCAGAAAGTTCTAGTGGAATTTTCCTCCTACATCACAGGGGAAGAGTGGACATACAGAATTACACCACCTGGAACCACTATAATTCTTGCTCTACTTACTTTACGCATTTACATTCAGTCATTTATTTTTTCAACATTTATTATTGTTTATACAACATACTGAATCTGATTGTTATACTTACTCACAATTCACAAACTGAAATTCACTAGAATTCAGTTTTGCTTACTCATCTTTTTCTTATAGAACCAACAAGATCCAGATAAAGGCTAAAACTTAAATCCGCTACCGGTTGACTCAGTTTTGTTATAAGTTAGTTTGACCTAGACTCAGCTTAGTCAGCTTTACTCCACACAAGTTAAAACTGAACCTTAATCATTTTAAATGCATTTTTTGGTGACAAGTTTATTCACCCCCCTTATAAACTTGTGTTAGCCTTTCCAAGGGACCAACAATTATAAAGTTATTTCATGAACTAAATAGACTGTAAATGACCCGACCCGGTCGGATCCGGTCCAACCCGATTGGGTTTAGGACACCATTTCAACAAATTACAAGATTCAAATGTAATCACTAGCTTCAGATGTGAACACCAGGTTTAGCCGTGGTCACCAGACCTCAGCTGAGAAAATCTCACCCGAGTTTTCCAGATTCACATTCAGCTCTTCTTCAAACAAATTGATATGCATGAGATCAAAGCATTGTTACAATTCTCCACCTTGACTTGAATCCTCATTTAGATCACTAGACCAAATTCAGATGCACAACTGATAGCAAAATACTTAACCGCTAACTTTAACCGACAGAGTATCGGGTCAACGGTAGTATAGTGGGTTCAAGGTCGAATCCACAGAGAGTAATGTTCAAGTACCAATGTCGACTTAGAACCTAGTTCAGGTCAAAATAATGGGGGAGAGTATTATACTAATGCAAAAGTAAAGATTATACTAATGAGTTAACTTCTAGGTATTAAAGGGTATAGTCGAACTATGATCCCACGAGCTACTTTCACCCCTAAGGAAAGACTTAACGGGAAGCGTGTCTTAACCGACCTACCTATCCAATGTAGTTTAATGACATCCATGGGTGCCAACTCCTAATTCTAGCGACTAGACTGAACAACTCGATCTAACCACCGTATGTGAAGTTAATTAATTCTCCCTTTAGAAAACCGATTAACCTAACATGATTAAGCTTCAGAGTCGCCGAACAACGATGACAAACCTCTCAGATTGGAAACGGACCTAACAACTAGGCCGAATCTACGCAACGATCCTAAAACCCCTTATCCCACATCTCACCGCAAAATGCATCTATAAGTTTGATGTGTGTGACAGTGAACTAGGTGATCAATCTAATTCAAAGGCGTTAAAATAAGTTTTAGGACGTGGATTAATCGTTTAAACATTCAATTATGCACTACACGACTCCCAATCTCATCTCCCTTAGGGTTTTCGCTCGCTTTCACATAATTCGACTACACATGCAATTAGCTACTCATAATTATGCTAATAACGGAATAAAGAATGGAAATTAAACTAGAGACAATAAACAAACGAAAAGTCATTACCATATAATCATCAAAACAGATCCAAAATATGAAAAGAAGCACCCAAAAAAGTTGAATCTTTGATCTTGTAATGCAAATCTAAGCTATAAAAGATGTGTAGAATCAAAGGAAGTTATCTAGGAATCAAAGGATGAAAGGGTGTTTAATTTACACTAAAATCACACCAAAATCGCCAAGAGAAGTCTAAAGTCGCCAAACATGAGTAGGGGCTGAATGAGTCGTGGTATTTATAGAGTAGGTCGAAATTCATCGTTGTCGGTCACGAACGCCCGTCCGGTCATGTCAAACGCCTCGTCGCTCGAGAATATGAAGATATTAGGTTTCGTTTTTCGGACGGGCGCTTGCATTCCTTTGAACGCCCGCTTGGTGAATCATGACTTGAGGACCAAACGCCTGCCTGGAACCCCGGACGCTCGCTTGTGTTGTATGAGCTTTGAATCGGTCGAACCTACCCAAACGCCCGCTTGGGGTCATTTGACGCCCGCCCACCAAAACCCAACTTTCGAATGATGTTTTAATTTCGTGGACGCCCGCCGCTTTTGCCAAACGCCCGCTTGAGGTGGCCTTACTACAGATGCCCGTTTGGGGTATGGCAAACGCCCGTTTGCCTTGTCTCCACTCCAAACTTGGCTTTTCTGCACTTTTATGCCACATTCGTGCTATGATCATGTCTCTCATTCCTAAACATCGCCCTCTGGGTCCTCGAGTCACCTAAGTCCTGCAATAAACACACTAACAAAACACCATGCATAATTCCGCAAGACAAAAGTGCTCGGAAATGAGGTAAATATCGCTAAAAAGGCGGAGTTTACTATCGATGTGACAGTTTAACTCCCCGTGCATATAACTCTCGATATTACACTCAAACAGGTATACATCTACCCAAAATATGTCAATAAAGTGATAAACGGGGGTTAAACTGCACACCAGAGTACAGTAAAGTTGACTCCATCAACTACCAAGTTCCAAACTTGATGTATCATATCAAATCACCTCGAATTCTTTCTTGCCAAACAGATTTCTAGCTTGAGACGATCAACAGATCTTGACTGTGTTTGAACTTCCCATGTAATGATTTGTTGAGCGACAAGAGTATTATCTTAAGTGTTGATCTTCCTCACCTAAATTTAACTCTCATTCCTTAGAAAATGACATCTAACATCGATATGCTTGGTTCTTTCATGATGAATCGATCCTTAGCCAAACATATTGCAATCAAATTATCACAACCACCCCAGATCACAACCAATCCCTTAACTGATTCCTTCCTTAGTTGTTTCTCGCTGCCATTTATTCTATTTCAAAGAGTAGATAATGTCATTGTCCTCAGAAGTTACCTTCTAACCTACCAAAGAACCAAGCTAAGGTGAACATATAACCGGTCATGGATCTTTTGTTTTCCATATCACCACATAATCGTAATCATAGTACCTTGTGACAAGAAACTTAGTATCATTTCCATAAATAAGACCCATATTTTTCGTGACTTTTAAGGTACCGAACATATCGCTAATGTTACTTATCAAAGTTGATCCATAAACCTCGATAACAACAAAGAACAACTTAGGCCAAATCATGTCTAATGCGCACTCATAACATACATCGGACTCCCTCATCAGATTCTAAAATATAGAACGCTTGACAAGTATTCCTTCTCTTCATCTGATTGTGGATCATACACAATAGACAAATGATCATTTGATGCACTTGGAGAGTATATTGGCTTGACGGCATACATGCCGAATCTGAGCAATATCTTATGAATATAATCCTTCTGAGATAAGAACAAAATCTTCTTACTTCCGTGTCTGTAGATCTCCATCCCCATAATGTTCTTAGTTTAACCCATATGCTTCTTTTCAATTTCAGTACTGAGAAAATTCTTCAGATTCTGAACATCAGACTTGCTCACTGCTGCTATCAACATACCATCCACATGTAGAGCCAGATAGATGAGTGAACCATCTTTCAGCTTGTTATTATACTCACAACAATGACATGGACTTCTATTATAGCCCAGCTTGATCATATAGTTGTCAAACATCTTGTTCCACTACCTTGGAGACTGCTTCAGTCCATACAAGGAATAATTCAACTTGAAAACTTACCCTTCTTTTTCAGAAACTTGAAATCCTTCTAGAAGAGTCATATATATTTCCTTATCTACATCTCTATGTAGAAAAGATGTCTTCACATCTATCTACTCAAGTTCCAGATTCCGATGTGCAACCATTTATAGTAATGTCCGATGAAAGTGTGTCGACTACTACCGAGAATATCTCATCATGTTTACCCTCTTTCTCGATCGATCCTCTTGCAACCAAATGTGAGTTGTACCTAATGACCTTAGATTCTAACATTCCTTCATTTTTTGAAGATCCATTTACAAATGACTACCCGCCTCTCACATGGACTGTTTGACCTGCATCCCAAGTTTGATTCTCTTAAGTGACTTCATTTAATCTCTCATGGCATCATGACATTAAGATGTCTCGTAACATGGCACAATTTCATTATAGTGCTTGGTTCAAATTCATCTACCTCTTATGCAACCCAAGTGCATAACCAACCATGTCCTCAAACTCATACCTCTTCCGAGGTCCAACATTACATTCTAGCTCGACAAAAACTATACTATGGTGACCAAATACATGCGCTTGAGTCTCACTGGTTGGTTGTATCAGATCCGCTCGGCCATATCAAATAAGTGGTTATTGTTCTTAGCTGAATGTTGCATCTTAGATGATTGAACCTAAAACTCCACCTGTTTGTCAACACCTTCAGATTCAGATTCAACACTTGACTTTATAGATGATTTATATATAGAATTATCATCAAAGAATACACTTCTGCTAAGTTAACCCTATTTTTAGCTGATGACAAAATTATATACCCTTTAACTCCATCTCTATATCCCATAAATACTCCATTTTTGGCTCTTGGTTCCAATTACCCTCATTAACATGTTAATAGATTGTGCAACCAAAAGCTCTTAGATTTGAGTAATCTGAAGGCTTGCCTGACCACATATCATAAGGTTTTTGAGATTGATCAATGTGTGAGGTCCTCTGTTGATTAGGTCAAAAGATGTGCCGACTGCCTCATCCCATATCTTCTTGCCAAACCAACATTAATTGGAGATCATGCACCTTACCCTCTCTAGATGTGTTTTATTCATTATTTCTACAACACCATTATGTTGATGTTTATCCTTGACTATATGATGCTTGGAAATACCCTCATCCCCAGCTTCTAGATCTTCTTGCATGTCTCATTTTCAACCAATGCCTTCCGTTGCTCGAAATTCTTGAATGCATCACTTTTATGCTTCATCATGTTCACCTAATTCAATCTTGAATAATCATCTTTGAATGACACAAAATATTTGTGACCACCCTATGATTCCATCCTTGAAGGCCTTAAACAATCAAACCGATATAATCAAGTGTCCCTTTGTGTTGTGAATTGCTTTGGGAACTTGTTGTGAAAGTCAAATTAGCTATCATTTTATACGTAATTTACCCATTTATTGTGACTTATTTGATGTGATTTCGGGGTATTTTAGTGGTTTTTATAGGCACTTTTCACCACAACATGAATCATGAGACAAAAGATGTTTACGTCCAGAATCTCTTTATTTTGGGTGAATTGCATGCATTCTATTTGAATTCATCATGATTGGGTATGTGGTTTATTTATGTTATAGGTTTGGCGTGATAGATGACATGAAATTGAGCTCAATGTGATGAAAATAGACTAAAACAGAGTTCGGGAGTGAAAATGGAGCAAAAATCAAGTTTGAGGCCAAGTTTGGGTCGATTAGGCAAAGGGCCGGGCGCACGTCGGCTAGGGCCGGGTGCATGCCCAGTAGAGAGGAGCATAAAGGCAGGCGGTACAGGAGAGGGAGCGCACACTGGGAATGACCCGGGCGCATGCCCGGGAGGCCGGACAAGAAGCGGGACGCATGGAGAAGTATAGCAGGCACAGGCCTGGCAGGGACAGGGCGCCCGCCCACCGGGCTTGCAAATCAAGGGAACCTGAGCCAAAGAAGGGGAAGATGCCCGGTTACAAGAGGGTGGACGCCTGGCCTTTATTTTGGCGTGAATTTTCAGAAAATAACCCTACCTAGGTCGGTTTTTTGCCTATAAAAAACCACCTAGGTCGATTTCTTACACACATACTCTTATAATACTTTAATTTTTAGTACCAGCTCTTTATTTCCCTCTAGAAAGTATATCTACAATTATGTTTCCTTTAAATTTCTACAAGAAGACAACACTATTTCTTCAAATATTTTGCGATTACTACACAACGTATTGACGATTTGGTACAGTTACTTTTGGTACTTTTATTTATCTTTTTATCATGTCTATTATAAATTCTTTCATGAATTCTTGTGTAATTATTTGATTTTGCATAGCTAAATTTCATAATTGCTAAATTATGTGATAGAATTACGAAATTAATGCTTAAATGATGATCTAAAGATGAGTATGACTTAAAAATTAGAACTTTTGAATGTTTGTGTTCTAAAACTTGAACCTAATGCTTTTAGTGGAGCCGTGAACCATTAATTGATTCAACACACGGACTTTATAAATTATATTATTGAGGAGTGTGCGAACTAGGGTTTTAGAATTGCCATGCATGAACTAGTCAAGTTGTTCGAGCTTGTTCTTGGTAAGGTTTTTATGGTAAGCCGTGAACTCGTGGGTTATAGAGCGCCTCATTGTTTTAAATCATATAAGGTCAATTAAATCCCGAATAGGGACCGTTGAACCGAGTATGGTAGCTGGGTTGTGGTAGTTGCGCCTAGGGACCATTTCAAAAGATTTCTCCCACAAACATATTCATTAGTTTACAATTGCTTGGTTGGTTGGTTTAAACTCGTCCCTAGTGATTCATAAAAGTGTTAAGAGTAGTAATCTTGATCATAGTTTAACTATTCCTTTTATCATATCATTTAAATGCCTCATTTTTATTCACTTAGTTATAATTAACATCACTCTTATTTGTTGGTCTGAACGAAATATGAAAGTGATTGTGGTACATAGTCAATTCCTTTTGGGATCGACATTGCTTATCACTGTAGCGATTCTGACCCGGTACTCTATCGGTTAATGTTGGTTTACTAGAATTTAACCATCAACTTGCTTCTGTGTAGCTTTCCAAACACACAATGATCACAAAAGACTAACTCCTTGACCATATGTCCTCCAAGAAAATCATCTTTAGATAGTTTTAGCATCCCTCTTTCACCCATATGACCAAGTGTCCTACGCCATAACCTAGTCATATCCTTCTAGTGAACCCCCGATGATGCAACAACAACAAACCTCGATACATTGGACCCTTGCAAAGATGTACTATGTCCTATGTTGACACCTTCTAAAATACACTTGAACCCCTGTAGACATTTAGGACTCTACCTTTACATCCGAATATGAACCTTTGTTGTCTAAAAGACTAAGAGATATAAAAATCTTGGTCATGTATAGATCACGCCACCTCATTCAATTTATAGAACTTACCTTCATGGGCCCTAACTCGAATTGAACCAATTCCAACCACTTCACGATATTACTGTTGGCCGTAGTAATATGTAATTTACCTATCCGTCATTCCTCGTGGACACATATGATAAGAAGCTCCATAATCAAGAATCCAACCATCATTATAATGAGTTGATTCACCACCACTTGAGCTATATCCTCCTAAGAGTTTGTGCTTTGTTTAGCCATTGCAACGATCCTGCATTTAGCATCTTGTTGCTTCTTTGGACATTCATTCTTCCAATGTCTCTCGCTTCTTTACAATAATTGCATATTTCCTTGGCCTTAAGACATTTGGAACCCTTCTTGAAATTCTTCTTTCCATGTTTTCCATGTCATTTACTACCGCAGAACCGCCATTAGTCCAACAACTCGACTATCTCGCATTAATACCAACTCGCTTTATGCCTAACCTCTCGAGTATGGAGAGATGACCTAACATCTTCCAATGACACCGTGATCCTTCCCGAGAATATAAGACTACACAAAATTCTTATATGATGTTGGAAGTGATACCAATATAATTCGAAATGCATCCTCATCTTCAATCTTGACATCAATATTCCTATAATGAAGCAATATTTTGCTTAACCTATCCAGATGATCTCTTGAGATGCTCCTTTATGCATCCTTAAAGTGAACAGACGTTGATTCAACAATAACTTGTTTGTAATAGATTATCTCATGCACATGCTCTCGTGCTTCAACCACAACCCCGCAAATGTGTTCTCTTCGGAAACTTATGTGATAATATCATCAAACAAGCACAACATAATTTTGAATGTGCTTTCTCCTACCAACTATCCATCTCAGCGATTTCTACATCCGTTGCCTTTGTCAATGGAGCCCAAAGCCCTTGTTGTTTCAATCGTGTACACATCTTTAGCTACCATAAATGTAAACTATTCCTCCTTATGAATTTATTGATCATTATGTTTCACCCATAAGCGATCGTTGATCCAAAAACCTAGTGTCAATTATGGCCTTGGTGCCAATCAAATTTTCCCGAACAAATTATGGATCCCTTAACCTTGCTCGATACCATTTGTTAGAACAAATTGCAAGAACAAGAACAAAAATATATATTATATCACATAGAAAACACGAACACTAATTCTAAAATAACAAGAACACAGAGATTTAACGTTGTTTCCAACGTTGTGTCGACTAGTCCAAGGGAGGAAAATGAGAAACTATATTATCACCAGAGTTTACAGTTTCTACAGTCAACTAGGTTACAGTGGGTGAGTATATGTAGTTCTCAGACTAGAAACCTAGCCAACTAAACATCTTCAAACGTGATATTTCTAGTTGAGAAACCCACTTTAGAAGGGAGCCTCCCAGATTTAGATAAGATCCCCGTTGTTCTTAGGATTGCACGAGAAGACTAAGATCAAATGTTATTATCGATTGAGACGTAATCACAAGCTTTCAATGTGAACATCAAATTCAGATGTGATCACGGTAAGGAAATCAAAGCCCGTCGCGCAGTGGAAATACAAAAAAATTGATTTTTTAGACCTGAGGACCGACTTTAAAAGAACAAAGAAAATACATAGAATGAGATACAAGAATTACCCGGATGATCAAAAGGATCGACGGTTTATATTCGATCGGTGATCCAAGCAATCGTGCCGCCCACGCCGACCGCCTCTAACGGTAATCCACATTAACGACCACCAAAATCCTCAAAGATCTCACATCGAAAAGTTCGACGGCTAGATCATGTTTTCTCATCTCTCAACTCCCTCAAAGAAATATTTTCTAAGGAAATAGAGTTCTCTCTTTACGAGAGCTCTCTTGTTTCTAATGTTTTTAGGTAATGAGAGGCTTGACCCTCGTTACTATTTATACTAATAAGTGGCGCCTCACCTCTCCTCCACATCCGACGCAGGATTTTTGCTTCTTTGATTTAGAGTTGGAAAAATAAGAAACCCATTTTCCAATAAAATAAGGATTAAAAAAATAAACCATTTTAATTGATTTATCCCATTAATTTAATATGTTATATTAAATAATTCATTTAATTAATTACATATATATACATATATATGTATATATATATATACATATATATGTATATATATATATATGTGTGTGTGAGTGTGTGTGTGTGTGTGTAAATATATATATACACCACACGCATATGAACATATATGTATATGTATATTTATCCATTAATAACCTAATTAATATCTTGTATTATTTATTCATAATAAATAAATACCACAATATTAATTACTAGTATAACACTTTATAGTCGTGATAAATGAATCAGATTCGGTTATCACTATAACCACAATTTAATTCCGCCCAGCTTGTTCATGTGTGACCGGATAGACTTTTCAATATGTTGGCCGTAAGTATAAAGTGTATTTATAAAATTACCCTTCACATTTAACGGTCGTGATTAGTGTCTAGCAACATGTCACGACCCTCAATCATTGGAAAGAGTAAAGTGCAATGACTACAACTATTCATGAAACGGTTATCGCAGTAAATAGAATCTTTCGATACACAATATCCATATAGTCGCTTTGAAAGTGTCATACATCAACGACTATATTTCGCTCTCTACAAACCTAAATTTTATAATTTCTTGTACATAACATATTATTTTCGTAAAAATGTTTAATGGGACGACAATGTCGTCCCTTTAGATTTGAATTTTATAATAAACTGAATCGTATTTATTAACTCAACGTTTTATATTAGAAAAAAATTAATTTTCTTTAAAGGGACGACAATTGTCGTCCCTAAAAACCCAAATTTAATAATTTCTTGTACATAACATATAATTTTCTGAAAAAAATGTTTAATGGGACGCCATTGTCGTCCCTTTAAATATTCCCGTCCACGTGGAAATCCAAGCTGGCACGGTGGGGTTAATATTTTATTTGTTGGGACGACATTGTCGTCCCTTTAAAGTTTCCCTCCGAAAAATCCTCCCAAAACATTGACTATGTTTGAATTCATTTAAAGGGACGATAATGTCGTCCCAATAAAATATTTAAAGGGATTTACTTTGTCGCCCCTTTAAAATTTGTCCTTTAAACCAGCTTTTCTTGTAGGCCACACAAGATTATGCAGTGGCCGCCCTATCACAAGCCAAAGCGAGCCACCGGCTTGGCCCAATTAATCCCCGATAGCCCAATCTGCATACATGTTTTGCTTATCCAAATTTTTTATAGAGTTAATCCGATCGATTTATAAAAAATCGTATATTAAAACGCCTGATTTTGATAACAAATAAGCCTGATTCTTTAAAAAAATACCCAACCCAATAAAAATTTATATATAGGCCCGATCCTTTAAAAAAATATCCAACCCAATAAAACAATTTATATGTTACTAAACGTTACTTCATGAAGAAAGTAGCGGATGAACCTCTCCAAATTTTGAAATTTTTGAAAACATTTGATCTAAGTTATGTAAACACGGAGATTGTTTACCGAATATCATTGACTATTCCGTAACGGTTGGCCAGATCCGTGAACGGAGTTTTTCAAGTTGAAGCTAATAAAGAACCATCTTCAAGCACGATGAGTCAAGAACGCTTGAATGGGTTAGCGATAATATCGATTGAGCGTAAATTGGTTGATGAAATTGATGATTATACATTGATTAGTGATTTCGCTTCCAAATGTGCTTCAAGAGCATTGTTGAATTAGTATTTAGTATTAATATATATGTATGTTTTGTGTTTGCATTATGAATTTGATGTTTGTATATGAATGTATTAGAAAAAAATTGTATTTTCGGCCGATTTTTTTTTTTTTCAGACATGTTTCAATTTTTTTAACCTGGCTTTACTTCTAAAAACGTAGGACCGGCCCAGTATTGTATGTACTTAGTTGAAAGAAAAGAAGCAAAATATGACTCTGTAACTTATGTAAATATATTTCAAAGTTGTGATCTGATACTTCTTTCTTACTCCACCTACTAATATAAATATATATACATGATTAGTATGGGAATTGGCTAAATCCTCATCACTACATATGATAGTTATAAGGTGAACCATGTGTTACCACGTAAAAATGACGGCCGGGTAATTATTCCGATAATTACCTAACGTGGTACCGTTAATAAAAACATTTATATATTACACGTGGCTTTATGGTGTAACAACATCCGTCGATCATATCTTATAATCGTGGTGTATTTTATCTAATGGACATCCACGCATTATATTTATAACATAAGTTATAACACGTAATATTTATAACACCCCCCCTTGAATGTTCATTCCACAAAGAATCTGCGTCGTTAAAACGTTCATTATGAAAAAATCCCGTGGGAAAAAAATCATAATGAAGGAAAAAGAGTACAGCCTTCATTTGTGTTTTACTCCCCCTGATCTGAACAACTCTTCAAATCTTTAAGTCGGCGCGTTCCGATCTTCTTTAATAATTTCTCAAATGTGGCAGTAGGTAGTGCATTAGTGAACAAATCTGTCGGATTGTCACACGATCTGATTTGTTGAACATCGATATCACTTTTTTTTTTTCTGAAGCGTAAAGAAGAATTTTGGTGATATATGCTTTGTTCGGTTACCTTTTATATAGCCTCCTTTTAATTGAGTTATACATGCTGCATTGTCTTCATACAATGTGGTTGGTTTATCTTTGTCAACGGGTAAACCACAATTCTCCCGGATGTAATGTGTCAATGACCGCAACCAAACACATTATCGACTGGCTTCATGAATAGCTATTATCTCGGCATGATTTGACGATGTCGCCTTCAAGATTGTTTAGTTGAACGCCTTGAGATTTCCGTACCACCACTAAGGAACAAGTAGCCCGTTTGTGACTTTGCTTTGTGAGGATCCGAGTTGATTTGTTTGAGTAGAACAATCCGAGATCTATTGTCCCTTGCAAATACCGGAACATTTGTTTGACTCCGTTCCAATGTCGTTTTGTTGGAGCCGAGCTAAACCTGGCCAAAAAATTCACAGAGAAAGAGATATCCGGTCTAGTATTATTGGCTAGGTACATTAATGCACCAACAAAGATCGAGGTATGGTACTTCAAGACCAAGCACCTCTTCGTTCTCTTCACATGGTCGAAATGGATCTTTATTGACATCAAGCAATTTAACAACCATTAGGGTACTCAATGGATATGATTTGTCCATATAGAATCGTTTCAGGATTTTCTCTGTATAAGTCGATTGATGCACAAAGACGCCAACTTCTAGATGCTCAATTTGTAAACCAAGACAAAACCTAGTTTGTCCAAAATCTTTAACCTCAAATTCTTTCTTGAGATAATCAACTGCTTTTGAAACTTCTTCAGGAGTTCCAACTATATTTAAGTCATCAACATATACAGAAATTATTGCAAATTGTGATTCACATTTCTGGATAAAAACACATGGACAAATTAGATCATTTTTGTAACCCTCTTTAATCAAGCTTTCACTGAGACGATTATACCCTATTCGTCCAGATTGTTTTAATCCATACACGGACTTTTGTAACTTGATAGAATAAATTTCTCGAGGATTTGATTTACATGCTTCAGGCATTCTAAATCCTTCTGGGACTTTCATATAAATATCAGGTTCAAGTTTCCCGTATAGATAAGTCAGAATAACGCCCATAAAACGATTTCGACCTTTTCGTATCGCCAGCTTACGAGGTATCGCAATGTAATTGAATCCACTCATCGTGAATATGTTTTTGCGACACCGGCCTTTTTATAAAAACTTAGGCAACAAGTCGTGCTTTATAGCTCAATATTACATTTTTCTCATTTCGTTTACGCACGAATACCCAGTTGAATCCTACTGGATTTATCCCTTCAGGGGTACGGACTACAGGTCCGAAAACTTCACGTTTTGCCAATGAATTTAGTTCTGACTTAATGGCATCTTGCCATTGTATCCATTCTTTTCTATTTCAATAATCTTCAATCGATGTCGGCTCGTGGTCCTCGTTTTCTCCCATTATTTCAAGTGCAATATTATATGCGAAGATATGATCGATGACTACATCCTCTTGGTTCCATTTTGTCCCAAAAGTTACATAATTAATTGATGTTTCTATAAACTCCCCGGGGTCTATGATTTTTAACGTTCTTCGGGATCTCACCATCAATTTTATAATCATCGGTTTGATCAATTTGTCCTCTTTTCTTTTGAGGATTTTTATCGTTCGCACCCACCGGCCTACCACGCTTCTGGCATGGTTTAGATTCACTTGCAGTAACATTATTATCAAGTCCTTCTGGAATTGATATACAAGCTGGAACATTCGCAGCTTCTATATATGATTTAGTGACTCTACTAGAGTCATTAAATGCATCAGGCAACTGGTTTGCTATTTTCTGCAAATGAATAATTCTCTGAACTTCCAGTTCACATTCACTAGTACGAGGATCAAGAAATCCTAAAGTCGTTTTCCAAGAGATTTCATTATCTTTCTTATGAATGTCGGGTTCCTTTTCTCCCCTTAATCTCGAGAATACTGTTTCATCGAAATGGCAGTCTGCAAACCATACAGTAAACAAGTAGCCCGTCGGGGGTTCCAGATATCTAATGATAGATGGTGAATCATATCCCACATAAATGCCTAATCTTCTTTGTGGCATCTTAGTACGTTGCGCTGCCGGCACAATCGGTATATAAACAGCACATCCAAATGTGCGTAAATGAGAAATATTAGGCTCATGACCAAAAGCTAATTGATAAGGGGAAAATTTATTATAGCTTGACGGTCTGATTAGCAAAAGTGCTGCCCCGTGCAATATAGCGTGCCCCCATGCAGACACATGTAGTTTTGTTCTCATTAACATTGGTCTAGCAATCAACTAAAATATTTTAATCCAAGATTCAGGTAGAACATTTTGCGTGTGAACATGAGCTACTGGATGTTCCACGGTAATTCCAACAGACATACAATAATCATTAAACACATGTGATCAATATTCTCTAGCATTATCCGCATTTAATACTTTTAATCGGAAAGTCGGAAATTGTGCTTGTAGGCGGATTATCTCAGGCACGCAACTTTGCAAATGCCATATTACGAGTCGATAGAAGTGATACATTCGACAATCTAATGGATGCGCCGACAGACCATAAAATATATAAATTGACCACTTGGTGGATGAATAGGTCAACATATATCACCTTGAATTCTTTTAAGAATGCGGGTGATTCTCGTTGTCACCTTCATAAAAGATGGTTTCATAATCATTTTTCCTTGAGAACAAGCAACACAAGAGAATTCGTCTGCACTTAAAATCTTCCGGTTTTTCAGCGCGTGGCCATGTGAATTCTCAATTATATTTCTCATCATATTCGATCCATGATGTCCTGCATTTATCATGCCATATTTCATAAACATTAGAATCATTAAACTTCTAGTTTATTATATGGTATGTTTCAATCGCACTGATTTTAGTATAATATAGCCCAGAAGAGAGAGATGGAAGTTTCTCTAGTACATGTTTCTTTCCGGAAACATTTATCGTTATACACAAATATTCAGTATATGTTTCATTCTTAGTTTCGGCGGATATCCATTTCGGCGGATATCCTTAAAACTCAATAGATTTCTTCGGGCTTTTGAAGGAAAAACAATGCATGATTGATAGTAAGTTTTGTTCCTTCAGGAAGAAATATAAGAGGTCTTCCAGAGCCTTCTATCATTTTTGAACTACCATAGATTGTGTTAACGTTTATCTTTTCTTTCTTCAGGGAAGAAAATTATTTTTCATGTTTAAATATGGTTTGTGTTGTGGCACTGTCAATCAAACAAACATCTTTATTGAGATCCAACAGACCATCTGTATACATATCTTCTTCAAGAAGATAACAAAAGTACAACATTCAGAAAAGCACACCAACAAAAGGAAACTACTATACTACAAGGAAACGAAAAGAAACTACTATATTACAGGAAAGCATTAAACTAATCTAAATATTTTCTTGATCATTTGATCCTTCAGGAATCATCAAGAAACTATCCATATCCAAGTTCATCATATCATCATCAGCATCAGCATCAACATTAGCATCAACATAAGTATCATCATCTTCAGGATGATCACGGTATACAAGATTCGCCTCACGATCTTCAAATGGTTTTTTCAATGATGCTTGATAGAGTCGGACTAGATGTTCCGCCGTATGACAGGTACGGGACCAATGACCTTCCATTCCACAACGGAAGCATTTATCATCATTAACTTTCTTTTCATTGCGTAACCTATGATCCGTCTTTTGGGGACCATTTTGTTTCTTACCATGATCGACATCATTATGATATGGCATATACCTTCCACGGCCACTTAATTACTTACCACGCCCACAACCACACGATCAAAATTGACTCGAGCCTCATTCACTTTAGAATGGGCTAAAACCATCGGTCGGGACTCGTGATTTTTCAACAAAAGCTTATTATTCTACTCGCCACAAGCGAGGCATGCTATAAGCTCAAAATATTTTTTGAACCCTTTTTCTCGATATTGCTGCTGCATGAGCATATTTGAGATATGAAATGTGGAATATGTCTTTTCAAACATATCCTCATCGGTTATTTTATCGCCACATAATTTTAATTGAGAGGTGATTTTAAACATGGTTGAATTAAACTCGGTCACGGTTTGAAAATCTTGTATACCGCAGACTAAGCCAATCAAATCAAGCTTCAGGATGAACCGACAACTTCAGGTGATCGAATTTGTCCTTTAAATTATGCCACAGTTCAGAATAATCTTTTACCGTAAGATATTCATTTTTCAACCCATCTCCAAGATGATGTCGAAGGAAAATCATTGCTTTGACACGGCTTTGGCTGGACTCATCATTGTCCTTAATAATAGTATTGCCAAACCCCATAGATTCCAGATGGATCTCAACGTCCATCGTCCATGATAGATAATTTCTTCCGGAAAAATCTAGTGGCACAAATTCTTGCTTCGATATGTTAGCCATAACATAAACAAACGAAAATAGATTGACTGAGATTACCTCCACGCTCTGTCAACATTTTCTCGAGTAATTTTCTGATGCTTCACTCAAGACTTGGTAGCACTCGGATTGATAACTAAGTTATGTAATATATATTAATGAGGTAGAAGATACACAGTACTGTACGTACTTAGTTGAAAGAAAAGAAGCAAAATATGACTCTGTAACTCATGTAAGTATATTTCAAAGTTGTGATCTGATACTTTTTCTTACTCCACCTACTAATATATATATATATATATATATATATATATATATATATATATATATATATATATATATATATATATATTATTAGTGTGGAAATTGGCTAAATCCTCATCACTACACATGATAGTTATAAGGTGAACCATGTGTTACCACGTGAAAATGACGGCCAGGTAATTATTCGGATAATTACCTAACGTGGTACCGTTAATAAAAAGATACGATATATTACACGTGATTTTATGATGTAATAACATACGCCGATCATATCTTATAATTTCAAAGCAGATTTTATCTAATTGACATCCACACATTACGTTACAATGGATTTCGATTATTAAAGCAATGAATTCGTAATGATAGATATAAACGCATTTATGTGTCCATTTTACGTTCACAATTTGTTAGGTTTTGCATGGGACCAGAATCAGGTGATAAGTTTATATGGTTAGGAAAATGTTTGAACTGACCTGGTAATGTTTCCGTGTTGTATCCAACTAACAAAAACAAAAAGTGGCCCCAATTTCAAGAATTGCTTCCATGAAGATGGCTGCCCACCTTTGCTAATTCAACAAATTAATGAATATATGTTGATCAACTTCCTCTCCTCCTAAAAGAAAAACACAAAACTTTGGACTTAGCTACATTAATTAATTCCGTGTGCAACTAGGTACACAGCCCATGTGATTCATCTTTTTGGTCTTAATCAAAATATTTTTCTTCTCCTCTCAAAAATATATATATATGTGGTTGAGTTAAAATGCAAGATATTATACTATCCACGCTATCAGACATACTACTAAAATAAATAAGATTCGATCACTATTTTAATAAGCACTTGCTATTATTGTTTGATCAGAACTACAAATTGAGGAGCAGGTTTCTAGTTAGGTTTCTAGTTTCTACAAACTCGCTTCCTCAATTTGTAACAGACCAAACAATAATTGCAAAGGCACTAAAATAAATGATCAGATGCACTATTTTAGTAGTATGTATTTGCATAGTAGCATTGATCAATAGTGATGTATATTAACCCATTTCTATATATATATATATATATATATATATATATATATATATATATATATATATATATATATATATATATATATATATATTGTTGGGGAGTTTGTAGTGTAATTAGAACAGTGGTATCAAAACAACAAATAAAAGAGAACTTAATATATAAACGCAGAAATGAAAAAGCGCTCTTTCCTCTGCTAAAACTATTTGTCCCCAAGATTGCCTCCGGGTAAATCACGAATGTATTCACGGGATAAATTCACGCCCCTTTCTATCTTGGCAATTAGATAGAAAGATAGCTACAAGAGTTTTGTTTATTTGTGTGTAGAACTTGAGGTTTCAACATAGTATTCAAAGAAAATGAATAAATCTTTTAAAGTGTTGATGTCTCTTATTTTTTCAAAAATCTCAAGTGTTATGTACTTATATCATGTGTTATTCTACATGAAAAACACAACATAACCCTTCAAAAACAAAGCTTAAGAAATGTCTTCATACCGAGGGACATCGCTTAAAACCGGCGGACACCAAAACAATTGGAAACCAAAAATTCAGCTTTTGCATCCTCAGAATCTCATCCGCACGGATAAAATACTCCTATCCGCACGGATAGATTACAAAGATCCGATTTCAATTTAACAGCTTCATCCGCACGGATAGTTCAATCTATCCGCACGGATACGCAGCAGCAGATCTCGTGTTTTGGTTCAACACTTGATCTAACACTTCCATAAGCTTGTAAATATCAATTATAAGCATGCACCCCGCATCTCCTAACTCATATCGATTGTTTCAAGCTTACCAAACCTCAAACTAAATCCAATTACACTAAATCACATTGGTGATATAATCACCAACAATCCTCCCCCATTTAGTGTAACCCTTGATTTAGTTAAAACTTATCAACACACAACAATTCATCTTTCAATGATAATGTCACGCAGATTGAATTACCATCTAGTATATTACACATTCCAAAATATTCGAGTATCGGGGTGTGACTAAGCATTGAACCCTTTACACATTTGAATACTTCAAAGATAATACACAAATGAATCAAAAGACAACTCCTATAGCTTGCTTGACACTTTATCCAGCCTCGTGTCCATATCAATTCATGAACATGTAGAAAGCCAACCCTAACTTTCTTGAAGCCGCCAAACTTCATACTCATATAGGTGAGTCTTATCAATCGTGTACCGCAACAACACTTTTTCATAAGACTTATTAAGATATATTATCAACCTCACACGCAGTCAAGCACAAACCTTCGGGACAAAATATATGTGCCAAAACTAAGTCATTAGGCCTCCCACATTGAATTCAGCCCCTAATGTCATATTAAGGGGGAATTGGGTATCCTAACGCAAAGTTTCAATGGGTTGTAGACCTATCCCGACAACCGACTTGATGAACAAGTCCTTCGCCAATGTCTTGGTCAAATGATCGGCTAAATTCTTTTTGAGATCTCACAAAAGCAATCGATATCACCCTCGTGAGTGATCAACTCACGAATCGAGCTATGCCTAACTCCAATATGTCGCGACTTTCCATTGTACACTTGACTATAGCATTTAGCCAATGTATTTTCACTATCACAATTGATAGAAATTGGTGATATCGGTTTTGGCCACAATGGAATCTCGTAAATCAGATGTTTAAGCCATTCCGCCTCTAAACCGGCCGAAGCCAAGGCAATAAACTCCGATTCCATTATTGAGTTTGTATTACATGTTTGCTTCTTGGAAGCCCATGAAATGACACCACCACCAAGTAGAAACACCCAACCACTCGTAGAAGAATGATTTTCATTTGATATCCAACTAGCATCCGAGTAGCCTTCTATAACCGAAGGATGTCCAACATAAGTTAAACCAAATTTTTTGGTAAACTTAAGATACCTTAACACACGTGTCACCACATGCCAATGAACACTACTTGGATTACTAGTATATCTACTAAGTTTTCCAACCGCATATGCAATGTCCGGACATGTGCTAGTCATTGCATACATCAAACATCCTATAACTCGAGCATATTCAAGTTGAGACTCGGATTACCCGAATTCAACTCAAATTTCTCACGAGGATCCATGGGAGTTCTTGCCGAAATGTAATTTTCACAATTGAATTTCTTCAACATTTTCTCGATATAGTGAGATTGTGTTAAAGTAATCCCTTTGTCATTCCTTATGATTTTTATTCCAAGGATAACATCCGCCTCCCCCATATCTTTCATAGAAAAACTTGATGACAAAAATGATTTACAATGGTCAACTTGATCTTGGTTTGTACCAAAGATCAACATGTCATCAACATATAGGCAAATGATTACACCATTTCCGGTTTCATCAAATTTGCTATACAAACACTTGTCCATTTGGTTGCTTTTAAAACCATTAGACAATACAACCTCATCAAACTTATTATGCCATTGTTTGGGAGCTTGTTTCAGCCCATACAATGATTTAACAAGCTTACATACTTTATGCTCATTTCCGGGTATCACAAAACCCTCCGGTTGTTACATATAAATTTCCTCATCCATATCCCCATTCAAGAAGGCCGTTTTAACATCCATTTGATGGATAACAAGATTGTTAATGGCTGCCAAGGCAATCAACAATCTAATAGTGGATATTCTAGCAACCGGGCATAAGTATCGTAAATAATCAATGCCTTCTTTTGTCTAAAGCCTTGTATCACCAACCGGCTTTATACCTTTCAACGGATCCATCAATTTTCATTTTTCTTTGAAGATCCATTTGCAACCCAATGGTTTACACCCACGTGGAAGATGCGCCAATATCCACGATCATTGCCTAAAATGGAATCCATCTCATCATTAATGGCTTCCTTCCAAAAGGCAACATCCCGAGACTCCATAGCCTCTTTATAAGTTCTAGGATCATCATCAATATGATAACAATATGCATATTGAAATCTTACTTCATCTCTTGTACCTCCACCAAATATGTTTGGAAATCGACCAAAAGATTTTTCTTTCCTTGTCCTTTGTTTCTTCAAGCACTAAAGGCTCATCTTGTGACTCTACACCACCACAACTTTCTTTAAATCCAATGTTCATAGGAACAACATCTCTAGGCCTTGATATAGAAGAAAACCGACTTTCATCAAAAAGAGATATCCTCGATTCAATTACGGAATAAACCGCAATCGAATCATTTGGTTCTATAACATAGAACCTATATGCCTTGGAATGCAAAGCATATCCAATAAATATGCAATCAATGCCTCTTTCCCCAAGGTTTTAATCTTGGGATGGGTAGTCTTACGATCGCTTACATCCCCAAACACGCAAATAATGCAAGTTTGGCTTTTTTTATACCAAAGCTCATATGGGGTAATAGGACTTTTTATTAGAACTTATTCAACAAATAACAAGTCGTTAACATAGCTTCTCCCCAAAATCCTCACTCCAATCCCGAGTAAGAAAGCATAGTATTCACCATCTCTTTGAGTATGATTCTTTCTTTCAAATGGCTATGCCATTTTGTTGTGGTGTATAAGGTGAAGTTCTTTCATGTATAATCCCACAAGATTCAAAGTATGGTGGATCAAAGTATTCTCCACCTCTATCCGCATTTAAGTTTCTTTATTTTAGTTTCAAGTTGCAATTCCACTTCGCTTTTAAACACTTTAAACTTTTCCATTGCCTCGCCTTTTGTAAAAGCAAGTAAACATAACAAATACGAGTGCAATTGTCTATGAATGTAACAACATACTTTTGTTTCCAAAAGACGGAGTAGAACAAAATTCACACAGATCACTATGAATAAGTTCCAAAATTATAGATTTACCTTTCAACACCTTTAAAAGGTTGTCTTACAATTTTAGTTAAGTTACAAGTATCACACTTATTCATAGTTGTACAACAAATAGGAATTAAGTCATTTTTAGATATTTGCAACATTCTTCTAAAATGCACATGACCTAATCTTGCATGCCATAAGTATGAATCATCAACATTAATAAATATAACATTCATAGCAAGATTTTCATACAAACCATTACTAACAATATTAAGCATAAACATACCATTGTTAAGATAACCAAATCCTACAAATACACCATGTTTAGTCAATACAAAACGAGAGACTCATATACTTGTTTCTAGCCCTCTTTACATAAAATACTACCGAAACTAAGTTTTTCCGATCAAAGGTACATGTAAAACATTGTTTAAAGTTACAAATTTTCCGTAACTAAATTGCAAATTTACAATTCCTCTTCCAACAAAATGGCTTTTTAGACTCATGCCCATATGCACAATGGATCCATCTTCAACTTTTTCATACTTCAAAACTAGGATCTATCCTTGCATACATGTCTAGTCGCTCCCGAGTCTATCCACCAACTAACATCATCATCCCGCAAAAACATGCTTGAAATCAGTGGTACATAATTCATATCCGAATTAAAACCACAATTATAATCATTCGCATCTTGATGTTTAGGTGGGTCCGGTCTTTAGCCCCATTCACCGGCCTTTACCCTTACCATTGTTGTGCTTTTAGCAAAACAATCCGCCTAAATGGCCTTCTTTACCGCAATGCCAACAAGTGCATTTTGGCTTCTTGTTGAACTTTGCCTTGTTTTTGTTGTTGGAAGAATCAAACTTTCTCTTGTTGTTATTCTTTTTAGAAGTTTCTCCAACTTCAACCATATTGATTGAAGTTGAACCATCTGCAACGTTCTTACCACAACCCACAACATTCTTACCACTTTCTTGTGAACGCAAACTCTCTTCTATCCTTAGATGACTACCAAGTTCAATTAAAGAGAGTTCTTCCTTTTTTTGTTTCAAAGAGTTTTTAAAATCCCTCCAAGAGGGAGGCAACTTTTCAATAATACTAGACACACATATGGATTCATCCATAGCCATCTTATGCATAGAAAACTGACCAAACAAACGCAACAACTCATGATATTGATCCATAACAGGACGATTATCTACCATCACATACTTCATAAAGTTACCAACAAGAAACTTCTTACTAGACACATCCTCACTCACATATTTAGCCTCCAACGTATCCCACAACTCCTTAGACGTCTCAATTTCAAGGTAAGTATCAAAAAGACTATTAGACATACCGTTAAGGATGTGACCACGGCATATATAGTCGTCATTTTCCCACTTAATTTTCTGCCTTGACTCTTCCATGGTGTTGTTATCATCAACTGGAGGGCATGGCGACTCAACACGCAGACACAACCTTCAATGCAAATAAAAGGAAATGCATTTTCTTTTGCCACCTTCGGAAATCCTCACCATTGAATTGTTCCAACTTGCTGAAATTAGAAGTCATCTCCTTGATACTCGACATTGTTCAAACAACAATAGTTTTCGCAGATTGTTGGGGAGTTTGTAGGTAATTAGAACAATGGTATCAAAACAACAAATAAAAGAGAACTTAATATATAAACGTAGAGTCGAGCAGAGGCTCTTTCCTATGAAAACTATGCATCCCCTAAGATTGCCTCCGGGTAAATCACGAATGTATTCACGGGATAAAAATACGTCCCTTTCTATCTTGGCAATTAGATAGAAAGATAGCTACAAGAGTTTTGTTTATTTGTGTGTAGAACTTGAGGTTTCAAGATAGTATTCAAAGAAAATGAATAAATCTTTTAAAGTGTTGATGTCTCTTATTTTTTCAAAAATCTCAAGTGTTATGTACTTATATCATGTGTTATTCTACATGAAAAACACAACATAACCCTTCAAAAACAGTTAAGAAATGTCTTCATACCGGCGGACATCGCTTAAAACCGGCGGACACCAAAATCATTGAAACCAAAATTTCGCTTTGCATCCTCAGAACTCATCCCTACGGATAAAATACCCTATCCGCACGGATAGATTACAGTATCCGATTTCAATTTAACAGGCTTCAATCTATCCGCATTTAATACGCAAAGAATATCCAGCTTTTGGTTCAACACTTGATCTAACACTTCCGTAAGCTTGTAAATATCAATTATAAGTATGCACCCCGTGATCTCCCAACTCATATCGATTGTTTCAAACTTACCAAACCTCAAACTAAATCCAATTACACTAAATCACATTGGTGATATAATCACCAACATATATATATATATATATATATATATATATATATATATATATATATTTATTTATTTATTTTTCTTCTGAAAATCTACATACTCAAATTACTAGGATGGATTTGGCTATGAGAATGATTAAAGGCAATAGTTAATTTTTGCAAAATATATATATAATATATATATATATATATATATATATATATATATTTTTTTTTTTTTTTTTTTCTTCTGAAAATCTACATACTCAAATTACTAGGATGGATTTGGCTGGCGAGAATGATTAAAGGCAATAGTTTCTTTGCAAAATAACACACAAGGTCAAATCTTCTTCATTAAAAGGACAAACAATAAAATACATAGATAAATGTGAAAAATGATAAAATATGCGATAGACGGGATCTATCCATGTCCTTAAAGACAGAAGACATCTAATACATGCTAGCATGTTTATACTATTAATGCCCTGTTTAATAGTACATCAACCTAGAGACATTTAAGTATCAAACTTATTAAAGTGAATAGAGATCTCATCAACCATAATCGCCTATCATGGTTTCTCTATCATAGTTTAAAACTAAGGACGTTATCATATAACAATTCATAATTGGTTCTTTAAAAGAACAAGTATATGACAACATAAAAGTCATTTAATATATGTAAAAACATAAATAAAAAAAATAGTAGAAATGATCCGACCCGGTCGGATCCGGTCCAACCCGATTGGGTTTAGGACACTATTTCAACATTCACCCACTTGGCCTAAAACCAATCACTCGCACACACAAGCACCAAGTTGAAACACAAGAATCTCATGCAATACTGCAACCGGGCCTTAGCCATGAACGGGTTGCTATCCGGGACTCGACTATCATCTTCATATCATGTTCCAAATGACCAAGTCAAAGGAACCACCTCAACACACACACTAATCTCTCGACGAGACCCCGGTCCTGCTTCAAGCAATGAATCCACTTACTATATCGCCTATATGTAAAAGGTGGAAGAACTGCATAAGGTTGTAGGAATGAACCTCATAGACTCATATATCGCCTCCCGCTGCGCCTCCAATGCACTACTGTGTTTTGGCCTAGTTGTAGAAATTTACAAAGTGACCCATAGCTAAGAACATTTCCATTTCAAAGGTATCACTTAATCAAAGTGATCAGAAACCTGCATCGCAACTCCCACTGCATTCATAAGACTTAGGATATACGTCTGTATATCTACATTTATTTAATTCCAAGTTTCAATAAGCTAGGAAACCACCCTTAACTCGTTTAAGGATATTCTGGACATTCACCAGATTTACTTTCATACTTGCTCATGACTATGCATAGACTATGAACATCCGCAATTTCTTTTATGATGGTGCCTATCACAGCAGCAAAGGAAACCTTCCATAAGCATCATCTTTCACCTATCTTTAGACTAATGTCCTAACATAGATAGATCTTAAGAACAAAATGCCAGCAAAGATCCCCTATCGCGACTCTATGCTAAACTCTTTAGCATCACATCTATATAGGTAAACTATAATCTAACAAAGAAGCTAAATCTATCATTATAGATTCTTATTCCAAGAATAAGAATCGCTAATCCAAGTGCTTTCAGAAAGACCTTGAACTACCAAACATTAATTGACCGTGACACTGGGGTGACAACCCCGAGAGAAATATCCAATACCTTACTCAAAAATCATAACACACTCCCACTATCCCTCTTGCACATTGGGCATATCCCATCTTTTGACTAAATCAAACCCCTCTGATTATCAAACAAAGAAATCGCCTAGAGAAACTTGTTTGAGTCCATAAATGGATCTCATGGGCTTACATATCATGTTATCGTTTATGAACATCGAGATGTTTGCCCAACATCTACAACACTATTATATAGCCATGATAATGGGTTACAACAAGCATAGTCCGAATAGAACTGGCTCACCTGGTGGCATAAAGCTAACTACAAGGTTTACACCCTTACCCTTCAAACCGCCACTATAGCCTTACGGTAATCATATTACTATCCATCCCAAATTTTTAGAACATTACCTTTAGGTTAGACAGACTCAGTTCACAACCTAGTTGTCATCGATGGAATCTAAATCGATATTATGGCTCCGTGTCATATCTCTCAATATTTCCACTCAAACATTCCTTCATAAGTCGTGAGATATTCATTCTTCAAGATGAATATACCAACAAGCCTCTTTCAAGCCGGGAGGTTATCCATAGACTTATAGAACTTTTGTGTTCACTGAGCAGTGTTGTTCTACACCTCATCACTATGTGGCGCCTCGCTTCACGCTCCAACGGTTGAGTATACCTTTGTGGTTCTCAAACTCTTTGAGATCTTATTTACTCCCACTGCCTCTTTTGGAAGAGATGCTTCCTATGTAAGATAGCATGTTTGGAGACAAACACCTTTGCTCCGCTGGACAAGTAAACATTATCTAGCATACTTGCTAAGATATTCCACAAAGTTGCATATGTCGTACTAGGCTTCAAATCTTTCTCGACTTTGCTTGTGACAACTTCAAATCATCGGTTAAGATAGATTCGACATTATCGCCTTCCATATCTAATATGGTATTTATTCAACCTTTATTCTTTGGAACTCGTTAAGTGTAGTGGCACTATCCTAAACGGGTAAGTGATACTTGTGATAGCTTGCGCCACACCTTTATCATATAAAGTGTTGTTTCCATTTTAGAACACAATCCAATTGCAGATCCCAAAGATGGTATCCTTCAATCGGAGAATCTGATTCTATTTCGCATTTACTTCTCAAACACCCTCCAGTTATTAATTACTTCAATCCAATTGAAGATTAATCCCTAAGTAGCTCATCAATCTCATATTCTTACTAGCTCGAACTTTTCGGGCTCTGAATTATCGTACTTCAATAACTATATTCAACTATTTTTAAAAATAGCCCAGAGAGAGATAAACAATTGTTTATGGTATAAATTGTCGTAAGCCAACAAACATCAATATGTTTAGGCTTTAGTCAATCTTCTAGGTTTCATAACCTTTCTCAAAAGTGGTATTTTAGTCCTCTTTGGATAAGATATGTATAACCCACATGATTCATAATCATATGGTTCAAAGATCATCGTAATGACGCTTGTTACACATTTCCTTCTATGTAGACTCGTGCCTAGAACAACCATAAATCAAGGATAACAATCATACAAATATTTAGTTGAGATTTTCACCAATATCAACAATATAGTGACATCAATCTAGTATGTTAGATTCAATGACCTTTCAACTTTATCGGAATAACATTTATTCCTTACAATTGAATATGTCTGCTAAATCCTAACAAATAATTGAACTTGTGTTCTTCATAAGAACCGGAACATAATAATATTTATTTAGTTTCCTTTATCGCTTTATTTAGACTCGTAACACAAACCTAAAAAGTTGCAATGTTCGCTTCACTTTCCGTATTTAAGTGTATTCTGTATTTAATTTTTATAATTTAATCACACTCGTAGGATATCATATATCCGAGAGTTGACTTGAGTTTAGATAGATTTGTCTCAACATGCTTGCTTACGATAGAGGCTTCAATAAGTCCTCTATTTAAGCACTTGCCCTAATTTTCCTTTTTAATCCTTTAAGCACTTGTAAATATTTCTTAGTGTAGTCTTCATAAGACTTAAGAAAGATCACAAGAGCTTTGTCTTTAATTTCCTTTCATAAAGAAAATCTAAACTTTATCAAATAGTTCACTTTTCCTTTGAATCGTATTCAAAACATTGACTATTTAATTAATCTTTAAGCAATAATTAAAGAATTAAGTCGATATTTAAATCATACAATTTTGAAAACAACATTTCCAAAATTCGACTCGGTCATTCTTATCCAACGCTTGAATTGATTGTCATCAGATGATCGAATGATCATATTGATCGTATCCAATATCATGAGCTTCGCTTTTCTTTAATAATTAAAGTCTTGAGCATCGCATTGAATATGTAGTCTCCTTGTCTCTAACTACTATAACGGGTTGCTCGCGCCATTGCTTATTTTAAAAGGATTAAAATTTACTTAACCATTTTGAGAACGCTTTCAAATAAATATAATTTGGTTTTATTAATTGAGAATAAAACATAAACATAAAAGTTTGCTAAAAAAAACTACATCATAAAAATGAAGATAAAAGAGTGTTGTTGTTTATACATGCAAAATCAAAAATAATCTTTTGGTATTTTTGATTTTGCTCCCACTAGTCAACTACTCCCAATTGACTTTCAAGAATTTTTTTTCAAAATTCTTTAGTGGCCAAGATCCCATCTGGTTACCCCGATTCCCAATGAGGGCCGATCAACCGGAATAATTCGAAAGGTATGTAACACTTACCAAACACATCTATATGTGACTCTTGGTGGTTGACTAGTCAGCTCTTTGACAATACACATCTTTGTGTGGTAGTCAACCACTTGCCTTTAGGATAAGACGGTCCTGACGAGAGCCAATCACCGAATACTCTAGTCAAGTCATAACCCAATATTCGCGAGATCTCATACGATCATATCTCAATAACGACAATATACCCGAGGTAGGTCAACTCCCGACGAGGGCCGATCAGTTGGATCCGAACAAGGACTCTTCACCGTCGCTATAATATTGGGAGAAATATTTCGACTTGATTTTTGTTGTGGAAGTATTTACGTAAATTAATTCACTCAATTAATTTTAATTACGGTCTCATCAAATATATATCTATCTCTATAAACATACATCCTACAAATTTATCTAGATCGTGCCTAGTCATGCATCTATCGTATCATATAAAATAAATACAAGCACAAAATAAATAAATGCAGAAAGTAACCAAAGATGATCATGGATTTTTTCCTAGGTGCGGTTTTCAATACAAACCGACGAAACCGCTGGTCACAACCTAAGGGTAATCGCAGAATCGCAAATAGATCTTTAATGCGCCATCTCCAATTAGATCTTTATTCTTCTTTCTTCGGTCTCCATCTTCCGCTTCCATTCTTGTTACATTTAATTCTATCTAATAAAATAAATACACCCACTGCACACGGGGAGCTTAACGGAATGAGATAAATGTAGAAAATAAACTAGGTCACGCTCTTCCTAACGCACTCTAGGCAATTTTAAACCAATGTAAAAATTAAATCATTCACATCTATCATGTCTACTCGAGCCCATCATCACCGGGTCCATATAATCATATTATATCTATTATATCAAATCCATACAATAACATCTTATGAAAAATATAAAATTAAAAATTTAACTACTTGCATCTTAATTAATCAATTAACGCTTAATCTATTAAATAATTTTATCCAATAATTAACTAATTAACATTTAATTAATTAAATGATTTTAATCTAAATAAAATTAACGATTAATTTTAAACCGATTTCAATTTTAATTTTAATTAATTAGAACTATTGTAAAAATAAATCAAAATTAAAATTGTGTCTCTTTGTTTCTTTCCCTTCGATTCCTAATCAAAGTGACGCCTTTGGCTTCCTAAACCAAAATGATGTTGGGCCCTTTCCAAAATCAAAATTTTGAAGCGCTTGCAGCTTGCGCTTTTCTAAAATCAAATATTTTGAAAAGGGCCTAGGCCTATCACAAACAAAATTTGGAAAGTCCAATATTTTGGTTGAAATACCTAGCCACTTTTCAAAATCAAAATTTTAAAAGTGGCATAGGCCTAGGCTTTTTCCCAAATCAAATATTTAAAAAGGGCCAAGGCCTATTCCAAACAAAGTTTTAAAAGACTCTTATTATTTTAATGACACGTGATATCCCAATGGCCCAAACTATTTGAACATTAGTTAGCCACTTGACACCAACTAAACAATAAGAGATTTCAATCACAACTATGAACCATATTGAATCACAAAATACACAAAACAAAATTTGGAGATCCATCAGCTTTGACCGGTCAAACGACGCCGGCAGCAGGCTGCCCTGCCGCCGCTGCCGATGGTGGTGCCGCCGCCAGTCGGCCGAGCACTAATGATAAAATTAACTACGCAAAATAACATACTTATTGCTTAAGCTCGAAGCTCTCTCGGATACCACTGTTAGGAAATCTACGCGGGAACGCAGGGGAATTCAAAATTTTGATTTCCTTTTACCCAAGATCGACTTCGTTTAAGCAACAAGCATAAAAGAAGTAGACCAAAGAATACCTTGGTTGATCCAATTGGATCGACGCTTTGTCTACGGTTGTAGTTTATGCACAAAGCCACCCAAGCGGTCGGCCTCTACCGGTGATCCACACAAACACCTTGCCGGAATCCCATCATGGATTGCCACGTAAAAACTCGGTCGCAGACCGATTTTTTCTCGCCTAAATCTCTCTCTAAGTTTCTATTTTTCACAAGAACTATTAGCTTTGAAATTGTGTTGCTCAAAAGAGCTAAAACCCTTCTCTTATATGAGGGTGGCGGCTCATGCATTTTCCAACTGATTGGAATTAGCTTCTAGAGATTGATTAGAGAGAAAACTTTTCCTAATAAAATAAGAAAATCCTTTGATAGATTTATCTCATTAATATTCAATATCTTATATTAACTATGTTTCCTAAGATATATATTGACAATATCTTATATTGAATATATCTTTATCTTATTACCATAAATCTATTTTCCAAAAATCAATTAATATCTAATATTAATATTATGGTAATCTTATTAATTAAATTCCACAACTCAAATGTATCATATACACAATCAACATGCGCCCCTTTTGCCAATATTTTGGCATCCGGAATATTTTTTAATTAATATAATACTATGATTAATTAATTTGTAAAATACGTATATCATATATACACATTTTTAAATTATATGTATCAATATATATATTTAATTAATCAACATAATTAATATCTTGTATTATATTTATTCATAATAAATAAATACCACCATATTAATTTACTACATTAACATTTATAGTCGTGAGAAAAATCCTTCATTATTTGGTTATCAACTATAACCACATTTTAATCCCGCTAGATGTTTCCATGTGTGTGACCCAACAGGCTTCCGAATATGTTTACAGAGGCACAAAGTGCAAATTACTTAAAATGCCCTTCATACGTAACTATCACGGATA
The DNA here is from genome assembly GCA_026214975.1 of Gentiana macrophylla. Taxonomy (NCBI): domain Eukaryota; kingdom Viridiplantae; phylum Streptophyta; class Magnoliopsida; order Gentianales; family Gentianaceae; genus Gentiana; species Gentiana macrophylla. The sequence goes on along the minus strand of CM047809.1, from coordinate 22,763,720 downwards.
GCGCCTCGCAACACTCGTGGACCCCAATCATTGGAAGAGTCAAATGCAATGACTACTACCCTTCATGTCAAACAGCTACTGCGGTAACTTACAATCCTATCGTAATAATATCCATATGGTCGCACGCCGAGTGTCAAACATTAACGATCGTGATCTTATAACTGATATCATGCTCTCTCAAGTAACTCATTTACTCCCACTTTGCAAAGATTCACGAGAGTAAGACATTCCTTATAAGAAGGCCCTTTCGGATATTCACCCTACCGATAGTGGTATGCGATTTTCGGATCACCAAACATGTATACTCCGTGATGCTTCAAGATCACACCCAATCACTACCGCATGATCGCCCCATGGCTAAGGGAAAACCTCAATAGTGTCAAATCATGACAATCCACACCATGATGCCATGAAGACTCCGGTTCTAAGGATAATTACACAACTGCCACATAGTGTGACACTTAACGATGCAAGTTGGTCAATCTAACGTACGCATTCTCTAATACAAGTCCACGTACAGTCCAAGTGTCTCTACACTTCGATAGACGAGATCTATCCCTGCTCTTAAAGATAGAAGACATCTAATATGTGCTAGCCTGCTTATACTATTAATGCCCCGCTTAATGTAACATCACCAGTAGACATTTAAGTATCAAACTTATTAAAGTGATTAGAGATCTCATCAACCATAATCACCTATCATGGTTTCTCTATCACAGTTTAATACTAAGGACGTTATCATATAAAAATTCATAATTGGTTATTTAAAAGAACAAGTATCTGACAATAGAAAAGCTATTTAATATATGTAAAACATAAAATAAAAAAAAGTAGAAATGATCCGATCCGTCGGATCCGTCCAACCCGATTGGGTTTAGGACACTATTTCAATAGTAATACCTCCTTCAAACTATGACGGGGTGAAGGCATACTTTGTTGAGGAATTGTTGAATAACATAATGGTAGTTGGTTTGGTGAAGAGATCAACTACTTGAAGATTGAGTAGGACATGTTTAGTGACAAGTTTGCCTTGGGCCACTTGTTCTCGAACGAAGTGAAAATCTAGCTCAATATGTTTGGAACGAACGGAACACCTGGATTCACCGTGAAGTACATAACACTTAGGTTCTCACAATAGATGGTTGGTTATGAGTGTGTCTTGAGTCAGAATCAAGACAAAGAAAGTCTAAGCCAAACAAGTTTCATTGGCTGTGTGTGCCATGGCACGGTATTCACCTTCATTGTCGGATCTCGATATTGTGTGTTGCTTTTGGCACACCAGAGACGAGATTAGACCCAAGAATGTGCAACAGCAAGGGTTGAACGCTCGGTGATTGAACAACTCGCCTACCCGCACGGGAATACAGCAAGGAGAGTGAGTGTCGGGGCAAATGTAAGTTGTATTCCCAAGTGTATAAGGCCTTTGACATAACGCAGAGAATCAGCTAACCAACTCAAATGTGCCGAGATGGTGCTTGCAAGAATCGAGATGCATAATTAATCGCATAGCCGATATCCGGTCTGTGGAATGTTAGTAATCAGAGTGCGCCAATAACTTGTCTCAGTAGTGAGGTGGATCACCATCAATGGTGAGTCAGATCTAGACCGGTTTGAGCTCCAATGGTGTGGGGCACAGCTTGCATTCTATCATCCGAGCTCTTTCTAGAATTGTTAGTGGCATAAGTGTGTCCTGGGACATGTGTAGTGTTGAACTTGCATAAGATATCTCTATACCAAGGAAATGGTGAAGAGTACCTAAGTCCTTCATGGCAAACTCAGTATGAAGTAAGGTGACAAAAGAAGCCATTAGTCTATTATTTCACCCTGTAAGTAACATATCATCAACATAAAGTAGCAAATATAAAGAGCCATGAACAGAATGATATACAAATAAGGAAGGAAGATCAAGGCTCCAATAAAAACCATGCTGAATGAGATATGTACTGAACCTATCAAACCAAGCCCTAGGGGCTTGTTTTAGACCATAAAGGCTCTTTTAGTTTGCACACATGTTTGGGGTATTTGGGGTCATGCATTCTGGTGGTCGATCCATGTATATTTCTTCCCGACATATCCATGCAGAATGCATTTTTAACATCTAGTTGCTTAATTTCCCGCTTTTACCGAGCAAAGAGCTGTGACAAGTCTAGTGGTGCTTGATTTGATGACAGGGGAGAAGGTCTCATTGTAGTCCACTCCATCTACTTGTTTGTAACCCTTAGCTACTAATCTAGACTTTAGTCTTTATAGGGATCAATTTGGTTTTAACTTAGCTTTGAAAACCCATTTACAGCCAATGATGTGCATTTGAGGATTGTAGGGTACCAATTCCCAGGTATTGTTTTGTTAGAGGGCTTCTAATTCCTTCTTGCATTGTCGCTTTCCACCTGTGGTCATTAATGGCCTCGCCACGCCCTTGGTTCTCTCGGGAATGTCTGGAAAGGTAGAGACCGGTAGGTATACTTAAGATTGGGTTTAAAGATACCTGGTGTGCCCTAAGTGGTGATCCGATTTGTTGGTGGCAATTTAGGTGTATTTGGAGACTCGTGTATTTGGGGTAATATGTTCTGTAGATGAGAGAGAGTGAGTGTGAGATGAGGATGGCAAAGAAGATGTGGGTGAGTGTGAGTACTTTCCACAAAGTGTCCCGGTCAATGTCATGGTTTGATTAGTCCGACAGAGGTTGGTGGGAAGTCCGAATTGAGTTCACCATGTGGTTGTATGATACACTCTAGGTTGATGTTGTTTGAGTGGTAGTGTCTCCGGGTGCCGGGTCCAGCTCAGGTGGTCAAGGGCATGTGTTTTTGAGGTGGATCAATCCAAAAACCGCTCGCGCCAGTTCGAGACTCGGGCTGATCTTAGCATGGTCGGCTGGGTTTATAGGGAATGTGGCTTCATCAAAGGCCACATGTCAGAGATTATAACTTTCCTAGTACTGATGGTAGCATCTCAGAGCCCTTTGTCGCATGTTGTTACCTATGAACACACAGGTACTGCACTTGGGGTCAAACTTGTTAGCCTTAGTATCCTATATATGTGGATAACACCTAGAACCAAAACTCTAAGGTGAGAGTAAGGCGGGTCTCTTTGATAAGGTCTCAAATAATGAGAGTCATTGTTGATAGAGGATGAGGGACTTGTTCACGAGGTAAATAGCTATGGCAAAAGCTTCAGCCCAAACATATAGTAAGACATTACTATGAAAGAGCATGGTCATACCTAGCTCTCTAATGGTCCTATGCCTTCTTTCCACTACTCCTGTTTGTTGAGGTGTATGAGGACATGACATTTGGTGTATAACTCCACCGCTGTGGAAGTGATCTTGAGTTTATGGTTTGTGAATTCAAAGCACACAATGTAATGGAAAATCTCAACCTCTTTATCAAACCAGTATTTTAATCATATTTTCAAAGTGCAAGTATGTTGTAAAAAATCGACTTTTGCACTAAGTGGTATAAGCCAAGTAAACTTTGTAAAATCACAACAATATTTGCATAATAAGAGAAAGAACCAATGGATTTAATAGGAGCTGGACCCTACAAATCACAGTGTATGAGTTCAAAAGGACTAGTACTGACATGTTCTGAATCAAATAAAGGAAATTTACTAAGTTTCCCTAATTGACAGCTTTCACAAAGATGGTATGTCTTTATTTGACCTAAAACATCAATGAAACCTTTGGCCTTCAATCGCTGGACAAAGGCTCATTTGATTATGGCTCAACCTTTGATGCCATAATCGACATGAGCCGACTCGAACCTACTGTAGAAGTACAAGCCAAAGTTGATTTTTCACCACATATAGATCACCCCTTCTTGTTCCTGTTGTTAGTGTATGTCCTGTGCCCTGATCCTTAACATAGATATGATCATTAGTAATTCCACAAGTAACAGATTGATCATCGCTAATCAAGCAATGCATGTGAGATTTTTTTAATTCAGGTACTAGTAACACATTTTTCAAGGGCATGGCATTAGGTTCTTGTTTTATATTTGCTTGTCCTATACCAGTGATTGGTAGTGTGGCTCCATTACCAATGATAACAGAGTTTGTGCTCATAAATTTTGAATTTTTACAAAGATACCCTGGCTTTACCAAACCACGTGGTTGAAGCTCCAAAGGTCCACACCCAATATGTTTCGTAGATGATGTGTCTGTGGTGAGTGCGCTAAGGCTTAAGGAAGCTCCCCGACTTTGTTGATCTTTCTGGGAACCCACCACAGATCTTGGCTATGTGTCCCTGCTTAGTGGTGATTTTATGTGATTTACAATGTTATATTTTGTAACAATTCTTCCATATTTATATAATTTGCATGTGGTTGAGTGATTTATTGGTTTATTGAGCAAGTGAGGTTTGGAGTGGTTTAATTGCAAAGTTGGTTGAACTATGTGTTTTTATTGTTGATTTTCTATTGATTTGAATGATATTACACTTTGCAATGTTTTTATTATCTTGCAGATACACTAAATTGGTTCAAAAGAGGATGAAAAGATGTTAAGGATCGGATTTATATGAAGAAAAAGAGATAAAGATGAAGTCGGTTGAAGATAGAGATGAAAATCGGATTTGAGGTCACTCAACGAGCTGCTCAAAAAGAAGCGCCCAAAGGACGGGTGTTCGAGCATAGCGGACGGGCGCCCGTAAGAAGTAACTTGATTCAGAGTTCTCCGAGATTGCCGAACGAAGGCCCGATTTATTGAAGGACGAGCTGCCTGATCCACTCGCCCGACTCAAGTTTTTATTGAAGATCGAATCGTGTCCAAAGATAATGACGGGCGCCCATTGGCCGACATAAGCAAACCGACGAGAAATCTATATGCTTTTTTCAACCCTAGACATACATTCGCACTCTAATTTATCGAGGCGCCACAAGAACCCTAATGGAGATTTCTTGTGGTTTGCACCTTTCTTCTTCAATTTTTATGCTTTTAATTTTAGATTAGATCCATTACTTTTATGCACTACATAGAAGCAATTCGAGTTGTTCAAGTGATGTTTAGAGGCTAAAGGCTTTTGGAACAAGCATTGTGAAGCCGTTTCTATCAACAATTCAATTTCGCTTTGATTATCTTGTGAGTTTTTAATTAAAGTCGATATTTATTGTGTTTATGTTTATCTTATCAAGAGAGTTTGAGAATGTGTTAACACAAGAGTAAACTTCAACTTAGTTTATTCATTGATATGAGAGATGTATAAATAGATACAATTGAGAGAGACTAGCACTAGCTTGGGCGGCCACTGAGTATGTAGATGTATGCAAGCATGCAAAAGTAAAAGTAAAAGCCATGTCTATGACATATTAATTGTGGTTCTATGACATAAAGTAAACTAGAGTTTGACATATTAATTGTTTATATGTATCACAATTAATATGTCTTTTATAATTAAATAAAGTGTACAAAATATCCTCGCATTTAATTTCTCGAGGTCATTGGCACTCAATAACTTCACAGAGACTAATCAACAAGTAATGTCAGAATATTTCCACACCCCCTCAAATCTGGTCAGATATGTTGATGCAGCCAAGTTTGCTACTAAGTCTCGGCCGAATATAAGAGGGGAATAGCCTTTGTAAGAATATCAAGATTCGGACCACGAGGAACATACCGGGAGTTGAATAATCCTGGCATCAATCTTTTCCTTCGTAAAGTGTCTCACAATATCCACATGCTTGGTTTTATCATGATGGATGTGGATCTTCACCATGCATAAGGTCAATTATTATCACAAAGATAGTGTGATAAAGTTGCCGGCGAGGTGTCAAGTTCACCAAGACTTTTTAGCCATAGAGCTTCACAAATGCCAAGTACAAGTGCCCTAAGTTCGCCTTCAAAGATCGCTTGACACAAGAGGTTGTTTCTTGCTTCTCCAAGTAAACTGTGTTCCCCATACATACGAGCAATAACTGTGGTAGATCTTCTCACATGTGACATCCAAATTTAATCAAGATCGCAGTAGACCTTGATTGATCTATCAAGAGATTTGGTGAAGGCGTGTGCCTTGGCCAGAGTGGACTTTAAATATCTCAAGATCCTATTCACAAAGATCCCAATGTTGCTCAAGAGGGCAAAGGCATGAACTGATCGACTGTGACTAACCCCATATGCAATATCGCCTCAGTGAGAAAGGTAGATGAGTTTACCTACAAGCCTTTGATATTGTTCTTTTCGACAAAGAATGTCACCATGCAAAGAAGGTGTTATCTGGGTCTACTGGGATACAAAGAGTGTTTGCATCCCAAAGATGCCGCTCACAAGCAGATCTAGCACATACTTCCTTTGAGAGATTGAAATGCCTTTACTGCTTCTAGCTATTTCCATACCAAGAAAGTATTTTAGTGGAGCCTGATCTTTAACTTGGAATACCTTTGCCAAGAGAGTCTTTAAATTTTGAATCTCAAGAGAGTCATCTCCCAAGAAGGATGATATCATCCACATATACAATAAGAATAGACCTTCTCGGTTGGTTGTCTTGATGAACATAGGTGATCTCGAGTTGCATTGATGATATCCAGCAGCCTTGACCACAAAGAGTAAGTTTCCCAAACCAGCTCTTTGGGATTGCTTTTAGCCATATAGAGATTTCCGAGTTTGCATACCTTGCCTCGAGAGTGTGGGATTGACAAAACCAGAGGTACATTCATATAGACTTCCTCAAAGGAGATCACCATTGAGAAAAGCATTTTTGATATCCAATTGGTGTAGAGGCCACCAGCTTGGACACTAGAGAGAGATCGTAACCCCGACAGTTGTTGAGCTTTACATCGTGCAAAAGTTTCCGTGATAGTCAATACCATAAGTTTGAGTGAATCCTTGCTACCAATCCGCTTTGTACTTGTCAATTGTACCATCAAAGATTGTATTTGATAGTGAATAACCATCTCAGAGCTAACTGCCTTCTTGCCTTTGGGAAGAAGGTGAGGTCCCAAGCATGATTATCCAGAGAGGCGCTATCTCGCTTTTAACAAAGAAATTTTCCACTTATCATTTTGAAGGGCCTCCCGAATATTTCTAGTGGATAGAGAGAGAGTCCAGTGTCCTGTGTAAACATGGCAAAGACAGAGAGACAATCGATCATAAGATAAATAAGTATGAATAGAATGACAAGGCATGATCTTTCCTTCCTCAGAGCAACAATAGTCCGCTATCAATGCCGAGATCAGGATCCGCAGATTGCCGAGTGTCGTTGGGCCTGTGGATCGCCAGGCCTCGAGTCGGGCTTGGTTGCCGGGGATCAAGAGGTCGCCGTGAGTCAAGAGGTACTCTGGGTTCACCACGAGGATCGTGAGTTGCCGAGGCCAAGAGTTTGTCAAGGAAGGGGTTTAGGTCAATTTCTATCGTGTTTCCATCGCTGATCGCCAAAGGAACTTTGTCAGAGTAGGAGTCCTTTTCAAAAATTTACATCCATAGAATTGTAAAATCTCTTTCGTATGAGAGTAGCACTTGTAACCTTTCCTCGCCCTTTGCATATCCTAGGAAAATGCACTTGTGAGCTTTGGGATCAAGTTTGCTTCTGTGTTGGGCATGGATATAGACAAACACAAGACAAACCAAAGATTTTTGGAGGTAATCGGGAAATAAGATGGGGGCAGGAGTGTGTCCAGAGAGTTTTGATAGAGTTTTGAAGCCTAGTACTCGCTGGAAGTCTCGCTGATTAAGTATGTGGAAGTCAATATGGCTTCACCCCACATATATTTTGGAACATTTGTGGTAAACATAATAGACTAGCCATTTCAAGCAGATGCCTGTTTTTCTCTCAAGAACCCCATTTTGTCGGAGGGGTTTCAACACAACCATGATATGGACAATCCTTTATCCATCAAGAAATTACTCGAGATGAGACTCATAATATTCAAGAGCATTGTCGCCTTCAAGATTTTGATCTTAGTGTCAAACCTGAGTGGAGACCATGTTGTAAAAATTCTTGAAAGATGGGTCCAACTTCAGACTTATCCTTCATTAAAAATAACCAAGTGGTTTTGGTGTGGTCATCTATGAAAGTAATAAACCACCTCTTACAATTGAGAGAGACTAGCACTATGCCACTTGAGTATGTGAGTGCAAGGCAAGCATGCAAAAGTAAAAGTAATGACATATTAATTGTGTCTATGACATAAAGTAAATTAGAGTTTGACATATTAATTGTTTATATGTATCACAATTAATATGTCTTTATAATTAAATAAAGTGTACAAAATATTGCATTTAATCGAGGTCGGGCACTATCACACTTCATCACTCATCAATCAAGCATATTTATATGCGAGAGATGCTTGCATGTTTGATGTTTGATATTGATGAGAATAGTTATTAAACCCTAGATCACCATAATAAAGATTAGATCTTTAACCTAAAAATAACGAGAGTTGATTAGGTTGAATTTTTAGGTTGCTAGATTGAGAAATCTTGCACCTTTGATTTGAAAGCATTAATCTTTTGGATCTAAAGATAAAAGATTGATTGGCTTAACTTTTCTAAGAGATTAGAGTTCATACCTTAGTTAGGTGAATCACAACTTGGTTAAAAATCACTTAGATAATCTAGATAGAAATTTATTGTTGTAGGATTGGTGGATCAATAGCTTGTTCGCTTGTTAAATCATTGACTAAAATCACTTGTGCTAGAATTGCCTAGTAAAGCTATAGTTTTATTACAGACAGTGTTAGAATAAACTTACGTTAGTTATCTTGTTCGTAATCATATCTTCCTGGCTTTAGGTCTCGATCTTTCATCCAGCTTTACTTTGTCAGATATCGCTTTTAGCTCGCCACTTGTTAATTGTTTTATTTTGTTATAATCTCTTTAGTAGTAGAGTCGTGACATATTTAGGTTAATTAAATAAAACTAGAATAAACAACCCCGATTCCCTGTGAGATCGACCCGGTATTAGTCGTTATACTACGATCCCTACACTTGGGGTATACCGGATTTATAATTTATTACTTGTTTGTTTTCCGCTGATAAAACCGAGACAAGTTTTTGGCGCCAAGCCGGGAACCGGACGGTTGTCTAGTTTTTATTTATTTTCTTGCTTTATTTTACTTTTATTTTTTTTTTATTTCTTTTACTTATTATTATTAGGTAATTTATAGTTTAGGTTATTAGGTTTTTCGTCGTTAGGTTTCGTGAGTTATCATTTTCCTAGTTTATCTTTTCTTTCGCTTTTTCGCTTTTTCCGCTTTTTTTTTTTAATCGCATTTAGCGCCCAGCTAATCCGACGCCCGCCTAGTTTTTCAGTGCACGCCCGCCCAAAGAATCCGACGCCCGCCCGACCTCCTTTCTTTAAAATCTTTTCTCGTTTTAACCTTTGATTAAAAGGTTAAACCACTTGATTTTGGTTTCGTTTATGCAAACTCAAGTCAACAGGGCCACTACTCTATACCGACTCGAGCGGACCATAGTCCGATTAAACAGCAAAGAATCTGCTTCGATTCTTTTCCGACAGGCCGATGAAGACCTCGAGGATCGCTTTTTAGTCAAGAGATCAAAGATTTCATCATTATGGGCCAAGATAGACGACGCTATGCACTACGCCATGCCTGGCGGCCGGGCGTCAACCCGCTATCGCCTTACCAACCATAAATGCAATGCACCTTCAACTCAAGCCTGGCTCATTCAAATGATGCAACATGCAACCATCTTCCACGGGTTTCAATCAAAATCTCATACGCACGCATACACATACTCGAGATATTGGTACGCACTCGCATCCAAGCGAGTCAAATGAGGATGCGATTAAACTCAAACTTTTCCATTTTCCTTGAAGGGGAGGCAAAAGAGTGGTACAACTCTCTCCTCGCCGAATCCATTACCACCTGTATCGGACTAGAAAAAGAGTTCTTAAGTCAATATTTCCCGCCATCCAAGACATCCTAATGCTTAAGTGACATTTTCACTTTTCGCCAAAAGGAAAACGAATCATTCTTTGATGCATGGAAGAGGTTCAAGTCTCTTCTTCAGAAATGTCCCCATCATGGTTTGACTTGCAGAGGCAAGTCAATACGCTTTTTTCAAGGGATTGACCGAGCTCATTGGCGGCATGGTCAATAGTTCTTCCGTGGGGCATTCTTGAGAAAGACACCAAGAGGATGTGCACTATTTGAGGATATTGCCAAGTATAATTACGCCTCCTCTCAAGCTATCCGAGCACCTCCTCCTACTCCCTGTGATCGGGAGGTGAATATGCAACTGACGCCATGCCGCAAAGCAGCATGGCGCCTTTCTCAAATGTCTCATAATCCGATTAACTGTAATCTTTCATTCCCACGTAACTCCTCAAGTTCAGACAGAACATTGTCGCCGACCGCCATATGGTTGGCCAATGTCAATTCATTTCCTTCTAGTCATCAAGTTAATGATGTTCATGATTATGGATAAGATAATCAAGTCACATGTCGAATCAGATAATATGGGGCATACATCTCAAGCTTCCCCATGAATGGACATAATGTCAAGTAAACGCTTTTTTTTGCCAAAGAAACCAGAGATTTAATAATCAATTCTTCCGCAAAAGTAATCTTCAAAACCAGTGGTTTCAATCATGATCAAAATTTCAATCAAAATTAATTTTAACCAAAGTCGGAATTTCAATAGAAACCCTAATTTCAATCGTAACTGTAATACTAATTTTTCCAATCGTAATCAAAGGTTCAATCGTAATTGGCCTAACAATTTAATCCTCGCATTGCAGTAGTCGGTTCAGCCGCCTTTTCCCTGTAATTTCAAAACTCCTCAAGGCCCTCGCACTCTAATGACATCAAAGCTCGTAGGACTCCTTTCGAGGAGCAAAATAGAACAATAAAGAATCTTGAGAGACAAATCGGGCAATTGGTCGAGCAAGCTTAGCTTCCGCACTTCAGGCGCTTTTCTAGCTTTACGGAGAAGAACCCCAAGGGCGGTCGTAGCTCAAACCGATTTAAATCATAGCCAATGCACCGACCTGGTACCTTCAATTCCGTGATGGTAGAGAAGAGGCCAAAGGTAATGATCCGAGATCCGGTACTCAACTAAGTGGTCCCCAACCAGGGAAACCACTAACCCTCCCCGCCAAAGGAAAAGCGTATGGAAGTCGAGCACCCACGCCTCTTTTCAAGAAGAGAGTACTCTGTGTGGCCGATCCCCGAGAAGTAAAGAGTTTGAAGGACCTCGTGGTCGATCCCCGAGAAATGAAGAATCGAGTGAAAGTCGTGGCCGATCCCCACTAGTAAGAAAATGAGAAAGTGGTGAGGTGGAAAGATTTGGAAGACAAAGTCGCCGGGCTCATCCTCAAAGAAAGTATTTTTCGAGAATGATTTGAAGAAACTTCCATTTCCACCTAGTAAAAGAAACATTCCTTGCATGAGGATAAGAAATACGTAAAAAGTGCTAAATCTTCCAAAATACTCAGTTAATCTTCCACTATCTCGATGTTTTGGTCGAGATGCCTAAGTATACCAAGTTCATCAAAGATGTTGTTTCTTCTAAGAAGAAGATAGAAGACATGGATCGGTTGATTGGTGAGGATTGTTCTATGGTAACTTATGATGATCTACCAATCAAGAGGGGTGACCCTGGGAAATTTGTGCTCACATTGCTGATGGGAGGCTTAGTCTTCCCAAATCCTTTATGTGACCTGGGTGCATCCATAAGTCTGATGTCATTGTCTGTTTGCAAACAGCTTGGATTGAATGATCTTCTAGAACCCACAACCATGAACCTTCAATTTGCTGATAGATCTTCCAAGAAAGCTGCAGGAATATTAAAGGACGTATTAGTTCAAATTGATAGATTTACCTTTCCGTTGACTCGGCACGCCCCGACATGTAGAAGGATGAGAATGTTCCTTGATACTTGAAGACCTTTCTTTCTATAGCCAGGCCCTCATTGATTGTGATGGTGGGCAAGTGACTATACGAGTCGGTGATCGTGAGGTGAGCTACGTGCTGTTCCAAGGCTATTCAGAGACCTCGATGACACCCCACCGGCTTATCCATCGAGGATACGCCGATAATTTCAATGATTACATGGAAAAGCAAGTCATGGTCGTTGCAACCGAATATGAGCGATTAGTTGACAATCCAATAATCATGGTGTGGTGAATCTGTAACGCTGTAAGTCGAGTTTGATAAAGGATTATTGAAAGGAGAGGTTTTGGCAGCGGGGACCACTAAGTAAACTCAACGATGTTGAGTTGAAAAGGAGATCATAAATCAAGCTTTTAAGACCTTCGCAGATCCGCATCAAGCCGCTACTCAAGCATCTCAAATATGTGTTCTTAAGAGAAGGTGACAAGCTTCCGCTGATTATTTCGCCAAGCTATCTTGATTGGAAAAGATGAAATTGTTAAACATCTTGAGAAAGAACGAGAAAGCCTTTGTTGGCGTTAGGCAGAGACATCGAGGATATCTCCCGACATTTGTATGCATAAAATCAAGACTCAAGAGGGTGCAAAGTGTGTTAGACAAATTCCCAGATGAGGCTCAACCTCATATGCAAGAAGTGGTCAAAAGGAGATTATCAAGCTTCTAGACACGGGTATCATTTACGCAATAGCCGATAAAGTTGAACGGGTATCCCCTACTCGTAGTTCCCAAAAAGGAGGAATTACTATTGAGAAAATGAGAAGTGGAGAAGAAATAGCATCGAGGCTCAAGCATCGGGTTATAGAGTTTGTATCGACTATAGAAAGCTCAATGAGGTTACAATGAAAGATCACTTCCCTTCCATTCATTGACCAGATGCTGTGAGCGCCAAGCGGACATGCATTCTATCGCTTCCTCGGATGGATATTGTGATATTTCCAGATACCCATCGATCCGTTGACCAAGAAAAGACCACTTTCACCGCTTCTACGGTACATTCGCTACAAAGTAATGCCATTTGGTCTTTGAATGCCCCAACTACATTCCAAAGATGTATGCCGCCATCTTTGACGGGTTAGTTGAAAATTGTATGGAAATTTTTATGGATGATTTTTCGTCTTTGGTCAATCCTTTGATGATTGTCTCGATAATCTTGACTGTGTGTTATCCCGATGTGTGGAAAAGAACTTAGTCCTAAATTATTTCATGGTAGATGAAGGAATAGTTCTGGCCACAAAATCTCACCAAATGTATCAAGCAGACAGGCAAAAGTTGAAGCTATTCATAGAAGTCGAACTATCCTAGAAATATGCGCGCGGTTAGAGGTCTTCTTGACACGCCGGTTTTATAGTGAGATTCATTAAAGACTTTTCCAAGATAGCCAAGCCCCTATCTACTTTGCTCAAAGAAGACGTTGTTTTTAATTTCGATGATAGTTGCAAGCAAGCGCTGAGGAGCTTAAAAGTCGACACTTCAGACCGATTCTTATCTCGCCTCGACCGAATCTACCCTTCGAGCTTATGTGCAATGCATCAAACTATGATGTTGGTGCAAATTTTAGGACAACGGATTAAGGAAAAATTTCAGCCTATCTATTACGCCAGCCACACACTGAATCCTACCCAAGTAAACTACATAACGAATGAAAAGGAATTACTAGCCGTAGTCTTCGCTATGGACAAATTTCGAGTTACTTGTTGGGTGCTCAAGTGATTGTGTGGATCGATCACGCCGCTTATGATATCTCATGACAAAGAATGAGGCTAAACCGCGCTTACTACGCTGGATACCGATCCTACAAGAGTTTGATGTCCAGATTAAAGACAAAAAAGGCAAGGAAAACGTAGTGGTCGATCATGTTTCGAGAATGTTGAATGAGGAAAAGGAAGACCCCGACGATATAGATCTTTACTTTCCTCTTGAGAATGTCATCCTGATAGATTTACAGTGCTCCGTGATGTTCCATGGTATTCTTCCATCACAACTACCTTCATTCCCAATATCTTAATCCGAATTTTTATATCGTGAGAAGAAGAAATTTTTCTCTCGATTTGAAAATGTTTGTATGGGTTGAACCATACCTCTTCAAGATTTGCAAGGATGGATTGCTATGAGATGTGTACCGAACCGAGCAACGTGACATTATTGAACAATGCCACGTTGGACTCAAGCTGTGTGGTCACTTTGGTCCCTGGAAAACCGCTGCCAAGATCTTTCAACTGCTTCTATTGGCCCACGATCTTCATGATACGTAAGCTTTCAGAAGCTTGTGATAGGTGCCAACGAACCGGAGCTCTAACAAGGCGCTTTTGACATGCCATTGAAGCCCATTCTTGAACGTGAAGTCTTCATGTACTGGGGATGATTTTACGGGCCTGCTCCTCATCTTCCCGTGGAAATAAATACATCTTAGTCTCAGGTCGATTATGTATCGAACGGGTGGAGGCTCAAGCCACTTCTCACAATGATCACAAACGGTCATGAATTTTCTTATGAAAACATCTTCGTGAGATTTGGGGCCTTGATAAGTGATGGCGGACACACTTCGCAACCGACCACTAGAAAAAGTACTTGAGAAATATGGTGTCCGACATAAAACTCGGCACACCATATCACCCTATGACTAAAGTGGCTGTCGAGAGAAGCAATCAAAGCTTGAAGAGGATCCTCGGAAAAGTAGTGAATGGGCCATAGAAAGGATCGAGTCTTAAATTGATGATGTACTACGGGCATACCGAATCGCTTATAAAACCCCATGGGTACATCACCCTATCGATGGTATATGGAAACCATGCCACCCGCCAGCTTGAATTTAGAGCACAGAGCGACGGGGCCATTAAGTTCTTAAACTTTGATGCCAAATCACGTGGTGAACACCGATCGCAGTAGCTGTAATGAGTTAGATGAGCTTAGACTCCACGCCTACTTAAAATGCCAGGATTAGTAAAGATAAGATGAAACTCCTTCATGACGCAAAATCAAGAAGAGAGAATTTCAAGTTGGGGAGCAAGTGTTATTGTACAATTCCTGTGTTACATCTGCTCCTCGAAAGTTGAGGACACGATGGTCCGCCCTTTGAAATTCTACAAATCATTCTCAAGGTGTTTTTAACTAAGAGGTCGCGGTGACCCACTGCTCAGAGTGAATGATCAAAGGTGTAAGCATTATATCGGTCAAACCAAAGAGAAGCCTTTGATTGTTCACTTCCTCGACATCATCGGGTGTGGTACTCCTGAAGTCAATGAGTTTGATGAGTTTTCGCCCGATTTGTTTTCCGAGGATGACGGCAGTGGTCCAGTAGAGGAAGTTCTGGTTGGTAGTTGGGATATGGAAGAGTTTCATAGGGAGCAACAGCTCAAGAGACGTTTGAGAAAGAAGAAGTCTATGATGGGGAGGATTAAAAGCGTTTGGAAAGCGATCAGAAACTTGACCCCATGTGTAGAGCATCGCTTTTGCACCCACACTATCGACGACCTTACACGATGTTGTGGCTTCGGGAGAAAGGTTGCTGGCCTCGATCCAGCCGAGTTGAAAGATTGTCGAGCTAACGACATAAACCAAAGCGCCACCAGAGGCATCCTAGATATCCTTTTCTATTTTAGTTACTTTCATTTTTGTTCTTTTCTTTGATTCATTTATTTTAAGCCTAATTAGGTTTTTGTTTGAATATGCCTCAGTTTAGCTTTGTTTTTAATGGATTACGGAGTTCTACCGCACGAGTTCCCATACATTAGTAGGATTCCACTTATCACTTTAGATGACGGACCTGGAGGGACGATCATTCTCGATGTAGATTATGACATTAGCACCGTGATCAGACCGCTACTCTATGTTATCATTGTACCCAAGCTATGGGAGGTGGAGAGTTTAGTACAGAGAGGACTCGGCAGTCACGCTTTTAGACGCACTGCATACAATCCTTAATGACCCGATGTCGATCGACTTGATGCTAGTGTCGCGGTCAACACTTCGTAGGAGAGGATGTCGCCGGAGAGGATCGGGCTTTACAGATGAGTACGATTTTCCTCCCGCGATTGATATGCTCCGCTGCCTGATCCGGATTGTGGATTGGGAGGAGATTTATGAGGACTAGCTTCATTAGGGTTTTTGTCGAGCAAACGACGTAAAACAAAAAGCGCCGCGGAGGCAACCCACTATTTTCGAGTGTTTTTATGTGTTTTCCAGTTTTATTTGTTATTTGAAGTTTTGTGTAAATTTTAGTTTTTGATGAAATAAGAGTTTGAATTTGATTTGAATGAAAATTTTAAGTTTTTGCTGATTTCGCTTTGACGTAAGGCCCATGCCTTTGGACGCCTGGGTCCGATTCAGAAAGTTTTCTTGGACGAAGGCCCACTTTAATCAACGCCCATATGCACATCTCCTCCAACTCAGATTCGCTTTTGAAAAGTGGACGAGCGCTCGCTTAAATGGACGCCCGCCCGCCTATTAGTTCTTTCCAATAACGCTCGCCTGTGTTCCCCGACGCCTGCTCGACTCAAGATCTATAAATACCGCTTCCCATTTTTTATTCGTGATCGTAAATTTCAAAGAGCAAACCCGACTTTTCGCCCCCTTGCCCTAAAATCCTTGATTCTACACCAAATTGAGCGATTCAAAGCCCCCACAAACACCTCTCAAACCCCTCTCTTTGATTCTTCAAACCAAATCCTCCAACAAACAACCGTTATTTCGATTCAGTGACCTAGCTAATGCGGTTTCTTTGAAGAAAATCCGATTTTTGGGTTCGATTGTTCATCGTTAGAATCCTAATCATCATCATCATCATCCCTTCAACGTACTTGGTAAGATTCTATATGCTTTTCTTAGACTATTTCACGTTTTTTTTGAGTTCGATTTTCGAGTCGACTCTTTTACATAAAATTCACCTTATTGTTTTTTTTTCTTCTTGTTTTGTTTATCTTTCTTCCTTTGTTGGTGATCCGGGATGGTAAATGGATGATAATGGATGGATTGCATTGTGGTTTTGATGTTGGTTTGGTGTTGAATTGTTTGGGAAATCCCGCTTGACGATAAACGGGTGGTTTTGTTTGAATTTGGGTTTGGGATTGTTGTTTGTAAAGCCCGAGTTTACGATGGTGCGAAAGCCGTACGTAAACGGCATGGTAAAGGGGTGGCCAATGAACCCACTAAGAAGAAAAAGGTTGTAGACCCCACTTTAGTAAATCCAACCAAGACATCCGTATTGGTAACGCCAAAATCCTCCTGTGGTCGCCAAGCGTCAACCTAGGTTTCCTTTAATGTATTGAGTCCGAGTCGGGATCGAAACTCGATGATGAGCCATTAGTGAGGAAGAGGACTAGGTGTCGGAGGCTCAAGTGAGAGAGAGATGAAGAGGAACCCTGTGACTAGAACCGAGGAAGCAACCGAGAGAGTGAGCCGGCCAGATTGTAACGCGAGACCCCTATCCCTATTCCATTGGCTCAGAGTTCATTAATCCTAAGGCTTTCGAGGTGTATAATAAGCATTATGTTACGAGGACTATGTTGATCGAGAGAGCCAGATTTGAGACTAAGGTTGATCCTTCTTTGTGAAATTGCTTACGGATGTGAAGTGGGAGCATTGTTGAAGACCCCGAGGACTCCGGTAAATGCCACGTTAGTCCGAGAGTTTTATGCAAATTGTTCGAAACAGATTTGGAAACCGGAGTTGTGATGGTAAAGGGAGTAAAGTGTGCCGCTTACGCCTAAGGTTATATATAGAAGTACAACTTGGCACATTTTGAGGGGTTAGACTATAAAGAAGCGATCAAAGCTAAGCAGACGCGGGAGAGGATCCGCTGGAGGAGTTAAGATTGTTAGTGTGCCCGGATGTGCCGTGGACACTGCATCGGGCGGAGATAGAAAGGAGTTGGTAACGCACGAGTTGGACGGAAGATTGGAAGGTCCAATGTCGCTTTATTCGTAATAAAGTTGTTACCTAAGAACAACCTCGACTCATTTTCACATTGGTGACCTCGGATGTTGTATGCGTTGAACTTCAATCAATGTTGATGTAGACAAGCAATTTTTGACGAGATAGCAACGAATCAGAAAGTCTATGCTAGGTGTTTTATTTGCCCCCATTTGATCCACAGTCTTTGTCAACATGTTTGACGGAGGCTGAGGCAGCACATGGGCCTGGATCATCTTCAGCACCACCTCAAGCATCTTCCATTCCTTCTTTGTCTCTATCGGTTCGGATGCCTGAGTATGGTCGATAGTATACGGAATCGATGGAGGACATGAGGACGCCCTGCACAATATCCCGACTATCTTACGCTGTATTAGTGAGGCCGCCCTCCGAGGGACGACATGAGTCTTCAATTCGAGTACTATGTGTTGATCGACACAAGCGCAAACACACTCTAGAAGGGGTGAATAGAGTGTAGGTGATTTTTTTAAACTTCTTTTCGAACTTAACACAAGTACTAGTAAAACAAGTGCGGAAGCTTACTTATTCTACTATTCGCTTGTGTATATCAAACCTTGGTGATCAACAAGTAATTAAATTTTTGTGTCAAAAGCGTTATAACACAAAACCAAGTATGTTCAAAACAGTCAAATCAGATCCTATATAATTATCAAAACAAGATGCCTAAATAAAGGTAACAAAATGTGTGAACAAGGATTTATCAAAACAATTATGCTAAAAACAAGTTTATTGAAGCAGCAGAAAACTAAAGTAATGAAAATAATTTATCCGGTCAAAAAGCAGCAACGTGTACAAGATATATTGAATAGATCAGAACAAGTTGTACAATAAATCAAGTTGGGTAGGCAGGTGCAAAATTAATACTTGTAGTGACGTTTTGCAACTGTCACTAAAAGTTAATAGAATTGCTGAAAGAGATTTTGAAACAGAATGATCAGCTTATTGCCCACGAAGGAAGGAGCTGACACTAGGCTGATTAATCAAGATTGATAAACAAGTCTGAATAAAATCAGGTCTGTTTATCAAGGATGATGTCAGGTTGATCACAAACAAATCAGCTGCTCCACTAAAATTAAGGATGTTTCCTATTACACCAAGTTCAGGACTTCAATACGGCAAATGCGCCAAATAGAATACAAACAACAGGAACAGCAGCAATGCAGAAGCAGGTTCACGGTAGCAAGTTTAGTACAGAACCAACAAGAGCAGCAGATTCAATGAGATTAAGCCCCAGCAGGTTATGGACAGCACAACAGGTTTAGTCAAAAGCACAGGATCAGCAAGAATGCAGGCAGCATATATGTATGAAGCAAATTCAGCAGCAGGTTATGCGAGATAAAGACACAGCAGGCAATATATATTCAGCACTTACTGATGTGGAATTTAAGCACAAATCACACAGTCAGAGTCACTGAATAAATTCAATGATTCCAACGAAGTGCAGTCAAGATTCTTGACCACACAATGACACTCAGTCACAGACACAAGTCAGACCAAATATCTGAGGGTAATAAGGGTAAAATCAAGATCACAACACTGCAATTCAGGCTTTGTACTAAGGGCTAGATTCACACAAGATTAATTATCACTAAATCAACTTGAACAAAACCTTTTGTCCTCACTAGGCTAACTTGTTCAATAGACTCGGTTGATCAATTAATCTTAGCACTAACTAAACTTAGACAAACACTGAATTCAACCAGTGACCAAAAACACACAAATTCACAAGTAATTCTACTTAGAAATGTGGTAAACAGGCAATACACTTACTGATCAATTTGGAGAATCTACACAGAACTTCTGCACTTCTGTATGCCACAGAATGTCAGAACGGTATCACCTCCAATTCTTGATCGAGTAATGGACTTACCACTGATTCAAAGCCAAGCTTATAGTTCTAGTATTCTACTGACTATAAACTTGCTCTTGTATCACTCAGGAACGACCCACAACTTTCACAACACGAAGAAGAGAAAACTTTTGTTTGAAAATGTAGGACTGCAAGTGTGTTTTTCTTAATTTGCAAGTCCGAATATACTAGGTATATATAGCAATTGAAGGGTGAAAACCTCGGTGTAAATGTGAACACAGTTAATGCAGAATCAAAACTTTCCAAAGACTGATTTTGACGTGACACAATCAGCAAGTATATCACAATATTAACACGGAAAAAGAATAAACGTTACTTCCTGAAAATCAGGCTGAGAATCAGAACATTCAAAGTTCGAGACAACGGCAAATCAAGGGAAAGATAACATCTTTTCATAGCCAAACCTTCAAGATATACAAGACACAAAATCAGGGCATTTAATCTGCTCAAAACAGAAAATATCAAACGGCTATAAACATCAAATAATAGGCAAAACGAAACTTCCTGAATTAGGTAGAAATTCAAGCATTAAAGCTTCGATTTCGCGCACATGCTGAAGATAGCCATCCAGAAGTTCTAACGGTTGCGTATCTCCATCATAAAAACTTCAAACTTGCCTTCCGGAATCAAATGATTAGGTTTCAAAAGATTTCGAATCAAAATCGTATCGAGCAATTGAAGAGCAAATCAAAGCCGATTCAGAAATCTTCACAGTTTTAATGGAGATCGTTGCTATGATTCAAAACGAACACTTTCCATTTAGGGTTATTTCGAAGAATCAATTCACGAAATTGATTTAGAAGACAATAAGGCATAAACTGAGCTTCAAAGAATCAAGGAGTAAAGAGGAGATTTAATGATGTAGAAGAAAAGGGAAACGGCAGGAAGATGTTCAGAATAATGGAAGAGGTTATAATATTTTATGAAATTAAGTTTAGATAAAATATAAGTGATTGGGTTTGCTGGGTAACAATTTGGGGTTGGAATAAAAGGACGGGTAGATAGATTGAGTAGGTTAGATTAAATAAGATAAAATTAAGGTAGTAATATAAACTAAATTGTTTAATAAACAATTTATATTAAATTCCCAAACTTAATTTATTTTACTTAATCAAAACAATACATTTGCCATAAAATGTAAGTGTATGTCTAAATGACTATTAGTAACATAAATAATGTTATAATCAAATAATTATAAAGCTCACAAAATTAATCATGTAAAAAGTGCATTTCAAACAATATTACTTATAAAAAGTTTTAACGGCGAAAGTTTATTTTAAAAATTAATCAACACAAATAACGAACCACAAAATACTTAACACTATGGATTACGCTTTCTCCGATTTACATCGAGCAAGTTTATCATGGGACGCTCTTCATTAGTCCGAGTCGCCATCTGACGAGGAGCAAGTTGGCACGGGCAGAGGACTACCACTACACAAGCCGGACCTTCGATACTCCTACGGTGAGCACCTCCCGCCGGGTGATTCTACAAAGACCGCGCACTCCGATTCATATGTTTCGATTCTAGCTTCGCTTTTGTTTTGATAAGATGATTGTATTTTCCTACTACTTTTCCTTACTTGATTCATTGTACTTTTTATGTTAGCTACCGCCGGGTTCTCGCTGCTTATCTTTTCGATGGATCATGTAAGCCTTAAGCCATTTCAGACTTTCATTTGTATTTGACATTACTATGCTTTGATTTTCATTGTATTGAATGTTTATCTTTGATCTAATTCGATTTTTCTTTATCCTTTCGTTATCTTTCATTTCTTTCATTATAGTATAATTTCCGCTTTCCCGAGATTTTTCCGTTTGTTTGGCAGTAAAGGTGCATATTTCTAAATGCTTTGTCGAGCTAGCTTTTACATCATGCCGATACGTTATATACGCCATTGAGAGCGCTGGCCTTTTCATGCTCCGCCCGATCAACGGTTCGAGTGTCTATACGAATCACTAAGTATTTTGTCTCTTTACGCTCGCACAACCCGAGGACATGTTGTGGTTTGGCGCGTGATGAGGAATGGTTACGTGTATCTATCATTTGCTTATATCATTATGATTCTATGTCTAAATGAAGCTAAATTTTTCAAATTTTTCAAATTTTTGTTTTTGTCCCTAGTAAGCAATGATATTTTTTTGTTCGGTTTTTATAGTCATGGGATGTCAGATACCGTATGTTTAAGTAGTTAGAGGTTTCACCCGACATACATTTCACGAGCCATACCGAATCATTTAGCTAAATTATAAAGCTATACCCATTTAGATTAGTAATTTTTGATTATCTTATAAGTATCATGTGCTTAGTGCTAATGTACATATCGGGAATTATAATAGTTTGTGTTTATAGCCGAGTAATGACATACCGTGGAATATCTTAGGTTTGAATGTGATAATGAAACGAATTCATTGTTCTTTAAAAAGTATGTTCAAAAACTAATATGATGAATTAATCCGGGCGTGTCGGAAGTCGGGTCGATGATCGAGCGTGCGGTAGGCATATCTCGAATGTCCTATACCACTACGATGACCAAAGCTCACGCACAATGTAAAAGTCGCCTGATGATTTGAGTAAGGTAGGTATATCTCGAATGTCCTATTCTACTACGACAGGCAATAGCTTATTCTCACGTATGCTTAAATACGAGAATTAATTAAATCAACCGATATAAGGAATCGTATGAATTGAAATGAAAGACTTAGTTATCGCTACCTTATCCCCAAAGATAAACCGATGATATGTTGTAGTGATTGTCCTCCGAGAATGCCGAAAGGTCGAATACCTTCTATCATCCTTTTCAGATTTGTTACGCTTTGAGGTGATGTTATAAGATCATTTATTTCTAGTTTAAATGGGATATTGGCTAGTTGATTTGAATAAATTTCAAGTTTGACTTAGTGAAGTTTGCTATGGCTTTGCACACACACAATGTGGGTGACCTTCCGATTTATTGACCATGCGTTATATGTAGTCAAGCATTCTATCTTTCCGAGCCTTTATCTTGTTTTGTTTTGCTCGGACGAGCAAAAGATAAGTGCTGGAGTTGTTTGTGGAGATTTTATGTGATTTATAATGTTATATTTTGTAAACAATTCTTTCCATATTTATATAATTTGCATAAGGTTGAGTGTTTTATTGGTTTATTGAGCAAGTGAGGCTCTGAGTGGTTTAATTGCAAAGTTGGTTGAACTATGTGTTTTTATTGTTGATTTTCTATTGATTTGAATGATATTACACTTTGCAATGTTTTTATTATCCTGTGATACACTAAAATTGGTTCAAAAGAGGATGAAAAGATGTTAAGGATCGATTTATATGAAGAAAAAGAGATAAATAATAAGTCAAGGAAGATAGATGAAAATCGGATTTGAAGTCACTCAACGCAGCTGCTCAAAGTAGCGCCCAAAGGGACGGGCAATGCCTCGAGCATACATGGACGGGCGCCCGTAAGGTAACTTGATGTTGAAAGTGTGTCCTAAACCCAATCGGTCGGACCTGATCCGACCGGGTCGGGTCATTTACGCCTATTTAGTTCATGTAATAACTTTATTATGATTAATAAAAGCACTTATGTTATTATATATTGTTTATCTTCATATTATTTGTTGTATATATATAGTAACGTCCCCAAGATCAATCACGATAGAAACCATGATAAGTGATTATGGTTGATTTAGATCTCTAATCACTATAACAAGGTTGGTACTTAAATGTCTCTACCTTACATATTATCAAATGGGACATTGATGATATAATCGGACTAAAGACGATTTGATGTCTTCTATCTTTGTAAGCGTAGATAGATCTCGCTCCATCGAAGTAGTAAGGACACTTGGACCGCACGTGGACGTATTGAGAACGCGACGTTGATCGACTCCACTTACATTAAGTGTCACACTATGTGGCGGTTGTGTAATTATCCTTGACCGAGTCTTCATGGCATCACGGTGTGGATTGTCATGCTTTGACACTATCGAGATTTCTCCTAACCACGGGCGATCATGCGGCAGTTGATCGGGTGATGATATGAAGCACGCGGAGTATACATGATTGGTCGTCCGGGAATCGCTGTGATCCTATGATCGGGATTGAATATCCGAAATGGCCTTCTTATATGAATGTCTAGCTCTCGAGAATCTTTGCAAAGGGGAGTAAATGTGTTATTCCGGAGAGAGCATGATATCCAGATTATAAGATACGATCACAATGTATCGACACTCTAGATATGCATCGTATTTGATATTATTATAAATGATAGATTGTAAGTTACACGTGCAATCGCTTCTACATGAAAGGTGAGTCATTGCTTTTGACTCTTCCGATGATCGGGGGTCACGTGTGTTGCTGTGACGCCATCCCGTGATCGTTAGTGTATGAAGGGCATTTTAGTAAATTGCACTTTGTGTCTACGGCCAACATATTCGAAGCCTATCGGGTCACACACATACGAACATCGAGTCGGATTAAATGCGTTATAGTTGATAATCAAACAAGTGAAAGTTTATCTCTGTATCATAAAGCGTTATAGTGGTAAATTAATATGGTGGTATTTATTTATTATGTAATAAATAAAATACAAGATATTAATTATATACATAAATTAGATTAATTAAAGAATATTTCTAAGTCAATCTTTCAGATACTGGCATGCCACTTTGAGTGTATACAAGATACACTTGATTTGGTGCATTTTAATTAATAAGATTACCATAATATTAATATAAGATATTAATTGATTTTGAAAATAGATTTATGGTAATAAGATAATTATAATCAATATATGATATCGATGTAATAAATTATAATTAAAGAGATAAATCAATCTAGCATTGATTTTCCTTATTTTATTAGGAAAGTGTGCTTTCTCCACACACTATTATCAGCGCCACTTCCTCTATAAAAGCTTAGTTCTGCCATGTGCTCTTTCAGACAACACAATTGCAAAGAGTTCATAATTCTGTGTAAAATGTAGAGCTCTCCATGGAGTTTCAGCAGGAAGAAAAGGTCCGGCCTACACTCCTGAGTTTTTCTCGACAAGAATCCAAAGCGAGGATTCCAAGAGAGGTTCGTGTGGATTAATGATAGAGGCCGGACGCGTGACGGGTTTCGCTATGATTGAACTACTCCGCTGGCGGTCAAAGCGACGATCTTGTAGATCATCTAAGGTATAACCGCCAAACTACTTAACGGTTTATTGCATTAAACGAAGAACGATCTAAAAGGAAATCAAATTTTAAATTCGGCCGCGCTAAAACTAGTGATTTCTAACAAAGGGTATCGAGCAAGGCTTCGAGCTTAAGCAATAAGCATAATTTAAATGCGAGTATTTAATCGATAGATGCAAGATTTAAATCGCTAAACGTTGAAACAAAAACAAAAAAAAAAATAGGTTCATGGGGTCGGCCGATCGCGCGCGCCCATCCTCTGGCGGCGGGCGGGCGGGCGGCGCGTGGCCTTCGGTCGCCGTCCGCCGCTTCTCCTTCCATTGGGGAGATCAACCCTTTCGCTTTGGTGATATTTTATCGCGATGATATCTCGCTTTGTTTAATGCAGCATTATATACCAACCAAATTGGCTCAAATGGGCTCGACTATCGGGAAACCATATGATATCGCCTTCCAAATTTTGATTTTGACAGCCAGCCTTTCCAAATATTTGATTTTGACAAAGTTGCGCCAGCCACTTCCAAAATTTTGATTTTTAAATGCATTGCGCCTAAACTAAAATTATTTGGCCTTTCCAAATATTTGATTCGAATAAAGTTGCAGCTTCTTCCAAATATTCGATTGAGCCAGCTTAGTTTGTTTTACTCCAAAATTCTCGATTTTAAAGCCACTGCGCTCAGACTAAAATAATTTGGCCTTTCCAAATATTTGATTTGAAAGAAAGCTCAGCCCTTTCCAAATATTCGATTGACAGCTTCAGCTTGCGCCACTCAAAATTTCGATTTTGAAATGGTGTTTATAGTTTCAAATTTAGCTTTAAACTAAACAACAGAGACTTTATAATTTTAATTTTATTTTGAATAGTTCAAATTTAATTAAAATTGAAATCGATTTAAAATTAAATGTTAATTTTAATTTTGGTTAAATCATATAATTAATTAAAAGTTATTTAATTATCTGACGTGATAAAATTAAAGACGCATGAGTAGAGTAGTTAAAATTAGAATTTAATCTTTTCATAAGATAAAATTGTACTGATTAGATACAGGTAGATATAACGCTGATTATGACTTGACCTATCGATCGCGACCACCAATAAAGATGTTCGGAATGTTTTCTTTATGTTGGTTTTTGAAAATTGTTCTAGGTCAGCATGAAGAACGACCTAGTTTACTTTTCGGCATTTATCCCATTCCTCAGTTCCCTGTAAAGGCAAGTGGGTAATTATTTATTGGTGTAACAAGAATGGAGCGTTAAGTTCGAGACCAACGAGAAATAAAGAACCCAATACGACAAAGAATAAAGATCCTATTTGGCGTTGTAGATACTCCTTAGCTTATGACCATGGCTTCGCTAGCTTGTATTCCAAACCGCACCTAGTGAAAAGTCCATGATCATACCGGTTATTTTACGCTGAATGTTGTGTATGTTTTACTTTATATGATATCGTA